>JAAONU010000004.1:40841747-41441747 GCA_012932295.1 Cyclina sinensis
TCATCTAGGATCAAAAACAAGGTCACAGAGCCCTAAAATGTAAAAACCATTTTAACACTCCAGAGGTTACATTTTCAGTCCAAATATCCTGGAAATTTGTCAGACAGGTTGTTTTGATGATTTCTAGCTCAAGTATTAATATAGGTCATCTTTGGTCAAAAACTAGGTCACAGAGACCAAATATGGAAAAACCTTGTTAACAATCTAGAGTTAAGATTTTAATTCCAAATAACCTGAAAATTTGTCAGAAAAGTTGCTTCTATGATTTCCAGCTCAACTTTGAATATGGGTCATCTGGATTAAAAAACTAGGTCAAATATCGAAAAACTTTGTAAACACTCTAGAGGCTACATTTTCAGTCCAAATGTCCTGGAAATTTGTCAGAAAGGTTGTTTTGATGGTTTCTAGCTCAGGTTTGGATATGGATCATCTGGGGTCAAAAACTAGGTCACAGAGCCCAAATATGGAAAAACCTTGTTAACACTCTAGAGGCTATGCTTCCAGTTCAAATAACCTTGAAATTTGTCAGAAAGATTGTTTCAATAATTTCTAGGCCAAGTTTGAATATGGGTCATCTGGGGTCAATTAACCAGGTCCATAGCAACTTTGTTAAAAGCAGTCATATTCAGGTGAGCGATATAGGGCCATCATGGTCCTCTTGTTATAATACAGGTAGGTCATCAGATAACAAAGTACTTAAGTGAGTTTTCGTAAGTGGTTATCATAGTACTCTTGTTAATTAATTGAAGTCATGCAAATGCCATACTTGTTCATATTCAAATACATTTTTTTAGTATTCTCTAAAAAGTAACTTCAGCCGAGCGTTGGCACCCACAGGCGGTGCTCTTGTTTATATCTCCCATTAGTCAGATTTTATTAATAACATCTTTAAGAGCTTTTAGGAGAGATAAACTCACATGTCTGAAAGCATTTGTTGCTAAATAAACACTTTACAATGATACTGATCATCAAATCAATGTTATACATTTCAATACCGTAACCATACTACATGTATGCTATAAAAGATTGAAGTGTACCTTTTTTTGTTATATACACGCTTCATTTTCAGGTTTTTGCAATGTGACATGGGACGAGATGTTATGCTGGGATGCTGTACCAGTGGGGAGTGTAGCCAAACAAACATGTCCACCATATGTTGAGGATATAAGCAAAACAGGTAAACTGCATTGGAAAAAATCAAACAAACAACCAAACAAACAAGATTACCTTTGCTGATCCAGTAAATAAATAAAACATCTGTACTTTATATAAACTGTAAATGTGTTTACAAGACCGATAATAACGTCTTATTCATGGACATTCGGAACACCTCGGGCGTCTTCAATAAGTCACCTCGGAGATAATGTAGTGGGCGCCATATTGGACTACTTTATAATACAGGTGGTGTCTGCTAATTGAAATCATTTCTTGAAGCCTCTACCTGTTTATATTTTAAATTAACATTTATTTTCATTTTTTTCTAATGCATAAGACAAATACTGCTTGCGTTCTGCCATGTTTGTTCATATTTTTATTAAAGCCTGGGCGAATTACCATTTGGTGTATTCATACACTTGCATACGAGGTCTTTATACGAAGTTGTCGAGAAAGGCCGAGTTGTTACGATTGATTCATGGAATAATATGTCTCTGTGAATAGAGCTGACACTTCATCGGCACCGATAAATAGTTTTCAGTTTTATGCAATGCTATCGTGTCAAGTTTTGATTGAACGATCTTGCTTTTTGGGCCATTTGTCATGAAATCTTCGAAAAATATGCAAGATTCGTTATATTTGAAACGCAAATTTTCTGCTTAATGCTAAAATTTTGTTCCCTTTCTGCATGCAGGTGTGATGATGTGATAAACCGCAAAACTTCACTATAATTGAAATGGTTTTTGCTTAAGTTAATCAATCTTGCTTTCATCATGAAAAGGAATCACAGCGGAAAGACGCTCAATGCAATTAAATGTTAACAGGTCTTACATAACACATCAGAATTTTAATCATTAAAACCTGAAAATCTGAAGTCATTTTGTCTTGCACAAAACTAGAATTATATCCGCTTGAGAAATTACAAATTCATGAATTTTAGTCTGTCATATAAGGCAACCGTATCTTCTCTATTTGCCCTATTATACGAAGATCAAATATAATTAACTTTGAAAGACGCTTTTTGCGAAGGCGAATAGCTCATATATCTCTGAATAAGAATTTGAATTTTAAATTCTAAAAAATAACTAGTTGATTTTTCGATTTTCCTATTTTGTAATAAGCTGAGCTATTAAGCGTCGAACCTTAACAATTACAACAACGCCAAAATACCAGACAGCTATTGCAGCAGTTATTGTGAGTGTATTTTGGTTAAAGCCGCGGCGTCTTTATCGAGCATCAGTTGTTGTGAGTGTATTTTGGTTGAAACTGCGGCGTCTAATTCAAGCAGCAGTTATTCTGAGTGTATTTCGGTTAAAGCCGCGGCGTCTTTATCGAGCATCAGTTGTTGTGAGTGTATTTTGGTTAAAACCGCGGCGTCTACATCAAGAAACATTAATTGAGAGGGTATTTTGGTTAAAACCGCGGCGTTTGTATCAAGCAACCGTTAATATGAGTGCATTTTGGTTAAAACCGCGACTTCTGTATCAAGCAGCAGTTACTATAATTTTTTTTGGGTTTAAAACCGCGTCGTATATATCAAGCAGCAGTTATTGTTTCTGGGTGTATTTGGTTAAAACCATGTCGTATATATCAAGCAGCAGTTATTGTTTGTGGGTGTATTTGGTTAAAACCATGTCGTATATATCAAGCAGCAGTTACCCTTTCCCTTTAAAGCAGAATAAAGTGTCATCTATTTGTAACATGCTATCGCAATTTATTTAATTATGAAATTTGTAGATAATGAAAGATAATAGGCAGATATGTGACCTGATGTGACAAAATAAAAAAAAATATGACCAATTGGACGTCATCAAAAAACGATGTAAAAAGAAAACGTCATAAACAAATGAATTTCTGCTACACGATCTTTTCTGCCTTCTCAGAGTTGCCATAAAGTGCTGTCTTTAAAAAGTCCGAGTTAAGTTTTCAAATGCATTGCTACGGTAACAAATAAGGAACTACCGTCGGACGGCGCCTGTTTTACCGATAATCGGGCAAGATCTGACGGCGCCAACAGGGCAGCTACAATCAAGCAGTGGAAACTGAAATTGTTTGTTCATAGGATGGCGTCCGTCGAAGTTTTGAGACTACTTCAATGTTAACGGCACCCAGGCGATTTTTGTTCGGGTCAGGGAGGTCAAAAACACGTGACGAAACCTTGACGGCGTTTGCTTTGATCGGGCGGTGGCCGTACGACTTTTCTGCTTTAAAAATATCCGTCCGATTTCCATGGCGAGTGTGCAGGCATCTTACTGGCGCTGGCAGGTGGCCCGATGTATAATGATCTTCAGTGTCCCTGTTTTATCGGGCGGCGGCCAGCCGGCTTGCATGTACTCGATATCTCTTTCAATAAACTGTTGTTGCAGTCACCTACACATGCTGAACTCACGTGAAAATCGGACGTACTTCGCGCGGTTATCGCCATATATTCACCGCACGGTACCTTAAACTGCTTGTTACCAATGTCAGTCAGCGACAATTGTCTGCCGCCCGCTTGATTCATGACCAACGGAAATATAAATTGCGCGGCGCCTGTCAGGTTCCAAAATCATCAAGGCTTTACCGTTTGTTAAAATCGGACGTCGCCCGTTGCGCTTGTGACTTTTACATAACTAAAACATGGACAACCTAGCAACTATATCGCACGTTGCATGTTTCGTATTATGACGTCTATGATGTGAAATAATTGATAGAGATGCTACATATGTATTGTTTGTTCCAATTTTAGTTACTTTTTGAGTCAAGAGTGTGATGAAATATATACAAAAGTAATTTCAAACCAGTCCATTATCTGAAAGTGAAATAAGCTGAAATATAGAATTTGACCACATTGTTTATAATCTCACGACACCGCCCTTCATTGGGTCGGTATTTAAAGTGTGATCAATATAAACGCTTTATTGCTGAAAAAGTTTAAATGGATACATTATACCATTAGTAGCATTGAAATACAGCAGGAGCTTTCAGCTAAATTTCATAACAATACTATGCTTCTGACTCTGAAAGACATAAGAAATGAAGCTGTAAGTTGTAAATGTGAAATATGTTAAGTTTTTAATCGGTCGATGCAAAATGTATTCTATTAGTCGAACATTTCAGGCTTTGCATTCCGTGAATGCGGTGATGACGGAAGATGGTTACACCCAGATCCAGAGACAAATGTGACTACTGGGTGGACAAACTACACCGACTGTTTCAAAGAAGATCCTGAGTTTGCCTCGATTAAGGTGAAAACTGAAATAAAGAAATGTTAGAGAAATTGATCCTACATAAAATTAAGATTTATTGTTAGTGGCATAACTTATCTTAAACATTTAAACATCAAAAGCATTTCCGATTTGATCTAATAATTGTCTTTACACTTGTACAAGTTTTTCCATGTCATGTTCCCTTTGTTTCTTTCAGCATGACATAACAAGAATAGAGTTGATGTCCACTATAGGTTATGCCATATCACTGGTGTCATTGGTCATAGCCGTGCTGATAATGTGTCTATCAAGGTAATGTGGATATATTGTATGCTGACGTATCCCGTGTTTCATAACTAAAGCAATTATTCGGACAGATTGACTTAACATTATCTTCCATTAAAGAATAGCTACGCGTCCTAATTAAACGTCTTTTTCTCTCTCAAGTTATTGTAATTAAAATAGTTGAGAATACTTGAGGTACTAATCCCACTTTAATAGGATGCTATCATTATGTCGTTGAAGGAGACTTCATTGCAAGAGCAACAGTCTACATATCAACCTGTTTATGGCATTCATCATCCGGGCAATAGTATCTCTGCTCAAAGATTTACTGTTTGTGGAAGGACTTGGCTTAGAGAAAGATGTCTTTCAGGTTTCCCATGATAAATGGGAATTCCAGGAGGAAGGACTGGTTTGTACAATAATTTTCACATAATAAAATAACTATCAAGTTTTGTTTCTTCTCATCTCAACGCCATCAAGCTCTAACGAAGTTAAGGCTATCATTTAAAGCTTTGTGACTTATAGGTCATTTTCACAATGGTTGGGCAGATATAGTAGGTTAATGGAGAATCAGCGAGGTCTTCATTACCAGTAATGATACAATACAATTTCTTGATTTTAATTTAATAAGTTAACCCTACGGATTTATAGTTAGATTTTTTTCTTTCTCGTCCAGCAGTCAAAAGTAATTACAGTAAACCTTATCGAACGCATTCTTGTATAAACCTTGTCTCCTGTTTATATGATAACACAGTGCTACTATTTGGCCATGTTTTCAGCACTGGGAGTGTAAACTGATTGTTACAGTATTCATGTATGCGGTAGCCGCGAGTATGATGTGGATATTCATGGAAGGACTGTACCTCCACATGCTTGTCTACAAGACGTTGTTCACAGAGCGTACTGGAATACGGATGTATGTCATTATTGGCTGGCGTAAGTAGTTCAGTTTATCTTGTCCAGCTATAGTTTCAAGTGTTTATAATGTATGTGGAAAGATTGTTGCCTACCAAAAGTTTTTCTTGAAGTCAAAATGGTTTTCTTTTGCAAATGCAGTGACTGTGACACAGAAATATTTTTAAAATTGTATCAAATATTTCTTTCCTGCTTAAGCTTTAAATCTTATTTGGTATTTAAGAGAAATACTCTGTTATGAACGATTATCAGTACACTGAGAACTTGTTGTTTAGACATTTCAATGACTCATGACAACGCATACTATTGTGAAATTGGGGTTTTATCTTATTCGAAACAGACGACCGTTGTGACAAATCTTGCTAAATTGAACATTTCCCTTGACGCGTATGGCATTATCTGTAGTATTCAATTCCCGTATAACGGTTAAGCGTCTGTTACAGTTAACATGTAAATGGCTTTATTATATCAGTAAATGTCATTCGTGCTTCAATAAGTCCTTTCAGATTTCTGAACAATTCATTGGCTTACATCTAAATATCTGTAGACGAAATGATAGGCAAAACTCCACAGAAGTAATTCTAGACTTCAGTGACATTAAACATTACGAAAACTAGCTTGCAATGCCGTCGATCAAGTTCACTTTGACCTACTTTTATCAAGTATTCTATTTAAATCTTATGTATTTCATTTTTTTCAGTTTCACCGTTTTTATATGTGATTCCTTGGATTCTTGTTCGTATTCTGGTTGATAATACATTGTAAGTATTCTTCTGAGAAGTCAGAGTTTTAAATTGTCGAAAAGGTGTCGTGTTATTTAGAATCAGCTCTTAGCGAGAATAAGAAGGGTATCTCTGCGTGTGACATCTGAAGCAGAAAGATGCAGCGCATCTGGAAAACAACGTTATGTGGGATTCGAACTCATGCCCGCAAGGTCACAGGTAGTATAAGCCAACGCTTCAGATCGCTGAACCAAAGAATCGATTCCTTGATGCAAATTGCCAGAGGTTGAAATTATACTAACACAGGAAAGTGTGCACACGACCGTAACAAAACAAGAAAGTTGATACTGATTACCAAATAGCAAAAATATTGCTTTAACAAAAACGTCAGACATGCCCTTTCTTCGATGGAACAAACGGAGATTACGGATATTTAATTGCTTTATTGTTCCTCGTTTTAACCTCTACCATGGCCGAGTGGGTAGTGGGAGGCTGAAGGTTCGAGCCCCGTAAAGGAATCGGGGAGTAAATTTCTACAGCAAAAGATTTGTCTCATCAGCCATGGAGGCTGGCTCTTCCAGTAGGGGTTACGCAATTTTAAACAAACAGTTTTCTTTGTAATAAATATGTAGCATTATTGCGCAATTCTTAAACCATCGCAACAAAATGATTAGTTTCATTGACTTATATTACAGATGCATCAGTCTGTGATGTATTTTCAGTGGGTAAAGGTTATTCTAGTAATTCTGTTTACACAAGAAATGGACTGTTCCATTGTATACTACTTACACGCTTCGAAATTCCATTGCAGGTGCTGGAATGTTGATGAAAATGGTTTAATCTGGATAATTAAAAGTCCTATTATCCTAACAATAGTGGTATGTTATTTCGTTTTTCAAGACACAATTGTCAAAAGTTTTAAACAGGATCTAGTAATTGTGTCTATTGTCGGTGAGAACGGAATATTCCTGTGTATTATACAGTAACTTTTACAGACTTATGTTGAGGTGTGTTTTTTTTTTTTTTTTTTTTTTTTTGGCGGGGGGTGGGGGGTCGACAAAAAACACATACTGACAGAATATGTAATATGTAAGTGTTATATAATATGCCCTATTGAAATGTAGGAAGAGTGACAGGTTTAAGTACGCTTCGTAACTACACGTTCGTGAAAATTTTGCAGGTGTTAATTACTTTTTACGGGCCCGCGCGTGCAAGACTCTCGATCAACGAAATTAGTGCATTTAGGTATATAATATAAAAAGATATTTAACAAATATGTCATCATTTATTCTCGCGAAAAAAGCGCTATCGTTTTTGTACTTCAAACGGACATGACATATGATATCAGCGGTATCTGTTTATGATATTCTGATAATAAGCGGATGAAAAAAATGGCCTGATTAGTTAGCGTTATTTGTAGAGTATTTGGGAAATGAGGAAGGAAAGAATAAACAAAACGATCATAACATATCAATCTTCATTCAATGATGGATCGTCAGCAAATACTGATTGTGAACTTTTCTTTCTGAACAAACACTCTTGTTGCTTCATCTAATTACTGAAATTCTCAAAGGCTCACGTGTATTTAAAGCTGTCTTTGAATTTTATGAGTTAAACAAGGACTGTTCGAAACTACAAGCGCTTGAAACAAATATATTATTGCATCGACTATGCGCATGTTACTACGTTAAATTAACAAAGCTAGGTTACTGGTGCTGTTTGTATGCCTTTTGAGCCCTGCAATACAGCAAATTGTGGTTTTGATATTTATCAGAAATACCGGATATTAAATTAAAAAGTAGACAATTACTGTTGGACAAATGGGCTATAAGAAACTTATAATTTGCATGTCATTGATGTGATGATTTGAATTAAGCACAAAATTACACGATTATTGTGAACAACCCATATACTCGAAATCGATATAGCCAACTAAAAGACATAGCTGAAATGGGAAAAAATATCTTTATCTAGATTATAACAATTAAACTTCATATAATAAAAAAAAATAAAAACAACATACATGCTTCAGGGGTCGGTAGGAAAAAAAAGAACATCTATAGTCGAATGGTTATAGTACTCGGGATAAATGAAACTTCTGTTTTTAAAATTTAGATGATATTTGATATTTTCCAGATCAACTTTGTATTTTTCATCAACATTATACGAGTTTTGTGCATGAGAATGAAAACTCATCGAAATACAAAGGGAACGAACCAGCAAGTCAGGTAACTATATACGTCTTTATCCAGTCACTAATAACAACTTCCAACCGAGAACAAGATGCCGTATATTTTTTTTTATCTACGGCTGTTGGTCACGTGATCTTGATCTACGGTTTCTTGATAATGTGATTAGCCAGATTACTTGAAATCATAAGTTTTATCGATGTTGCACTTGCATTCTATTTATTTTTTGTTGGTAAAAAAACAAAAGAAACTGTGACAGAATAAATAGAATAATACGTCGGTGTCGTGTCGATGTCGCCTTCAGCTCACCAGATAAATTCCTACGCCTCACCAGATAAAATTTCTCCATCCACGACACCAACTTGTTATTCTCTTATTTCGAAGCCGTTTTACTAGCCAAGATAATCCGTTTTAGAATATGCTGTTCTCAGCAGGTGACAAGACAAACCTTAGTTAAAAGACCTGTGCAAAAATAAAGAGTATAATTATATAAAAGGTGGGAAAGGACAATGTAATGTCTGGAAAGAGCCTTCTCAATAAATTATGCGAATATTCCAATCAATTTTTTTCAGTATGAAATATCATGTCGGCAATATTAAAAACATCACTTGTGAAACAACTTGTTGCTTTATGGAGTTTTTGATTTCAGGAAACTTGCTAAATTTTCTTTGGTGTTAATTCCATTATTTGGTGTGTTGTACATTGGTTCATCAGCCTACCCTACTGGTATGGACATCAAAGCAGATATGATTTATCTGTATTGTGAGATGTTTTACAATTCATTCCAGGTAAAGTGCGATAAGATAAAAGTATTCATCAAACATTGTGTTAAATATACATAACTTTGTCTATATCCATTAATGGTTTTTTATGTCATAAACTTATCAAATATTAAAATTGTCGTGATGTTTCAAATTTTTTTAATATATGTTCTTTCATTTTCATTTCAATTAATTCTCCATTGACTTAATTACCTTAGATGGGTTTGAAACTAATAGCTTAATTGTCTTTTTTCTGTTTTGTATAATTGTTATACAGATGGTTATGTTCGATTTTTATCACAATACAATATTTTAGATTAGGTACTGCTGTTGACAAGAAAACATATTAATGACAGAACGTTTCAGTAATAATTCATTCAACGTTTGCTTAACCCATTACATGTAGTTGTTTTATTGAGTTTTGTGTGGGTGGGTGTGGGGTTGGGGAGCAAAGTTGATTTGCACAGAATCGAAAGTTTTAATCGTTCAGTATCCCTCATTTCGAATACTTTACCTTTTATTTCAGGGGTTCCTTCTTGCAGTATTATTTTGCTTCTTAAATGAAGAGGTAATTGTTTTGCATGAACATTATTCATCGATTAAATTGCATTTACCTTGCAATGCTCTTTGTCGAGAAAGATTGCTTTCTTATCTTACATTCTTTCTTTTGTCATTCGTTGTATGGGAGAAGTATTTCTGACATTTGTATTTATTGCTGTGAAAATACATAATTACGAAAGGTGTACATAATATTTATCGTAACCGGTGCCCAACTAATTGATACAAACAATTCAGCAATGTCTAAGTATAAAATAATTATTGCTTTTTTTAATGCTGCTTAATGTAAGACCTTTATGTACTCCATCAGTATAATAACAATCATATACATATTTTGACAGTAAACATACTTAAGTTAAATTTACGGAAAGCAAAACTATTTTCAGGTACATAACGAGGTACGGAGATGTTGGTACAGACACAGACAACAAGATAGTATGTTTACACGAACATTCACGCTGACATCGTACAGAAAAGGATCTTCTATGTCTCACACATCTGGCACGCAGCCAAATATAAAACATACAAGGAAGCATCTGTCAGAAAAGCAGTTAAAGGAATACACAGAAGAACCAACACAATACAAAAACAGACACAAATCAGCCACAAGCAAGTGTTTGAATGGAGCTAGTTTTGGGAGACAAAATCAGTATGAGACAACGGCAGAAAACGAACAAATACGCCCTCTTATGGAATAAGTCATCACTACAAAACTTCTAATAGATAATTAGAAAGACGTGATATGCCAGCAGGACGAAAATATTGCATATAACGGCGGTATCAGTTGATATAATTGTTATAGAAATTGAATCACTTTTCCAAGGTTGATAAATACTCATATTGACTTCGCTAAAAGGCAACTATTGTACAAAATCATAGCTATATGAGGAGACTGTGTAACATATAATATGTAGTTTTGTATAAACTGTTGATATACAGTGTGTCTGGTTCTAAATTGTGGATTGATTACACTAGCATGAGTATGATCTCAGTGTTGGAGGTAAAGGATATTCAAATCTAGAGTTGTTATTTTGTTAACAATTTTAGAAAGAATAAAAAAAAGTCTGCTGATTTTAGGACACAAAATGTGTCGTTTATAGTCAGAAGAAAAACTCACTTTGAAATGACAATGTGGTCTTGGTCCATTGGAAAAAACCCATCGGTAATCAACTTTTATTTGTTATCTTTTCGTTCATCAACATTTGATGCGTGTCACTTTCTTGGTTAACAATACAGTTGTATGTTTCATTTAAAACATTTTGCCTAGGCAATCACTTTAGTCAAGAACATTCGTCAATGATGCTAGATTCATGTTCTCAATATCGATTCAGAAAAACTGTTTAATCGCATAATTAAAACGTAATCGTTCCATAACTTAAGACATAAGCCACCTATAAATATACAACTAAGATAATTATTTATCGACCTTCGACTTTCCTCTAGCACTGATTAAACACAGACGCATTAAGCAGATTCCCAATCAAACAAAGTTATAGATGTCAAGATGATTGTCTTAAAGTAGAATCAGCTTACTCTAGTATAATTGTTAGTCTTTTATTTTCAAAGAATCTCAAACCGTTTGTTTCTTATGTTAAGATCTATATTTAGGTTTAAGTTACTGGTGGTTCTGCTCGGAAAAAAAATACAAAGAAGGTAGTGACGCGATTTCTTTCCCGCTAAAGGATAAACGAGTCTTAATTTGCAACAAAACCCATGTCCAAATGACACACCGACTATTTACAAGCCATTCAGTCACATTCAAATCCTGACTTCCATGCCAAACAGATTTTTACACTCATTTTATAATGTACATTACACTAAAATAATTCTAAGAAACAGGCAAAGTTAATCTCGGAAGAACAAAACATTTTAACAAGATAACGTAGTTCTACTGTATATTAAAATGTATTTGAATCAAATGCTAGAATCCTTTACCGTAATACCTATATTTTTGCCCTTTTGTTTCAATTAACTTCCTTCTTTAATAATACAAAACCGGGTGACCTATTTTTACAGCAATACTATTCGTGGATGTCCCAATTTAGACCACTTGTATATTATTTTCAGTTGTATATAATGCATGTTTGAAATGCCTTTCTATCTATTTAGCTTTATTTATTGTTGGTACCGGTTGCCCATATGACCGACGCCCACTGTAGCGTATTGTTATTATAAGTTGTATGGGGTAGTGCAAGATACAGAAAGCATCCAATTCCAGAGATACCCTTGGTTCTTTTCCGCATTGTTACATGGGACATCGGTTTAACGTCTTATCTAAAAAAATAATAGATAATGTTAGTGGAGGAGCGGGAAATCGAACTCGTGACCCCTGTGTCACTAGTCCAGCGCGTTACAACTGGACCACTGATCCACCCCATTTTGAAGTATTTTTTCAAGACAGTTATAAAACAGCACAGACGTCGATCTGGTGCATGTTTGCAAACATACCAGTAATTGATAACGTAGACATTCTTCGGATAAGACCTGACATAAACTTGCGTGTCAAATTGTGAGAAAATGGTTGATTTCAAGCATATGTTGGAATAAATCGTCTTTGATAAGATAGTATCTTAACGTTATTCTCAGACAGCAAAAATGCACACTGAGCTTGCATCTATCATAGTTCATATTTTTATCTTTTTCTATCAGTATTAAAAATCTCACAGGTGTATCAGGATAAGAATCAACTATATGAACTATTTTTCAAGAGGGAAAATCTCAAACCGATATGTCATTTCTTTTGACCGACTTCCTGCGTAAACGATCAGTTTTCTTTTTCGTGCGGAAATGGTATAATACTATATTGAGTGTCACAATAAATCGCGTTGATTATTGAGAAGTTCAGCTGAAGATTTATATCATTAGCATTAATAAGTTTTGTAACTGACGGTTCAGGACGCGGTTAAAATAACTGCTGCGTATAGGACTGCACAATGTTTTGTTTCACTGTTTTCATTGCTTGCCAACCCGCTTTAATTTACAAAATTTCAAAAACGCTCTGTGTTTAGTTTTGTACAAAATTAATGTAGCGATATATCAGTTTTCTAACAGTTTCAATTAACATTAGAAAAATATTTGTAAAATAACTAAATTACTCGAAACATAGTGAAACAAAACAAAATCAAATACAACCATAAACCACTTCCAATCTCAATATTGTCGCCTAGCAACATTACAAAATATTGACAATGAAATATTGTTTCTGAAAGTTGTCAGAGATACATATTTTGTTGTTGACCACTGTATTAAAACACTGTTACCAAATTAACAGGGCACCTCTCTCATTGATTTTACTTTATATTTTTCCCATTGTTCCAGCAATTAGACATTTGTAGTATGAATCTCGTCTTTTTTCTTAGTGTTTTCTTTATTGTTTTGTTATCTGATGCAAAATTAGATAATCTATTAGAAGTATTGTTAAAGAACAAACTAAATTACCTTAGAAAAAATGTAAGTTTTTTATATATATATGAAAAACAACTTAAAGCACTGTGATCTGTCTTGATACAGACACATCGGTAAGAGAAAATTCGTATTCAGGAGTTTGTCTTCAATCACTTAAAAACGAATATGTCTCAATGTTGTCAGTATTTATCTTACAAAATGTAACAATGGTTATTCTTCTGATAATACAAGTTTAAATAAAAAAAGACTTTCAGTTTATCTTACTACATTTTCACATTAACAGTCATACTCTTATAGCACGACAATCACATTTACTAGTTACATAAAATGTTAAAAGTCACAGTTAAATACCTCTCTTCACAAATGTTGGCAAATTTGATAACCTTTATTTTTCTCTTTTTATTGGGTTTACTAGATACTAAAGTGACAAAGTCAAGACACTCTTATTCCAACTATACAAATGAATTTCCCCAAAAAGACTCTTTCTAAAAAGCTATTCAACATTTAGATAGCTCAAATGTACATATTCTAAAGACAGACTGTTCCATTCCTAGAGTACACTTTACGCAGTAATTAAAGCAAGACACAATTTGTAAAATGGAATTTGATTAAAACAAATACAGACTGTATAACGTTATGAAACTGATGTCTTAGAAAATTGCTTTATTGAATAGAAAATCACTATCATGAAACTCAGATTCAAGTTTTCTGTCTCTCAGTTCAATTACAAAAAAAAATTCTAAATTTAATTTATTTCTTTTGAAGATTTCTACAAAAGAGTTTGCAATGCTTTAAAATGGAACGTGTCATATTTCATTTCAATGTTTCTGTATGTTTGTTTCACTGAATATAAAAGAGCCTTTGAACATATTTACAGTTGCAGAAAGATTGTCGACAACGTAGGAGTTGCACAGTTAAAATTTTTCATAAATGGAATGTATCAGTAAAATAAAATACCTAGGTTTTAAATGGACTGACTCACAGAATTTAGCTGATTTTGATTGTTTAAAATTTAAGAGAAGTTGATATACTATGGGAAAAAGTCATAATATTATGCTTCCATACACCATGAAAACTGAAAAACAAGTTTTTTCTAACCCATGCCCTTTGTGTCAATAAAATATAGAACGACGATCTATACCACTGAGTCACAAAGACCAATTATCAAAATTCGTCAATATTAATGACATAAATAAAGTATCTACACCGTGACTAAGTGGGAAATTTTTACCGATAAAAGTGTGTAAAATTTTCTATTGTGACGTGTTTCTGTAACAAAAAAATCAGTCAGTAACATAGTTTAGATATGTTCTTCACAATTACAGCTTGAATTTGTAGATGAATAAACTTTTTCTTTTTCCTTTTTTTCCTCGTAGGCCCATCTGTGATTCCGTCGCTTTAAATATTGAATAACTATATTCTAGCTACGTCCGGATTATTACCATGTTCACACATTCTTAACATCAAACGCCTTCAGTTGATTCATGGCTTTGACATCTATCCTTATAGCTGTGTTGAAAACTTTCTCTAAACACCTTTAGACGACGTCGCTTTGAAATCAATCGTCATAGCCGTTAAATGATGTAAGATTTATATAAACTTCTCATAAGAAAACACCACAGTTAAATTTTAATTTGAAATCAATCGCCATAGCTGTGAAACATTGTAAGATGCACAGAAACATCTTTTAAACAAACGTCGCAGATAAATTAATAGTCATAGCTGAGAAGCGGTGCAAGATTTAATCTAACACCTTGTCAAGAGTCAAATGAAAACGATGTGAAATCAATTATACCTACTGTTTAATATGTTCACTAATATTTTGTCTGCACCTGGTCTACCTTGGCTAGTACGATAGTGATCGGTCCTTAAACCGTGACCACCAGATCAAAGCACCGGAAGGACGGTCATTAACAAGTTTAAATAAAAGTATATTGACTTGCCGAATAATGACAAGGACTGCAGCTGGAGAATTGCCACAAATAAGTGGAAACAAGAAAATAAATAAATAAACTCTTAAACCTAACAATCTCTCAAGCCAAATGTTGTCAGGGAGTTAGTTTCTATTCTAAAGATGCGCATTCTGATAAAAATAGCATTATATCTGTGCATATTAAAGACCAGTTCGAAGCTAGTCAGCTAGTAAACCCTTCTTTTGCAACTTAAAGGCGTAACAAACTGCGTTTATTGGACCTCTTCGTTGCCAAAACTACGACATGAAAAGACGTATTATTATTGAACTTTCATATTTAATACTCATTTAATTATTTCTATTTAAAATCTTTGTATTTGTCGGCTCGCACCTTACCGGAACTGTTTACAACTTGCACAGTACAAAATAAGACTAGATCTCATAAATATACATCATAATGTATAATTCCTTTTAAATTTATTAGATCCTATAAAACCTGTTGAACATTTGTACGCTAAGACAATTATATTTCTTTTGTTTTCAGTATTTTGCAAATTTTATCGTCCAAAACTGTAATTGTCTTCAGTGACAAAAATATTTCTAAAAGTTGCACAAAGCAAAACACATAAACTGAGCTTGGTTTTTTTCCATGCTTTGTATTAAACTGTCCAACATCAATGTATTTTAAACTACATTAGATTTCAGTACAAGCGCCTGATTATTTGAAAAGTGCATAAAAGACTTAATATGGAACGAATGGAATCTAAAGTCATTGTTCTAAATATTTTCGGACCGACAAATAACATTGAATTTTACTGAGTGTAATGTATTATTATTGTATCTCACATAATATGCAATGTACCAGTCCCTTTTGCGAAATAGTTACAAAAACATCAAAGTAAGTGTAAACAACTTGAAATAACACAAATCTTTGATTTCTTTCATGATTGTACAGACACTTTTGACACACATGCACTCTTTATGAAAGAACTCACGTTTATTTTAAGGTACATGCGTGCCAAATACTATCAAGTTTGATTTTTCTAGCAAACTTGCTGAAACTAAAATCGTCTTTGATAAGACCGTATGAAATATGTTACTGCAACCTGCAATCTTGCACGCTGAGTTTGCATTTATCACATATTTTCTTCTATTTGATATTATCTGTTTTATCAGCAACAAAAAAGTAAACTTGTCAATATTTGCGAGAGAGAACTCCTTGAATTTCGTAACACAACTTCAGATATAATTATGAGTAAAGATTATATCTTTGTTTTCAGTCTGTAGAGTACGGAATACCGTTAGGGCCATCGCGGTTAGACGTTATAATCCAGAGGGCGACAATGCGATAGTGCGATGGCGACAATGCGATTGTCGCCATCGCATTATCGCATTGTCGCCATCGCATTATCGCATTGTCGCCATCGCACTATCGCATTGTCGCCCTCTGGATTATAACGTCTAATCACGATGGCCCTAACGGTATTCCGAAGTAGAGGGCTATGAGCTTATCGTTCGGTTTAAACTTCATTCATTAGCTAAGAGTAACTTTATATTCGTATCTATGCATACAGACTTGTGCCTTTTTAGTATTATTATTATTATTAGTAGTAGTAGTAGCAGCAGTAGTAGTAGTATCACACACAATGCAGACATAAAGCTAAAGCTTTGTAGTACTTTATGTTTAAAGTCAAAAAATTCAGTTTTATTATACCGTTATCAAGATAATAAAACAAATGTGGTGTTATATCATATCGTTGCAGTTAATAGCAACCCCATTGAGTACTGAGTGCATCTAATGCATTTCGGGCAGTGAAATTATAATTGTTACCGTTAAAGTATGATATTTCTGTTTCCTGTCAGTTTAGCAAGTATAATGACTGTTCTTCTTTCAAACATGTACACAACATTTCTGCCTGTTTGTTTTTTTATACAGCTTGCAGTCACTTTTTAATCAATTTTCTGACAGTTATGCAAGTTTTAGGATTGAGAGCATCGAAAAACCATGTTAGAGTTAGAATGTGTAAAACTACTATGTCCCTATGTTGCCAATATTTGATCTTGCATAAAACGTATCTTCTAGGCAGCAGTCAACTTTGAAAGGAACAAATAACACTCCCATTTGATCAGAAAATGTTTTCCTTACTGAAAAATCTTGTTTCCCTTCTAGAATGAGAAAAAAAATCTGCACGGAGGACGAGAAAATAATTAGTTTTTGTTTTATGAGCATAGCTACTCCGTGACAAATGGGTTTATTTGTCATGAAATAACAGAAGATACATTATTCAATTTAATTTACCTCACATTATTTTAAGTTGAATTGCTGCGAGTAACCTAAGTATTTATGTGCAGTATTTTCTTTAAACTTGACTTTATTACACTACTGTAACTTTTAAAAAAAATAGTTATTCAATTACTACCATTCTGATAATCTTATTTGTTTACAAAAAGAGAAGAAAAAAACACGAAGCATTAGATTAAAAGAATCAAGGCCGCATGGAGCGATTGTATCAAGGCACCAAGATTTTCTTAAAAACTGAATATTGTAAGGTGTCATGACAGTTTTGTTCAGAAGTAAAATAATTACTTCAAAAATATTAAGAACATAAGGTTTTTTCTTTATTTCAGAACAAATAGCTCGTGCAGTTGAACTTTAACAGGAATGCTTGCAACCTGTTCAATGTTAGCATTTATCTGGCCTCTTGTCACAATCCGTGGATATAAATAGTAACAAATTTCTGGCGGAGTACCATCATTAGGGATTGCTCCGCTAAACGATGAAGTTCTCGAACAGCATTTTGTTTGTGACCATAAGAGAAAATGAAAACCATTTTGTTTAATGTATCTTAAACAAATATGTGTGAAATTATGTGAAACTTGAACGTACGGGCCGAAAAACAGATAGGGCTATACAAATCCCCATCAGAGTTAGGCACTTTGTTCGAAATATTTGATTGGTCAATCAATTTCCTGATTTGAATAACAGCTAGAAAGCGTCCTACTAAACACAGCAAAACATACACTAAGACCACGCACACACAGAAACATTCAATACAGCAAATATAGCTGCAATCTGACTCCCTATGGTAAAACCTGAAGACGACCATTCAACCCTATCTTCTTGATAATCTGGATTTACAATATTGTTATTTATATCCAGCATCGTATGACGCTTTATGGTTAATCTGTACAAACTAGATACTTATGTTGACAGTGTTAACTTCTATAGCATTATGTTTTAATCTTCAGAAACGAATGATCTTGAATATTTTTAAAACAATTTTGTGATTCGTCGAATTATTGAATTCTCCTTGATCCATAGAAGTTTATCAAAAAATTTAATGAATACTTATTGAGTTATTTGGGACCCAGTTAAATATAGATTTAAATCGCTATACCTACAGAACCAAAACGGTTGAAGCGTTGCTATGATAGGCTGATGAAAAATTCACGAGAGGGTAATCTTCTATCGGCCGTCCAGCGTAACGATTTTTAGGATATTATTTTAATCATATTTAGTACAACAGAGAGTCTAAAACCGTGAAAATTTATTTATGTCAGATAATTATTGAAAGAACAATGTTTTTCATGTTTTATTTCCATCTTGGTAACGCTCTAGGGTATCATTTACAACGTCGACCATCTAGTATTTGACAAAGCCGGTGCTTAAAAGTGTAGTGGCCATGAAAGTAACTATATAATGACAATGAAATGTTGGGTTTTAAGCGGGAGAAATGATATGGGACAGGCATGATGACTCTAACATATCGTATTTAGATATTTTTCTAAGCATAAAACATAACAAACAGTTTTCTTGTACTCAGTACTGGCATCGGATTAGTACCCGTACAAAAATCAAGTTTTTCCCTAAATACTTCTGCAAAAAGTGTATTGTCTAATGTTGTGTACATTCCACGTTAAACTTCAGCTCGTATATCATTTGTTGGGATGTCCAGGAATTCTAAAATTAGTACAGAGCTGCTGCGGGGCCCTGAACAGGGTACGTGATTTACATAGTAAAAATTAGGAACAGTAGCAGTTTCCGTATAAATCTTAATAGCACATTGGAAAAACCTTTTTACAGATACAGACATCCATATTATCTTTCCATGGTCACTTTGAAAAATACATAAAATTTATGAATTTCAATGAAAACAGTGTCAATACTTACGCTACAAAATCAATTCCAAAGAGATAAAAATTACACCCATTGATATGCTTTACGTAGATGACTACTGTCAAGGGAAGCACCCTGTCTCTTCCCAAGTTTACATGTATGATACAAAACTGTTCTTTGTCAGAATGGTGAATATTTTCATAAACAGAAATGACATCAGTGTGTCCCATTTTTGGTCGTTTCACAAAACCCTGTTCTTTCAGCGCTTTCAACGCTTTGATCTTGATTTGGTATCAAAAATGTCCGCCAAACATTTAACTTCTTTTGTAAGCTGTAGATTTTCATTTCAATGCCAAATACTACTACGTGACCGCTGGGAACATTATTGCTGTCTTCTATGCACAAAATATTTTACTGGTATGACACATTCGCAGACACATATAATAAAGTGAACAGTCTTAAGGGGTGAGTAACGGCATTTATGGGAACGGATTATGTGTAAGATGCTAACATCATGGATTATCTCCAACATACTCAAAACGACTTCTCCAATACGATTAAATGAATGAAAAATGGTAAATGCATACAACATATTTAAACATCGTGTGTGCTATAATTCATTATTTATCATTTAAGGTAAATTTAAGGTTCTAGCAGTAAAATGTTGTTTTTTTTTTACACAAAAAAGACTTTTACCTTCCATGTGCACCATGAAAAGCATACATAAAATAAAAAATCAGCGAAATATTATTTGTCCGAAAGACCTGTTTGCGATTTTTTGGCAACAAAATTAAAACAATTTTTGCCCATATAAGATTTTATGCCCCCGAAGGGTAGCCTATAGTAGTGGCACCGTCCGTCCGTTATTCCGCCCGTCCGTCCCATCTACTTTGCGCAACTCCTCCAATAATTCTCGTTAAATTTTCACCAAACATTCACACAATGATTATTATCAAGTGCCACAGCGCACATACCCTAGCTTTTGTGATTCAAATATTTTTGCCAGAGTTAATGCCCTTTGTTTAATTTCACTTAATATTTCTTCTCTACGCGACTCCTCCTACATTTCCGATGCGGTTTTCATTTAACTTTCACAGAATGATCAACAGCAAATGTCACAGCGTATGTACTCTAGCTTTTGCGATTCAAGTTTTTTTTTTGCGGAGTTAATGCCCTTTGTTTAATTTCACTTAATATTTCTTATGTACGCATTTCCTCCTGTATTTCCGATGCGATTTTCATAAAACTTTCATAAAATGATCAATAGCAAGTGTCACAGCGCATATTATTAGGCTTTTGTTGTTTGATTATTTTTGGCATAGCTATTACCCTTTGTTTAATTTTACTTAATATTACTTCTGTGCACAACTCTTCCTACATTTCTCATGAAATTTTCATTCAATGATCATTGTTAAGTGTCACATCGCATATTTTCATATTTTGCTATTGGATATATTTTGGTATCTAGATCTATAGCTATTTTTCGCCCATGGTGTCCAAATGGACCATAAAAATCCAAAAGTTAAAAGGTAACTTTGAAGTTCTGTAAAAATATGTGGTGACCTATGAGTACAAAACTCTGCAATACTTGCAAATTAATCGGCACCTTTATTTCTTTTATCTATAGTTATTGCACTGCGACTTATAGAGTAGAGTCATTTTCAGAGGCGCTCCTTGATGAAGATCAATATCTTAAAACATACGAGTTTTGGAAATTTATTAATTAAAATATCTCCACCACTAACCTAAATGATCTTAGAAATGAAATAAACATGTCTCTGATGCGGAATCGGGTATATAAATAGAAAAATCAAGTAATTAAAAATTGAGACTTCTTTTGGTGGGGGATACCTGTATGTGTCTGGTTAAAAGGGGAGGGGTGGAGTTGGGTATAACCACCAGGCCAAACCACCAAAACAATAACTGGGGCTTGGGTATACCCCTAAGCTCAATCAATTATCAATAATCTATCATCCAATAAAAAGATGAGAAAAAGTTTTTAAATAAAATGAAAAGATGGGGGCGGGGGTACTTCTTGCTGTAGGGTTTGGGGTAGTGGATTGGTACCACAATGGACTTAACATTGATGGTACCCTAAGCTTTTTTTTCAAATTGTTTTAATACCGGTTGGGGTAAGTCAAGGTCGATAGATAACTCATTCGCTATTTGGCTTCTGCTTTTTATACTTCTAAATATATTTTATTACTGGGCTTCTGCAAAACTTCACTCGGTTATTATTATGCATGTAAGCGTTTACAAGTCTACGTTTTGGACGTATAAAATGCAAAACTGTCCTCTTGTTCGGAATGCAGTTCAAAATAAAAGATGGATTTATTGAAATTTATCTATGTTAAGAAATAGGTGGCTGAGAAATTTGCCTCAATTTTAAAAATATTATTTATGAAGATTCATCATTTTAAGTGCTAAATTTAATTCTTCTATTATTAAAGACAATTAGTGGTATATCATTATTTGCGGTCTTTATTTTCTTTTTTACTATGGTCATTGACTAATGTCATCAAATTTATAAAAGTTGGAACAATGTCATAGATACTTTTCAAGGAGAAAATCTAATAACAAGAAGGCAAACAAAACAGTCCCATAAAGCATTTATTTTCACATCACGGAGGAAAATATATAAATCATTGTGAAGGTATCATTCGATACAAATTTGAAAACCGCATGCGTCTAGTCGGCTTCTTTTGATAAGGTGTAACAGTATAACTGGGCATTGGTGATTTATTGCATCGCGATATAAACGAATAGACTAACTAACACACACTACCGGAGGTTGTAATAAATCATTGTAAAATCGACGGATCAAAATGTTTGGTAATTTTTTTTTTGGAAGTGATCTAGTTTCTGAGATAAAAAATATATGCCAATATTCCTTTTAACAAAGAAGATACTTCGCTCGGATTTGAAAATATTGATGAATATAGTGGATGCAATACTTGCGAGAGAGACAAAAACATTTTATGCAATAAAAGCAACAATATATACAATCATTAAATGAGATGTAAACACGGGATGTTTGTGCAAAATGTACCCCCACCCCTTATGACAACCAATAAGTCATGTTACATGGTCTCTAAAAGTGAGCTTTACCTTTGACCTACTTACATCAAAATCAACAAGGGACATCTATGGGTCAGGACCAAGCTCCCAACAAAATCTAGGGACTGTAGGCCAAAGCGTTCTCTAGTTATTGATCGGACAATTGACCCCAAGTTATTCGAAGGGGGCAAAAAAACTTACGGTAAATGAATTAAGGTGAATAAACCACGTAAGTAGCAACTGTTTATTGAGACAAAGAGAGATATGTTTGAAATATGTATTCAAAATTCCATTCTTTCAACCGAAGACAAAGCTGCCATTCAAGATCGACCTGAAATTCTCAGAAGTTAAATTTAAATAAAGTCGTTTTGTCTGTTTGTTTTTGTCTCAATGCCGTGAAAATTAAAATTCTGCAAAGCAGCGTTTTCAAAGTTACTCTTTCTCTAGTATACGTTAAACATCTGCCAGAAAATAAAATTGACTTTAATTGGTTACAATACCATCAGTCTCAACAATATTTTAAGTATTTATATATAACCTAAGCAGGTATGTTACAATTCTATCTGATTCTAAATATGATTACTATGTACCGCAACACGCAGACAATCTGTTACAATTCTACTCGCCTTACTCGAACTATATTATCTGAATTGTCAGACAATCGGTTACCGTAATTCAACTATACGAACATTACAGGCAGACAGCCGGTTACAATACTTAAACTGTATGATCCCATCATGCAGACAATTGGTTTTGATATTATTTGATTCAATAATACTTTAACTTTGTTAGATATATCAGTATTTCTATGAACAAAATTAGAAAAAAAGAATGGACAAAAGGAAAACAAAGAAAACAAGAGAAGAAGCTGTATGAAAGAATATTATTCTGTATAAGAAATAATACTTCAATCGTGATTTTGATTAATTTAAAATTATTTGCCTTTAATATTCCTTATCCTTCTGAGTTTTCATCATTAAAATTACTGCACAGTCAGTGAAGGAACATGGCTCACATGAGGTTAAATACTGAGGATTTATTTGTTTTTATCTTTCAAACCATTCGATTACTCGAGGTATTGTTTTTATTAATAATGAAGTCATCGGTCAAAACATTTCGGATGAAATATTATTTATAATAGTGCATGCTATATATTCTAAACGTGTCTTTCAAATGTGTCTTCCTACAGAGTTCCCTGTATCAAACACTCATGATTTGTATTATCGATGTATCAAAGCAAAAATGTCGGTTCTTTGAAATTCCATTCATCAAAGATATATTTTTTTATTCTTTATTCAATGCTTTACACTTTATAAATAGTAAGTCTAGTTTAATTTTGTTACAATTTCATGTTTGGTGAAGTTGAACAGCTGGATGCATTTCTGTTCTTGGTCTCTGATCTTGATCTAGACTCTCACGTAGCGTATTACACTCCCATGTTGTCTACGCTCTCGTGTTCTCTCATCGTAATTAACTCTTAGATTTTAATTTACATCCGCAAGATACCTTAAAAATCTGATAAACAATTTTTAATGTATAAGTGTGCAATTTTAAACTAAAACTCTTTCGTCTTTTGTTTTGTTTTCTCTTATGGTTTTTTTTTTCGTGGTAATTGTCATGAATAAAATACGCTTTGACCTTTAAAAAACAAACTGTTTCTTCTTCTCTACCAGACAGACACAGATTTTAGAATTCAATTTTAGACAAGGATGGATTTACTAAAAGGCTAATGTTAAGCTGAGAAATTGAATTTTTACGGTTAGCCTCCTTGTAGAGAATGATGTTTACTAAAGTTAATTTGATTTTTGTTTTAGATTAAGATTCGAAATCGCTTGTCACGTTTCATTCTGTTTAGAAAATTACTATTTTGTCTGGTCTAATTCAATGAGGCAGGGACACACATATCTGTGTATCTTTACATGTGTTTTATGTTTTCTTCACTTGTTCTTCTCTACTTGTCAAGTCACTATTAATGTGACTGTTTTACTATTATAAGCATGTTTTACAGTGAGGAAACTATTCCATGAATATTAAATTATAAGAGTTAAATTAAGATTTCAGTAAACGTAAAAGTAAATCATAAACTCTATAATCTTTCCATACTTTTCTCAGTTTCTCATAATTTCTGTTAAGTTTTTACAAGCCAGTATTGCAATAAGTTGTCAATGCAGACTTCTTTTGAAGTGGGAAAAGTGCTAGCCAAAAGCTATTCCGTTGTACCGACAAATTCAAATATTATTTGGCTTTCTGGTAACTTTCTATTCTAATTTAAAATTTTGGTGGCGAAAATGGCAGTATTTCAGTACAGTTTAATTAAATGTTTACACAAAGCTTTTTGTTTATATTCAGATGAAAGAAAAGCTTATATCTTTTATGAGCACGACGCGGTTCTTCAAATTATTGAATTACTGAACAAGAAACTTTATAGAAAATTTATCAGGACATTCATCAACCTATCACTAGCTTCAATGAAGTAAGGTTAAACAAAGTCCCCGATACATTGTTACTTTCCTTATTAAAACGTAGTTGTTCACTTCGTATTCTTATTATTAAATGATGTATAAAGAAGGAATAAAACGAATTTAACCAGTTTTTAGGACATGTTTTAATTTCCTCTGCAAATGTTTAATCGTTTACGTAAAGCGATAACAAACAAAATAAGTAAAATCCATGACGTGTTTGTTTATCCCCGTGATTTGGTAAAATGTGTAAAAGCGCCGTACACCTTTCGTCCTCAGAATCCTTTATGATCTCAGCAGCTAGTGCAAAGAAGATCTTCTGCGCATGCATAAAAAAGAAAGAACAATGTTTATTTAAAATATTTAGATGAAGAGATCTCTTAATCTCTTAAAAAGTATCCATTGATGGGAATTGCACAGAATTTGTCATTCAATTTATTTTCAGTTTTATCTAGTCTATACCAGCAAATTTGATTGGTCTCAAAAATAGACAGGAAGTTGGGATAGACAGTCACGCTGAACAGAAATAATAAAACAATGGCAGTGCCCTCTAATCTTAAAAAAGCACAGTTACTTTGTTTTTACAGTTAAACTTTTTTTTTAATTTGGAATGTATGAACTTTAACATGTGTGTGTCACTTTTTCTATACACGTAAAGTTATTATAACACCGTTGTAACGTATCCGTAAGCTGTGTAAATTAAACTAATTCATCCTGATAACGTATTTATAAGGCGATAACCTACGATCATCAGAATAAAAAAGCTATTGATAGAATCCAGGAGCCGGAAATTTGCGTAGTAATAATACCGAAACGGGAAGAACCATGTTACCAAAACATGTTAAGTATCACGGCCAACTTGGCGGATATTTGAGTTATTTGGACGCGAGTTTTCACGTTTTATAAGAGATAAGTAATACGCGTTTTGTTTTGGTCTTATTTTATAGCGGATTCAAAGCCTCATTTAAAGCTTTTTCCAACGGTGTATACACAAGTTCTGAGTTCTCTCTGGCTTACCTTCGAGGTTTTGAGCAAAGCGAGGAATATATTCGGTAAACAAACTGTGGTACGAAACACGGAATCACTAATATGCCAAAATATCAGCGATTTAAGGTTTTTCACACTTGCATTTGTATTTGATATTACGATATTTAATGTATAATCAATATGCACATTCATTTGTTCTGCAATACCGGTTTATTCTGGTTAAAAAGGACAAACTGTCAGAATGGTACGTTCCACAGACTAAACACAATAAAAAACGATGACTCATGTGACACGTAACACGTGTTATCATTGTCATGTAATTTGATTCTGTCTTCTTCACAGTGAAAGATGTGTGTGATTTAATTTGTTTTCATGAAGTTTTTCAATTTGATCTGACCGGAATATGACATTTGAAACTGATTATTTATTAGGTAATTTCTTCTTTAGTTATATGAAATGTACTTTTCCGAGGTAGTCAGTGAATTTTACATACATAAACGATATCATTAAGTGTATTTGTTTGTAATCATTACGGCACACTGACAGACGAGGTATTACTAAGTGTATCAAGTTTACAGAGAGACTATTCATGAAGTCAGTAACAAACTGAAACAAATTAAACTCCTTGCTATTTTTTTCATGATTATCAAACTTTCCGTGGTGTGGGGCCTTGCCGTGCCTCCTTTCATAGTCAGACAAGCTATAGCTTCATTTTGGCACAAGTGCGGCATGCTGAAACCAAAAAAAAATGACTCTTGAAATGTTTGTGGGCCAGAAAATATCATTAATCAGACAAACATACATATGTATTAAAGTTCCATTAAATTATGATACAGTCAACTCATATGAGTGAGAAAACATTTTATAGCAAGTGCTGTCTAGAAACACAGACTCCTATTACAATAATTAGGCTTTTTATAGTGTCAGTCAGTTCCATTACCTTATTTCAGCAATACCATCATCATCATAATCACCACCATCATGATTTCGTTTGGTCTTCAAAATTCAAATCCAATGTCATTTACCAACACCAACCAAAAGAAAAAACAACGAGAAAAACAAACATGCAGTATCTTTTCTGTATCAAAATGCTCTAGCAAATCTTCCATTTAAGAATTCCCAAAGTTTGTGTCATTATCTATCTTAATTGCTCTTAAGCCCGACAAGGAAAGCATCCATCAGCTGCTTTTTGGAAACCAGTAATAACAATTACAAAAATAATATTTTAACAAACTTTTCCCTTTTTCTTGCAGAAATTGCTTGAGACATTGAAAATTGCTCATTTTCCCTTGCACATTATTTATAAAGTTACAAAGGCATTAAAGATTATAATTAAAACTTGCCATTGATTTCTTTAGGTCATTGTTCTAAAACAAAATGTTGTATACACTTTTTCATGGTTTCCTTACACCATTTGCCAAATTGATTTGCACGATCATAATATACTTAACAGAAATACAAAAACAATAATTATGTTCTTATGTTAATAAATAAAAATGCCACAATACCTTCTATTGATATTAGTTAAAATACTATCTATGAACTTTATTTTTATTCAATCTAAGTTTGTTGTACAACTGGTCAAAACATGACCCTGGTATTCGTGTCTTCAAACAATCACAACATAATCTTTGGTAAACCTTTCTAAATGAGTGTTGTATAGCTGCTTGACATCACATAGAGCTGTTAGATCTGCCAAACAAGCATTCAAGGCTACCCATATATTTATTATAACAATTAATACATATAACATTTTAAATATATACACCATTTTTATTGGTTCATTTAGCTGAGCTAAGCAGTTTTGAATTTTTCATATTTTCAGTGAAATTTACTGGTGTGAAGTTAAGTTACAAGTGCAACATGATCGGTAATTCAGCAATTAAATGCCAAATTATCCAGATAAATCATTTGATGTTCAAGAATGAATGGTATCAGACTTTGAGACATATTGCGATCCACACAAGTCCACACAGAATAATATTTGTTGCATTCAGGGACACTGTTTGCGTACAATGTAGAGTTTTGTAACCAACATTCTTGTGATTTATTTGAAGCTTACATTAAGCCTTGTAAAGAAAATAAAAGTAGTTATAAAATGTAACAAATGTACTACTTCAGCATAAACGAACAGTCATTATTAAGTTAAGGAGCTAAGATTAACAACTTTGATTTAACTATATAACTTTCACCAATGAAATCACAGGAACATATTTAACAATCTAATTAATAAGCATAAATATGATTTAAATGTCTCACTCGATATTTTAGTAATAAAAACAAACCTTTTGCTGTCCAATATCAAGGTTTTTCTCTTGATATTTTAAACATAGCTACATCACTTTTGGTTAGACATACATCATGATAAAAGTGATGTAGATAAACTGAGTACTGGCTAACTTTTTTTAGAAGACCTCTTGACTTTTGATCTTTTGCAGCAACTCGTTGATGAAAATAGAACAAAAATGGGTCTAAGGTCCTGTGCAGTTCTTCTACAGCCTCATAACAACTAAGCCACCTCACTGCATGTATCTCCTTATATTTCAGTATACCTTGATGAAGAACAAAAACAATAATCAAGGTATACACTTAAAAAGGACGCAATATTAAATAAGTATTTTTAAAAAAAAATCAAAGAAATCCATCCCTAACTTTGTAGGCTTTAAATAAAAACATTGCAAGGTTGCGCAATATCTTCAGTTGCCATCAGACTACAGATTTTTTCTTTAGTAGGATAATTGATATAGAAAGCAGGTAAATGCAAAAAGCGAATAAAAGAATATAGTGGACAAATAGCAAAAATGATATTCATCCTCTACAAAACATTCACAGTATGAACAATAACGATATTCTCTATGTATGCCGTAATATCTTCCTTTCTCTTTTTCTAGGTCATGAGATGAGCAGCAAAAAATTAGCCATACGTCTTAGAAATTTATCATCTTCAATAGTAGTAACATATTTGCCTACATCATAATTACGTTTGAAGTTCATATAACGATTGAGTTTACAGTTCTCTCTACATCTAGATGTCCAATCTTGTATAAACTGGTCGTTAAATTTCTGTACATACTGTTTTGAACTTTTTGTGTTTGCCATACGTAACCAAACCCATTCATATACAGATTATTCGCACTTCTGATGTCTAATTATTACTACCAAGGTTATCATAATACATCAACTTTTCATAACAGAATCTTATTAGTTCAATACACTGAGGATTTGTAAGACCCCATAATTCCATTTATAGCAAAAACAGTTGCCATTTTCGAATTAAATATTTTAAAACATGTTTTAAAAGGCAAATATGATTTACGGGCACACTGATATTATGAGTTGACTGTGAATAAGTTGTTTTGTTTTTTTGCCTTAAATGACATAACCTCTACCGTTTAATATCTGGACATTCTATTAGAAAAATATATATCAACAAATGTAAAGCCATTTACAATGTCTAAACGACTATTTGCATTTTTCCCATTTTTTCAGTGAACCACCCATTTTAAATACTAGTACAAGTTTACTGTTCATACAAACTGTTTTTGCAGACCAACTACTGTATTCTTCGAAATCAGTGCTATGTCATATGCAGGCATAAACAAACATTTCAACTATATGTTGGAATCACTAAATACCTCTAATTCCATTACCGCTTAACAAAGTTGAGAATTCATTTATATAATTGCAAACAACACCGGACTTAAACTGCAACCTTGATGCAATGCAACTGGACTCTTGAACACGTCAGATACACCTTCACTGGATTTAACGCATGCTTTTACACATGAATAAATTTGTTTTATACTATTACGTATGTTACTTATTATACCATTTTTCTTCGAATCTTCATACAGTAAGGACTGATTCACAGAATAAAAAGCTTTCTGAAAGAGGCTACATATACAGATTAACTTTTCATTATTAAATACTTATTAACTGTAGAATACAAAACAAAAGTATTATCAACTGAACAATAACCAGTTCTGTTTTTCTGAAAGTTTACTGCACGATTCAACAAAAAGGTTATTCTCGTGGAAATTATAGATATATACACCTTACTCAGCACATCTACGAGTGCTATCCCTCTATAATTATTTGGATCATTATAACACTGTTTCTTATGTATGGGTAGAATTATTGATTTAGCCCATGAGTCCACTTATATGAACAACCCATCAAACAGTCTTTAAATAATGGCAACAGAGCGTTTATTCCATTTACAAAATGTTTAGGTATAAGATTACCTCCAGACGCCTTACTGACATCTAACGACTTTACACTACATCTTATTTCATCCTCTGTTATACTGACTTTAAATATCAACTCTTCAATCTCATCAAAAGTTACGTCCAAGAAGGACATATCTGATGTATCATTTGAAAAGTTCTTAAATGTTCAAAACACTTATTCAATTTTATAATAAATTTTGAATTTTGTTTCTTCAACAGATTGTTGATCTCTCGCTAAAAAGCGCGTGAGTTGTTAACAGGGTTTTCTATCTTGGTCATATACTTTTTTCTATGTACTAAACGTTGTCGTTTACACAGATATTTTACAACTACATTTACTGTGCATATATGCTTTAAAATTCTCATCACATCTGTTTGATCTGTATCTCTTTTTTACAATTTTTTACTAATATATTTGGCTTGCTTCCATTTATTATCAAACCATAATTTATTCTTTTTAGATTTACCAAGTTGTTTAATTTTTTGAAATGCGAGTACACTACTTTGACAAATTGCAGATTCAAATTCACTCATTCCAACACTTTATATCAACTTCATGATCAGTCAGCATTCTGTCTACTGTATTGAAACAACTATTAAGTAAATTCTCAGAAAGGCAGAACAAATACTCATCACAATTGTCATCCAGTCATAATATGGATATGGACTAAACAATTTACTTTTTTTCATATAAAGTGTTTTGATTTATAGTCAGTGATAAGGTGATAGATAAATTGTTACTTTCTACATTTAACTAAATCTAAAAATGTGCAATACAATCCATTAAAACTTTTAACAAAACATAATATAGTACATAAACCATTCTGGTTTATAAATGTATAGCCTTTACCTGTATTTTTACCAAAACGACCATTTACTGTGTAACTTGAATATACTTTTAAGCAGTTCATTCCCAAATTTATCGAGCGTCAAAATCTCCATTTAACAATAAATCAGTATCAAATAAGTTGTTACTTGTCATCAATTCTTTTTAAAAGTTGTTGTTGACCGGTCATAGTTAAATGGTCATGATAAGTAGAAATTTCTTGAGGAAAATACAAAGATACATACAGCACATCCCTGCTTAAACCAAATAAACATTTATCAATCAATAACATGACACCAAAGTTAAAACCCTCACATATAGGTTAAATGTTATGCGATAGTATATTCTTGACAAAAATTATAACGACACCAGCTGGTCTTCTTCCTATCAATGATTTTTTGCGGCCCATGAAATGTTACATATTTATTTAAATAATTTAAAATATGATCATGTTCACAATCTCATGTCTCTTGTATTCCACTAATGTCAAATTTTTTAAGAAGCCAGTTAATTCAAAAGTATATTGTTTCGATTTTAGCCCTTCTATATAAGTTAAGAAGTTTATTACATTTTCGGTAAGTGATGGGTGTTGACTTTCATCCTGTTTGTTGTTGTCATTTTGGTCGTCATCTGAATTGACTAAAACCATTGCTTCATTCACCAATTCAGTTAAATCTTCCAAACGCTTAATATAAGGCCATGTTGCCCGTTTACTCTCGTATTCCCTTTATACACATCCATGTAGTCATAGTCCCCCCCCCCCACCCCTTTGAAATAGTCTAAAAGCCCTTACGCTTTGTATCTTTTAGTTGCTGGCGTTGAAGGAAAGATAAATTATTTGAGAGTTTAATAACCTTCTTCCTTAGTGTATCCCTGTATTTAAAAAGCTTAAACTTATCATCACTGTTCGTAAAATGTGCAATAAACATTCCATCACATGATTTGCCAACCCTTCTGGCACTTATGTATCATAAGTCAATCCGTCTTGGTTTTCCATAACATCAAACACTTCCTCAGCTATTACTGCCTTTAGTGTTTTTTCCTCTGACTCAGTTTCTTCCAGGCCAACTATTCTTAATGAACACTTCAGCCTTTCAGATTCTATAATATTAAGCTGTTTTTCATTATTTGCCAGGCGTTCCTCCCTGTTATCTTCCTGAAGGAAGAGGGAATACATACACCAGTTAACACATCTTGACCATATTTTTAAACATCAATTTTATTCTCCACGTCTAGCAGTCGGGTTTCAATATTACCTTGATTAGATTCAATACTGTTTACCTTCAACCTCACGGAACTAATATATCCTTTCACAACCGTAATTAAATAAAGTATCCAGTCTACTATCAATGGATTACACCAACATTATAATAGTACATTAAATAAAAACAACCAAATAAAAATTAAAGCTATGCCGTACAGATCAGATCATTTTGTCATATAAAATTTACTCAAATATAGTTAGTAACTGACTCAAACAAACTGTGAAAACAGGTAAGATCATAGATTAACACTTCAATTTAATTGGCGTGTATTGGTCAGCGCGTGCATAATTAGCGCTTGCTATACATGTTTTTTACGTAAGCCGTTTATCACTTTTATGGACTTTGAGTTGTTAAAATCAAATCTCAGATAATGTTTAAATACCAAAAAGAAGCCTTTCGTCCTGCATCACAACTAGAAGTATTATTTAGACATTGCAAACATGTTTAAATCATCCTTTTACCTGTAACTTATTTAATATCTTTTTAGTTATGGCCACTTATCCGTGTAGAGACTGCAACAAGAACTGCATTAAGTCAGTTGTTGGATGTGACACATTTGACAAATGGTTCCACATAAGATGTCAAAAAAAATTCAAAAGCTCAACTGGAAATCATAGAAAAAAATCAGTCATGTTCCTTTCACTGCCTCGAATGTTGTTTCCGAAACGAGGTGCATGGTTATGACTCGGTACATATAAGACTGGAAGGGTAAGCAAAGAATAGCATATTGAGGGACGGCGTTGAAGTTGTAAGGATGTTTTTGCGACAGGTCAGCTTAGAACCATTAGGTTAGTGAATAGATGTGAATTTTAGGTCAGACCTAGTCACGGAGGACAAAATATCGGTAAGTATAATGGACAATGCTGGCTTGCGAATTCTGAGAAAGTACCAACGTTCACTACGAGTGATTGAAATTGTCTTTTCAATGCTGTTGGGTTGTTTGGTCATGAAAAATTAGCTACGCATATCAGGGTTAGAACATGCATTGAAGTAGCTGAAAAATGGAAAAATGGACTTCTGCATGCAACCTCCAGCAAAATAAATTGATATAGGATATCGCCATCGAATTTATCATTCTGGATGAAAACCTTGGCAATTCTGTCAACGTTCTGAAATAGTGTGCTCCTGCAAGACAAAGGTTTTCAAATAACACAATAACGTATCATGTTAAATTAAAATGAAATAATATTTGAAGGTATACATTTTTGCTAAAAATGTAAATGTTTATTTCAGATTCCCCTACATAAATGACCGCATCATTAGAGGTATGAAAATAAATCATTTCATCGAGACAAACAGAAAAGAAAAGAAAGACGTCACTACAAAATACCAAAATATTCATTTGAAAAATGAAATTCATATTAAATCTTACTTGGCTTGACTTGATTTTGAAAAATAAATCATATTCTGTTTCTTGTGGGGCGTGGGGGAACAGAAAAACCAGTCATTAGTACGCTTTGTTGAGCAAGAAATTGCAACTGATAGAACAAAACACAATCAAACTGTTGTTTTATATTTTGGCATTTCACCTGTGACTTAAATGAACTGAATCGCCCTGAGTGATATTTACTACCAAAGATTCAAACACCTTTTGGCATTTCTAGACCTTTTCAAACTTAGTATTGATAGACTCCAACAAATTCACACCAAAAACAAAGGCATTGACATAGGCATTTAGGAAGCACCATCACGACTGGCAAAGATTCAGCGATTCACTAATGCATGAGCAAATTTATATTGTAAATCAATATATTAGAGAAAAAAAAATGTGGAACTGAATTTTATTTCACCAAAGTTTATTTTAGACTGCATGGAATTTAGAAAACGAAAGTCCCAGGCATGTCACAGGATTTCTGTAAGACCTAATATTTTGTTGAAATATGTAGGTTCTTTCAAATATGTTACTGAAACACTCTTTTCTATATTAAAGATGCTATCAACATAACAAAGTCTATCCCTGTTTTTTCGTTCTGAAAAAATGAATAAGTTTAGAAACAAAATTCATAAATCGTGTCTTATTAACAAAATACATTGATTGGATTTCCATTTATCAATAAAAAATGAAATCACACTATATGTAGTTAGTAGCAGGCAAAGAATATAAAGGACCTTCTAGACAATATCATAAGTAATTACCGCCATACGGTCTGGTACGGGTTCCGGACTTTAGAAAGGTTTATTTTGTTTCCGGTTATGCAGACGACGAAAATGAACACTAAAATATGATGAATAATTGTAAAATATTACCTTGTTTATCAGTGGAATTAATGTTTTAGAATTCTCGTCTTAACAGCTTTCGTAGAATTTTTATATTCAATGTGTGTTGCTGTACATATACCAATGCAGAGAGTTTCAAACTGTAGAGGTATTCGGACAATACATATTTAAACCTTCGGATGAGACAAGAATGGCTTATCATGTGGGTATACATTTGATACTTTGAAATGAACAAGATTTAATTGTAGGTATGTACAGGTTTCGCATAACATAACTACATAAAGACTGTAAAATAAATATCAATGATATTTTTCTTAACAATTTTATAAATGATAAAACTTGTATCTTCAACATTTTAAATCTTACGTGCTGCCCATTCGAACCACCAGAGCTAACTGAAAAAGAAAGAATTTGAATTTTTTATTCTTTCAGTATACAGCATTTGTTATCTTTTTGGAGAAACCAAAGCAAACAGAAAGAATTTTGAATGAACAAACACCCAGCCTGCTATATCATTCAGTATATTCGTTCTCCACAATACAATTTTACTAGAGGAAAACTAAATAAAATAAAAATGATATAAAACAATCTTCACTTAATCCTTGAGTCAACTGAAATGATGGTTTCATCTTAAAATTTTAACATTCAGAAAATAAACAAGAACAGAAAAGAGTATCACCTGTATTTTTGTCACTTTCTGTTCTGTATCTGTTCATGTTGTCTTAATATTAACAATAAGTCTGGAGAAACCAAACGCAAACTGAACAAAATTTTCTTTGATAGTCTTACAGCAGATGTTATACTGAAAGAAAAATACACGAATAAAAATTCTAATTTGTGCAGTGTATAAAGTATATGCTCTTTTTGGTGATTTCGCAAAGAATTTATTCATTATATTTAGTTTAAAAATTCTTTCATTTTACAGAATTGGGTGTACAAATACGAGTACTATTTAAAGTAATGAAGTTATGTAGTTTTATTATACAGTAGAATTTTGGGGTAGAATGACTCATCTATAAACACTTAAATTTGAGATCCCATAACATTGATCGACTTTATAAAAGACATTCAAGTATGGTGGTACAGTAGTTAATTTTTCTAAAGTTTTTGCCTAGTCAGGTTGGGGATATTTTAATACTGGTTCTCGTAGTGCGGTTGCCATTCATCTCATATAATGTTATTGATGTCACATATGATATGAAATACATTGGCATAATAGAGTTTTTTTAAGCACTGCCAAACACACGTGCAGAATTGCTCTGAATAGAACACAAATATAGTGATTCAATGTAATGTCCTCAAGTTTTCATGTCTGTCAATGTACATGAATAATGTAGTATCAGCATGCCATCTGCAACTGTTTATACACATTCAGTTCCAGAACCACGGACATGCAAAGGAACTAGAAATACAGGCAAAGGGAAAGGTCAACATAATAAACGGGTTTCAAACATTAGTAAGTCAGTAAAAAGAAAGTGAGACCCCCACACAGAAACGGAGACTGATAATTATTGCACAGATTGTTTAGTCCCTTTGATAATTCCCCCGACTGCATATGTTGGGACCCTTGTGATAAATGGGTGCATGGTCAATGTGTTGGCATTACAACTGCAGACCAATGGGGAAAAAATAATGACAACAATGTAACATTCTTCTGTTCATTTTGTAAATATGTGTACAACACAAATTACTTTGGATCTTTACATAGTATTAAATACTTACAATTAATGACTCAGTAGCCATCAACTGTTCTAGTAACAATACTTATTTTCATGTCAACAGTTACATTTAAAAGAGTTAGCAATTTCTGTACGAGTAACCAGTTCTATTAAATTGGATTATATGTGTTGCATGCTGCTGAATAACACGTTTTATCTGATTTCGTCATGTGAAAAGACAAGAAGTAAATGGGAGGTAAAAGTAAGACCTATTAAATAATAACAAACAGAACTTTGCCTCGCGTGATTTTCACGAATTTTACCTTTTAACGAGTTTTATATTATTTCTTTGTAAATAATATTATATCTTTTTCTGTAATGAATAATTTACTTCATATGCGTGACATGCAATTTGTCATGGCTAAATGAAAAATTCTTTATCGTTGCCCAATATAAAATCACCATGATAAGAATAGTTAAGCCTCTGCTGTATATTGTTTTGAAATAAAGTGTTAAATTAACAGACGAGCTGTAGGTTATATTAATATATAGTTTCGTCATAACAATTGAAAGACCACTATTTGTGTTGTTATCGCGCTTGTGGACTGGCCATACAGCTTAATAATAACATATAAGCTGAAACATTCTGTAAATTTAACCGTTGAAAGTTAATTTACCTTAAGTATTATCTTTTTACTTTCCATGTCAACCTGTCGGATAAACCTTGAACTTTTTATTGCAACCTCCAGCAAAATAAGTTGATATAGGATATCACCATCGAATTTCTCCGTCTGCATTCAAACTAAAAACTTGACAATTCTGTTAAAATAAATTTAGTTAACGTTCTGTATTTCTGTGTTCCTGCAAAACAAAGGTTTTCAAATATCACATGTGTCATTAAAATTAAATTAAAAAGAAAAAAATCTGGAGGTATTTATACTTTCTTGCTAAAAATGTAAACAAATATTAACATTTATTTCAGATCCCCTTAAAAATGAGATAGGAAAATAAATCATTTCATCGAGGCAAACAGAAAAGAAAAATAAGACCTCACTCCAAAATACCAAAATATTCACTGTGTCTGACAGTACGGGGAAGTACTTGAAAAATGAAATTTATAATATATCTGACTTGGCTTGACTGAATTTTGAAAAACAAATCATTTTTCTATTTTTTGTGGGGCGGGGGATTAGAAAAACCAGTCAAAGGGTAAGTTTTGTTTAGCAAGAAATTGCAACTGATAGAATAAAACCCAGTCAAAGTGTTGTTTTTATTATGGCATTAAACCCGTTACTTAAATGCCTGAATCGCTCTGAGCGATATTTACTACCAAAGATTCAAACGTCTGAGGCATATCTGGACCTTTCCAAACTTAGTATTGACAGACTCCAACAAATTCGCACAGAAAACAAAGGCATTGACATAGGCATTTTAGAAGCACCATCACGACTGGCAAAATTTCAGTGATTCACTGATGCATGAGCAAATTGTTATTGTAAATCAATATATTAGAGGAAAAATGTGGAACTCAAATTCGTTTCACCAAAATGTATTTTAAACTGCATGGAATTTAGAAAACGAGTGTCCCAGGCATGTCACAGAATATATCTCACAAGTGTCATGTTCAGTGATGGAGTTCATCCAGTTAGTCTGGTTACTCAAAAATGGCTCTTTCAGATTCTCACATCTGTGTGTTTTTTCTAGTAAGTGAATCAGTAAAATGTCAGCAACTATTCAGTTCAAAATAGTTTTTTTCAAAACGGGACATTTTGAAGTCGAATCCATCCTTCGTTCTATCTTTTAAATTTTAAGTTAAAATATTTTTTTCATTTCACCAAATAATCAATATAGTATATTAGATGGCGTCAAAAATATTGTACATTTGTTTCATTATATTGGATATTTGTAAAAAAATATTCATTTAAATAGTATACTAAGTTAAAATCTACTACCATGTGAAGTACAGTACTGACTTCTGATATGCTTTCCCTCTCCCTCATTTCATAATGGATTTTTAAACAATCTTATCAGGGCGTTTCAGTGCATTGCTGCGAACACAGTCCAAATGTCATTAAAGTGTCGTCTGTTTACTAAATTAAAACTGGATTTACATTCACTTTGTTTCTGTATATTGCAATATTGTTGTTAGTATAATGTTGTGTGTTGTATATTATTGTAGATTTAAAAGTCAAATCCGAAGTGATACGGATGTGTACATACAAAACAGTATTCATAAAAGTTCATGTTATCAAAAGTATATATTTAAATTTCGAATAATATTATAATATTTCGTTATATGTAGCTTCTTTCAAATATGCAACAGAAACACTTTTTCTATATTAAAGATGCTATCACCATGACTTAAAGTCTATTCCTGATTTTTTTCGTCCTGAAAACATGAATAAGAAATACAATTCTAAATAAAAAAATCCAAATCCAAAATCCAAAAAAATACATTGATTGGATTTCCATGTATCTATGAAACGTGCAATCACACTATATGTAGTTAGAAGCAGGCATAGAATATAAAATAGAATATAAAATCACCCCTGAAAAGGACCCTCCAGACAATATCATAAGTAATTACCGTCATACGGTCTGGTACGGGTTCTGGACTTTAGAAAGGTTTATTTTGATTCCGGTTATGCAGACGACGAAAATGAACATTAAAATTTGATGAATTATTGTAAAATATTACCTTGTTTATCATTGGAATTAATGATTTTGAAGTCTTGTCTAAACAGTCTTTGTAGAATGTGTATATTCAATGCGTGTTGCTGTACATATACCAATGCAGAGAAAGCTTCTAACTGTAGTGTTATTAGGACAATACATGTTTTAACCTTCGGATGACAGAAGAATGGCTTCTCATGTGTGTGTACATTTGATACTATGAAAGGTACAAGACTTAATTGTAGGTATGTGACTATATGAAGTATAGTACTGACTTCTGATATGTTCACCCTCTCCCTCATTCCACGATGGATTTTAAAACAATGTTATCAGGGCGTTTCAGTGCATTGCTGCATACACAGTCCAACTCTCATTAAAGTATTAAGCTTTTTTATCGTCTGTTTCCTAAAATAAATTTGCTTTACACAGACTTTTTTTCAGTATATTGCAATATTGTTATACTAGGAATATGTTGTGTGTTGTGTATTATTATAGATTTGCTAGTCTAATCAGAAGTAATACAGATGTGTACATACAATACAGTATTCATTAAAGTTCGTGTTATCAAAAGTTTATTTTTTAAAACTTAGAAGATTATTGTTTCATTTTTGCAGTGTTAAAAACTGAAAGAATTGGAGTAAGTTGTAATTTCATTCAGATGTACTGTTTCCATGTACAACTGTTCTACCACAAATCAATGTTGGGGCATGGTATGACCAGTAAAATTTTTGTTTACTTCTTAGTGTCTGTGGGTATGTTTTTTGATGCGTTGAACACATGCGGGTGTGGATTATTCATACATGTTTATGATATCAACGAAATTACATTGCAAGTTGTAATGAAGAAAATTACGTGACATGATGAACAATGTAGTGGAATTTTACATTTTCAGGTTTGTTTATTTTCACATAATAAACTTGTTCTGCATGCACGTCTTCAACTGGCTGTATTTTAATGATTTGATCCGATTTTAAAGCGGATTTTATGACAATATATATGCGGTTCTTTTTTCTGGAATAAGTGTTTCCTCGCGTAATTTTCATTTTTTTTAATCTGTCTATTCTTCATAATAATGCAATAAACACAAATTTCGAAAGTAAAAGAAAACAGCAAAATCTCGTCATCACTATTGCTGATACAAAAGAAATTTAACCGGAAGTTGTGTATTTAACACTTAACACGTTTGACAAGTAAAAACGGCCAGTATGACGGGCTGGATAAATTTGTATGATGGATTTGTCCACTAGCACTTGCATTATAAATCACTTTGCTTTACACTATGTCGTATTTATATCCTTTTATTTTAATTGCACAAATTCAGTTTCCAATTATATTTTTGAAAAAATGTATAATCCTTCTAAGCAAACTTCACTAGCTGTCTGGCTTGTCTAAACGCTCATGTCTCCGTCTGCTTTAATCGCTCTTTTGAACATAATTGTTTGCAAACTTTAAGTCTGAAAGGGGTATTCTTTCGTCTGCAAATTTCTGCTTGTTTTTATACAGGTCGGTCTAAATTGAAGCAAAGTTGTTCACAAGATTTCATAGTGACATTTGAATTTCTTGATACCGTGTTTTGTCCTAAAATAACTCTGTTTATCTTTTTCACTTATTGATAAAATGCTGAATTGGTATTAGTTGATGATTCCTCTTTGCTGGAAAAAAATATTTTCAATAACATCACTATTAACTCTGTTACGAGGTTCTTTTAACTTGGACAAAAGAAAACATAAATATAAGATATATCAAATCTATTTTCTATGATTATAAGTATTCTGTATAAAATATAACACAGTTTATACAACTCGATTCTTCCAGTTTCATTTCTAATGACGATTCGATTATTTAAAATGTTCTCTAGTGTGTTAATACACACTTAATTGCAGTTGTGCTAATGAAATGATTCCCATAGTTCCCCATTGATAAATTTGATTTATACGTATAAAGATGTTCCTCTGGATTCCGAGCGTTATACTCCGAGCATTGTCAGAGTCTTTTACAATATGCAGTCGGCTATCAACTGTAAATTGTCAATCTTATACACATTTTGACAAAACGAAACAACAACATTAAAACCTTTAGCAGCAATTCAGCAGTAATGATTAATGGATACATCTTCACACTATTTTCCTGCTTAGGCACATCAAGTGCTTTAAATTTATACATTGCCCTGCATAGAGTGTATAAAGTACGTGCATTTTGCTGCACAATTATACTTTATAAATGTATATGCATTTTGCTGCATCACACAAAATGTTTCGCAGTATTTGCAACCTTGCATAATACACAACTTTTACATAGTTTCACTATATAAGCATTTTTCTGCACAATACAGACACAGCATAAGAATTTTCCTGTATAATACTGAAACAGCATTTATATTCATTTCTACTAACTTAGTAATATTGCTGTTATAAGCCTCAATATGTTACCAAAATAAAACCTCACTAAAAATTATGTTAAACTTAACTTAATAAAATAGAAAATGCAAACTTCAGGAATCTTGGAAATAACTCAAATGTATATAATTATAGTAATACTCACCCAGGAGTTCCATTTTTGCCAACTCTCAATCTCTGTTACTTCATGTACAAAGTACTTTTAAAATAAAACTTCTTTTGACATTTTGTACATGTATATTTAGTAGCTCTGCTCAGCTTGAATGAGTTGACCGTGTGAAAGTGATTTGAAATCACCTTCTAAGATAATTTATCCAATACTGCTGAACATTAGCCTTATTGATTATTGATAAAAGAATTAAAGCGGCATTGTCAAGCAGCATGTGTCTTTAAAAAAAGAATAAAATCCTTTAAAAAAATGTTTGTGTCCGTGACAAACTCGAGGAGGAACAATAGAACTTCTGTCATACTTCAGGGTGTCATTACATAATTTAGTGAACCCTTTCACGCAAGAATTAAATCTTCTCAAGTCTGTGCGGAAAGCAACCTCCTGTCTTTTTCAGATGACAGCAATCCTTCGATTTTCGTGACATGTTTCATCCAGTTGTTAAACCACTCCAATGCTTCGGAGATTTCTACCAAACGTACATCTTCTACTTCATGGATAGGCCTTCTGTCTCTAATCGTTTACACCTAGTTACTAGTAGCCCTCAGGAGAGAAACAGAGCCATCAGGCATGTAGCCGTCCACGCCCATCGATTTCTGGAAGCATTGCTTAAGGTGAAGCATCTGACTGTCTAAAACATCTTTTGCTAGTTTATTTTGCATTTTTGACTCTTGAGTGAGAAACATATGGTCATTAGTCAGCTTCCTATGCAGCGGTAAGGCATTTGTTGCTCGGTCCTATCTGAAATCGTTCACCCAGTGTTCCCAATAAATATGCTGACTGTAACAAAGATTTCGCACATAGCTACTTTTGTCACCACGAACTTGTGTATAGGCCATTGTGAAAATAATGTCAGGACCAGTGGGAAAGCAAAACTTCTTTAGTGAAAAGTTCTGATTTAAAGGTTTTGCTTCAGCAAAAAAAGTTTTCATGAAATCTCGATTTGTTAGAGCGTCATCCTTAAATAGAAAAAAAAACTTTAAAGCTAGACATTAGCTAAGTAGCTAAATAAAGAAAATGTAAGTTTGCAGCCATTGTTTGTGTGACGGGGAAACATGCAAAAGCAAGCCTGATTCAATTCAAACCGAGGTACAGAAACTTAAGCACATGGGTGGACGTTCTCTTCTTCCGGTACATAACATTTGCAAGCTGTCATCTTCAACGCCCATGTCTATAAAACCGACTAGTCTAACTTCGCCATTTGCTTTTACCATACATAAATCTTGTATGCTCATCTCGTCTATGCACATTCCACCAAGTGTTCGAGCATCAGAGCTTTGGTATTTACTGGGTTCTTCCTTCATCCGAAGGAAGACTTCATTAACGAATCCTGTCTTTTGATCAACAGTGTGTTTACATAGACTTAAAGTAACGCCTAAAGGAATTAAAAGGACTTTACTTCCTTGAAGTTGTTTGTAATTCTTCTTGCTTCTACACCACAAAGAAAGGCATAGGCTGAGTGTTTTCTTATCCCATCGTATTTCGTTTCGAAGTCTGGAAATATCTTTTGTTGTATTTGCAGGAAATCGAGCATTTCCCAATTAGCCTCTGGTAAAATTTGAAGCAAAATTTATCCCATGTCGGCGGTGTTGTTTTCATTCAGAACCAAATTGTTTTCATCATTGGCTTCTGAGTGCTCTGATGTGATTGTCAGTTGATTTTCATGCTTTTGTTTATTGATTTTTCCTAAATATTGGCTGTTTTTGTTGTACGCGCTATAAAAGGTAATACTCTCTTACAATGAAGTGACCTGACAATTTGGGTTTTATCTGTTCCTAGGATCTCAGTTATAATGGCTTTGTTGCCAGAAACATTGCAGTTTTTTTTCCTTTCCTTTACAGGTCAGTAATTTGGAAACTATGGTGGAAACATTAAGCACCGAGTTCCGTGTAATGGAAAAATTACCTTCTATGCCAATTTTTTGGAGGCTGATTCTGTATTTCCGATACGAAGAAACCATTTTCTATCCTTATTGAAGGTGACCTTTTTGATTAGATGTCCATTTATGATATCTGAAAACATTGCAATTTCAACCTGATCTGTACTATTATAACAGACGAAAAAGGCGACGGTACCCACTGGTGGATTATATAAACATCAAGTTCTGCTTCATCATGACTTCCTCAAACATTTGTACATAGAGGATTCTTTCTTGATTGCAGACTTCAATGTTTATAAACTTTTTTGTGATATAATGACCGTGTTTCCCACCTTCGTTCCTGTAACTTGCATACAGTGCTTATAAATTCACATCAGACTGTTCCTTCTCCTCGTATCATTCTTGTAACCTGTTGAAAATACAGCTTGCTATTACTGATAAAATGAATACGGTTCCGGCGACTGGTGTGGTTGTTACCTACACAAAATGTCATATTCAGCCTTTGTCAGCTTATATCAAAGAAGTGACTTAACATTTTTAATCTTTCCTGTACGTTTAATAATTTATACCTCGTAATATTGAGAACAGAAGACAATCATTCATATAAACAATATCTTTACAGTTCGATCATGCATAGAATAGTTGACAGACAAAAAAAAACAACAATATAAAAACATACAATTATCAAGCAAAATAGTGCAACTATCAGACAATATGGTTTATTGGTTGTAAATTTCATTCGAACAATTAACATCGAAATGGGAGTTTCAAATCAATCTAATTATTGCAAAATCTTTTTTAAAAGAGAAAGTAAGAATACTACGCATTTCCTGATGACCCTAAGGCCAGAGTTATCCCCCTGTTATGAAAAATGATAAAACTAAAGTAGTTATAGACCTGTATTTTGTGTGTCATTTCTAAAAAAAATTAAATGGTCCTCTTTTAAAAAATTTTCAGTCTGGTTTTTTATGTAATTTTTCAACAGATACATGTCTCATTTATCAAATTTTATCAGATTTCAAATGGATCAATGCGATATGATTGGCATGGTCCTTCTCAGTTTATTGGAGACATTTGACACTGTTAAACATAGTATTCTTCTTATGAAACTAGAAACGATATACTCTTCTTCCAGTGCTGTCTGTTGGTTTCAGTCCTACCTTTCTGACAGATACCATTTAGTTGGTGTGTCTAGCGTTCCAAACTTGCCGGTATAACCTGTGTAGTACCACAAGGGTCTATTTTGGCACCGCTTTTATTTTTATAATATGTAAATGACATGTCCGCTAATGTTAGGCACAATATTTTATTATATACTGATGAGTTCGGGATCCTAATTTCCGAAAAAAGTATATCGGACATTGAATCCCTATTGTTTGGTGAAATGGAACTCCTAAGTAGATAAAACGCAGTCATTGTACTCTGGTAAGACTGAATCAATTCATTTTGGGTCCATACCTAAGCTAAAGACCAAGAGTAACTTACATATTGTTTGTAAATGTGCAGCTATCCAGTCCACCAACTCAGTTAAATATCTAGGTGCTACCTTGAACCAACATCTTTCTTGTGATAAAATTGAAGATCAGTGGTCAGTAAAGCTAATGCTCGACTGAAATACTTATATCGTAAAAGTCAATTCCTCGATTTTCAAACTAGGAAACTTTTATTCATGTCCTTAGTTTAGCGACTATGTTTGCTCTTTTTCGGTATCCCAGGTTTGCTCAGTACTGGAAGAACAGGCTTCAGACAACTCAAAATAAATTAGCCAATTTTGTATTAATCTGGATAGCAGGTATGGGATCTATGGAATTGAACACTCTTAATTTAAGTTTGCCAAAGATAGGCACCTTTGGAAGGAAGTCCTTTGCCTTTAATGGTGTGTATGGAATGGTCTTCCTCGATCTCAGATATATTGAATTCCTAGTCTTTTAGAAACGCCATCAAACCCCATTTAATGGCTCTTAAGCTTTTCTTTTTATATTGTTCATATATCTTATTGAACTGATACATTGTGATATTTACTTTTAGTGGCTTAAAATTCAATAGTTTGGAAAAAATTCTGTTAATGATGTTTTGTCCTATATGGATTGATGCCTCTTAATACCTCTTAATACCTGCTTTTTAAATGTATAAACTCCTGTAACTTTAATTTCATGCTCAATTTATTTATCAGTTTTATGGTAATTATGGTGCTAATATTTTGTGATACATAATTTAGCCTACGATAATGTTGATAATGATCTTTTTTAATTAGAAAATACCATAACCAGTAAATAACAATTTATTATATAACGATCAAAACATGTCTTTACGTGCCATACCTTCAATATCAGGGACCACAATGGAAAAAAGAGGAATAATTTTCGTTATTTTGTTATCCCTGATATTGGTGGGCATTACATTGTTTTCAATTATGTATCAGACATCTTCTCAGTGCCATGTCATGTTTGCATTTACCAAAATAAATAATAATAATCATTCATGCTTTCTATTTGAGAGGAAATGCTCTGTTAAGTGAAACATAATATATAAAAATGCGGTAACCTTAAGATTTCAAAACCGGAAGAGGACAGACACCCCTAGAGCGCCTACAACAACAATACGATCATTCTTATACCCCCGCCCCCACCCCCTCTATCACAGTCTGCAGATGTTTCATATATCCGCGAAAAAAACAAACTGTTTTATATGAATAACACACCGAATATTGACCACTATCTCAAAAGTGGCAAACATTACTACCCATGTTGCTTTGAGGCAATGTGCATCATTGTACCCTACACCCATCAAGTTGTCTTACTACTATTCGAGTAGAAAAGTCAATAAGTAAATTGGACGAATGCTATTACACTTAACTAGATTTTAAAACAAAACATTCCATGTTTTATAGTTGTTTCCGATCGCATGCTTCATCTTTATCCAGACGCGAACGGGCGGATATACGCCTTTATTTGGTACAACCAAATATTATTATTATTTTATTATTTTGACACTGCTTTTTCTGTTTTGCCATTACAGAAAAAATATACACACCATTTTAACCTCAAAGCTACACACCATGATTGCACGACAACCACGCGTTTTCTGTTATAAACATGTGATTAATAATCTAGAAAAGTAAAATTACTTACCAAGAATCCGGCCTTCTACATGTTTTATTTATCAATTTTTTTTTATGCTAAAAACTTCAAATAATTGAAACTTACAGCAATTTGTTTTTCACTTTGCTAGTTTGACAGTGCACGCGCGGAGTTTATTCTACTCTGCATGTAAACACAGACTGGTTCGTGTACAATTCTCTGCTGGTTCCCAAGTGTATAGCGTTTGTCATGGAATTCAGTTATTGATGCGAGTCAACAGCAGAACACTTGAAAGATTGTTTAAACATACGATGTTATGTGTACGTGAGATAATAATGTGTTTACAGTTCTATTTTTAGAACTAATCAATAAATCTAAATTTACCTGAGTGTTAGACACTTCTCGAAATTTCCATAAATATCTCATTGTGGCTGTTTAAAGATTTGTTTTGGTTTTTCAGGAATAATCTAGATTATGTTTCTTCTGGTATTTTCTTAGTCTATATAAAAGTCGTATAGTTTCTTGAAGCAGTATCTTTAGGTAAATTTGGTCATTAACTATTGGATTAAATTTTCATCAGTGACGGTTATATTTGGAAATAGTTCTAATTATATTGTGTGAGGAATTAATTAAACTTTTCAACAATTTGTGGGATTACATTATGGACTTGTGTTGAAAGTACTTAAACAGTGATTAAGAGTTTAATACATTTAACATTTCCAGGATTAGACAGCATTATTACTTTATTTTAGGACTACACTTAATGCAGGTACTGTAAAAACATTTTCTCTGTGACTTTGTGTAATTGTACTTTAATACCATAGTTATTTATTTTAAAATAAATTTTTATTATTGTTTAAAAGTTTGTTACTGGTTATTCTTTCTGTTACTTTTTGACTTGGACCATAACAATTGACAGCTGTTAGAATTCGGAGGGATTTATATGTTTTCTATTGTCAAATTTTTGCAACAAGTAATTTCATGTAAATTATCCTGAAGATAAATCATTTCTGCGTCGAAAACACCAGTCGTGAGTGTGATCAATGCTGAACGAGAAAAACATGCGGTGTAAATCGAAAAGTGTTGACGATTTTCGAAAGACATACATTTATGTCTTTATATTTATACGGCATAATAGTGAATGTTAGCAGTTATTGAAACGTTCTCAGATAGGCACCAAACTTGGTATGACTACCTTATGGTTTTGCATGTGTGAAACAAGTACAAATACTTTACTTTTTGTGATCTATACTGGTAATCTGTTGGATTGCGGTACTCAACAGTAATCATTATTATGTAAAGGCAAACAACAACCTACCTGGAAACTATACCTATTCCACCACTTTTACGTAATTATATGTATAAAATGTCACTGAATTTCAAAGAAACAACACAATTTATGCATTTATTTATAATAGGTGTCCATTTTTACAAAAATTACGTCATCACTGGTCTCGTGGTATGAAGTAATAATAATCGAGAGTCAAATGTTAAGGAACACTAAATGTTTAATTAGGTAAACATTTATTTTAAATGTGATAGGTGTGAATGTCAAAACTTTAACTATCAAATAATTTTTTACAAATAACAACGGTTAAACACGCAGTTTGTCAAAAATACTACTCAAGACAGCACTTGCAATAGAAAGAACTGCCCCTCATTAGCACTCTCACCTATTTACCTAGCACACTGTCCCCATTTCACAATTACTTATGCTTATGTTGTCCCCTTAATTGTGGTGGGAAAGACTTGCCACAAAAACAGCAAGGGTCATCATCCAAATCCTCATCACTTGATGATTCATCCAAATTAATTGGAGCACCTGTCTGACTAGACCTGCCAGCTGTTGATGGCTGTGGCGAGGACTTGCTTCTTGGGGTGGGTTTTACTTTCTTTTGCTTCTAGGATTTAGCTTTGTTAGGTCTGGATATTTTCATTGACTGTAGTTGATTATTATGTTGTTCCTCCGGGGTGTCCAAGTCAGCTTTAAATGGTGTTTCAAATTTCCTCTTATCTTTTCGTACAGCTACACAGTGATCTTTTTTTTTTCAAGAAAAGTACTTGTCCCGTGGCTTTGAGTAGGTGATAATGGCTGACATTCATTTATGGTGGAAGTGTGGTCATTACAGAATCTTATACTTGTCCTGGTTGTGCATGATAAATTGATGAGGGTTGGGGGTGCTTTTTGTGTTTCATTTATCATTCAGTTTCAAATGGATAGATTCCAGCCTTTCTGAAAGCACTCGTAATATTTTCAGGTGAAAATATTTGCTCGTAAATATGGTACTGATATTAATTAAGCAACATCATATCTTCAGAATGGGCTTGCATGTATGCGTTACACTAACGGTTGTAATACAATTTCCTTGGTCCAAAGACTTATACATCCAATGGCTTGAACGCGGTGACAGAACAAATAAGATCACAGAGTGTTCTTTTGCCCAGTTAGTAAGAGACAGTGATATATGGGACTTATGACCATCATATAAAACTTCATCATCATATATCCTTTATGTATATATGTTAGATATAACCACTCAATCAATGGCTTGTTTTGTATTGTAACATTTTCAACAAATATAATTTTAGAACTGACGTTTTCATTTCTGACTAATATAAAAATATATAAAACATACACATACATGTGCGTCAGTGCTTATGCATAGCTACGCACCGGTATTCTGATAAAATATAAACATGTATGTAAGCGGTTCGTTGGCTATGCAACTCTTATAACCATTTAGGTAAATTCAAGCAGTAAATGACCCGAATGACGCACATATTATTCTTAAATGTTACTGCTGCAAAATGCATTTTTTCGCGCTGTTATAATTGAAATAGTAAAAATGTTCCAATAATTTTATAATTAAGTCGGTCGCGAATTTTTTTTAATTTTTATAAAATACATTTAGTTATAACGCATCCTTACTCCTGTCCATATTTTATAAAATGACGAAATACATGAGCATTTTCATTTAACAGATATATAGCCTAGCCCCCTTGCCATTATTTGTAAGACGTATTTACTATTACCGCACAAAAGTAGAAATAATAACAAAAGTTGTTTTTATTATTATGATTCTATTATTATTTTAATTTAGAGCAGTAGATAAATCATAATGTAATTATTTCTTTGTCGCAACAAAAACTGTGCCGTCAAAGCACGTTTACATGACGTCATCCTATAGTATGAAAAATATATCGGACTATTTCTTAACTAGCTTACAGAAGTGCAATGAATCATATTCTATTTCCCTCCGTGTTTATGTCAGAGCAATATACGATATTACATTTTATTAGATCTAAAGGTGATTGACTTAACACACATGTGTATTGAATGAAATTTGTAAGCTTATAATTCAATCCAACAATATTCTAGCAGGCTCGTTTTGATTGAGTCTGTTCATAAAATGTAATGGAAAGTACAACACTTCTCACGCCCATAATGAAGTTTATATATAATTATATGTATTATGTTACTCTTTACCTGTTTTCTAGTCAGGCCAATGCCTTTTCTTGAAGCCATTTTCACAGCATCGACGATCTTATTTTCAGTATCTCCTGGGCCTACCACGTGGTACATGCAATTCATGCTTCCCACTTATTCTATCCCCAATTGTAGACTTGAGAACACCAAAAACTGCAGAGGCCTTTCTAATTGACAACGAGCCATCTTCAACAGTTTTAACAGCATCTTCAAGTTGCTTGTGTGGTAGTTTTAGGTTTTACCACGTTTAGTGTAAACATATTACTTTGACATTCTACAACAACAAAAATAATTGATTAGATTAGTACAATTTATTCGGAAATTCACGAATATTATTAGGTCTACAGATTACAAAGGATGTTCAATTATGTCCTCGCAGATTGATGTAATTTATGGTCTTTCGCTTTCTTGGCGTAGTAGAACACAAGCCAAACGATGCTGTCGGCACCTGTCGTTTTGTTAGCACAGCAATATTGAAACAAGATTGCGAGTGCACTTTGTCTTGCTTTTATTCTCTCCAGTAATAAATGGTAGAGTACAGCAATGTCTGAGTGGGTCATACATGTACTCATGTTTGAAATACTTGGTTAGAATTCCAATGCATTGCTGTTGAAGTCCCGTCAATTCTAAGTAGCCAGACACTTTGTCTCACTCGTAAAACACTTGGTACAGATATGCTTCTTTTCCTATTATAAAAAGGAGAGTACGGGCTTCTCATAAATCTACCAAAAATGCATGTCCGTAATTTACCTGTTATAAAAAATAGTAGAGAAAGTACGGACACATTTGAAAATTACCAATATTATCAGTTGTAAGTGCTGTTGGTAACAATACAGATGTTTAATTAGTAGCAGAGATATTCATTTTCATATTTTATAACAATAAAGATGAAAAAGTAATTATACTAACCTGGAATGAGATTGTTTTTCTTGATTTCAAATTTTCCCATGTCACGAACTTAATTTTGTAACCGGAAAGGAAGTGAAGGACATATAATCGCGCAAGCTCTATGCGTCCAAGACTGGTATACAAACAATGCCATACTGTACTACAAATGACGGGATTCTTTTGTTTTAACATTTTACGAAACTTATGTAAGTAAAGGGCATGCATTTTATTTACTTTGTTGTAGATAAAGTCCGTACTATCGTTGTTGTCCGTACTTACCCGCATCGCCCTAAGTCCGATCTAAAAGATTTAATTTTAAGAAATCATATCAAAACACACCTATTTGAGCAATCGAAGTGAACGCATTAAAATCATTTTGGCAGGATTTACTCACGTATTACATCGCGGACCGTGACGTCATAAAATGGTATGACGTAAATGGTTTGAGTGAATGTTGTCCGACCTTCTATGATAAAATTTTACACTTTTGTGTTTTAGTTAGAACGAAGAATATATCGGTTTGTTTGTTTTACATTGAAACTTTCACCCCAACATCGGTCCTCAATCGACCGCTTGCACTTAATGTTACATAGTAGTAAAAATAAATCAGCCGTTTGAACAGAATGGTCAGAAAAAAAACCAAAAACAACATACTGAATAAGCTATCTTTTATGTGGGCCTGAAAAGGGCCGTTTGGTCGGTACATTTAATAATTGTTTGTGTATAGACTATTCGTCTTTACCCGAAGATTATTGACCATAACAACTAACGGTTGTTTATTTGTTTAGCTCTGAGTGGTAATTCAACACCGTAGCGGGTGAAAAATGTTTCGGGTGCCTTATTTCTCTGCTCCCTCTCCACCTCCCGATTGAGCCAGGATTCTTCTTCCTTGGCAAACACGCAAAGCAAACGGAGATTGGAAGCTTAGACGCAATCATTGCAGAATGCTGATTAGTATTTTCGCGCTATATTTGTCAAGAGAGTGAAATTTATTATTGTGTTTGTTACTGATCCACTACGGAAATATAGGGAGATCTTTAGGATTTATAGGGTGCGAGGCGAAAGCAAACTCAATAACCCAGTAAAAAAAACCCTGTAATTGATTTATTTCATCAACCACCATCAATTGGCAAGGGACAAGAAGGGTCGTTAAGGGAAATAACTATTTTTGTAAAAAAAAGTTTGTTTAAAACACGACAATCCATTATAATAATAAAGACAAAAGTGAATATTTTGTAATCTTGTGGAAAGTAATAATAAAAAAAGACGAATTTTGTTGAATGGCACCCATTTTGTTCTTATGTGCAAATGGTGGGTCAGCAACTGTCCCACTGTAGAAAAATAGTGGGTCACCACGTGACTGCTTCTATCCAGTGAAAAAAAAACAGAAACTAGTGGAAGGTGAATTGGCTGTTGTTGTCGTTTCCAGTTGTAATTGTTCTGTTGTACTTTTCAAAGCGGATGACGTCATTTCCATTAACTGATGTCATACTTATTGGTTGACCTTGAATAAGGACTGTAATACTCTACACTTTAAAAACTGCATTGAATTACGAGAAGTCATCTATAAAATCAACGCCTTTACACTATATCCTTAAAACTTCCCTTAACTATTACACATCATTTTAAAGCATAAAAGTAACTTTTCTTATGTACATTTTTTTTTGTACAGTAGGTTTAACATGACAAGCTTAAGCGATTTGTAATGCTGAAGATTTTCCTTCATAGTCTGTATCCCACACATACTTATAAAGGTGTCGGCCTTTCGTTGTAAAAAGTTTTGTAGAGCAGAAGGGAATAAACAAAATAAATACATAGTATACATTCTGAGCTTTGGATCCATTTGAGTTTGGCAGGTGATAGTGTTTGCAATTTTCACAGGATGATAATTATCAAGTGCAGCGGCTTATATATTCAGGCTTCTGCGATTTGATCCTTTCTGGCGGAGTTATTGCCCTTCATTTAATTTTACTTAATATTGCTGCAGTGCGCAACTCCTACAATTTTATAACTGAACTATATTTTCGCCAATGGTGTTCAACTAAAGCATAAAAATCCAAAAGTTAAACAGTAAGAAACTGCTTTGAAACACCTTTTGTGTAAAAGGCACATGGTGACTATGGATACAGAACACTAAATTAAAATATTTTGAAACATATTAGTTTTAGAAATTTATTATTTTTAACAGCCATGTAATTTGGTGAAGGACAAATGATAGTCTTACCCCTGGACATATGGGTATTTTGTTCATTTTACAGGTTGCAGAATGTTTTGGCACAAATGAACAACGTATCACCAAGTTAAAGGGAACCATGTCTGACCATTGGAATGTTTCGGCGACCGACTTCCCTTTGTTTTCCTTTATGAGTACATTTATATAAAATAAACTTTCTTTTAACAAACCACTGTCAACACCTAATTAAAGCAGTAATGTACTAGAAATATGAAGATCTGACGAAACATTCTTCGTAATAGAATCATCACGAGACGTAACTGTATCTATTTGAATCAGATTTCAAAACTATATAGAAATGACTCTTATTGTTACAAGTTCACTGTTATGTCTGCAACAAACACCTGTTATGTAAACTAATTGTCAGTTTTAACAATTATTATTCAGTAAATAATTTATCACCTCCTGAGTTAGAAACTAGCAAAATTTATCATACAGCGCAGAGCTTAGGAAAACCCTGCTGTTATGAACAGACCCTGGCCAAGCAGCATCACAAATTGTAGTCACAGCACATCTGTGTAAAACAATTAACATAATTCATTGTTTAAAGGTTTGCAAAAATCATTACAAAATGTACCATTATATGAAAGTCCGTAGTATTTTTTAGCTGTACTGAAATTTGGTACTAATACACTGCCATTTTTATCTCATGTAATTTGAAAAATCAGATTATGATTGTTTTTCTTCCAGAACAGGAATAAATTAGGTGAACTTTTGTTTTTTCTTTGTTATACATGAAAATAAACCCTGTGTCCCCTCCATACCTGTACGATTAATGAATGGTACCCTTTCTGTGAAAGAAGTCCTTTTCAGTTTCCTTTCGTCTTTTTATTCTTATAAAAGTTCCATCGGTGCACCGAGGCACATTTGGAAAACCTGAAAAGAGAACATTTTAGGTTTCTTAATAGTAAACAATATGTACTTTAATATAATTTATAGTGCAATTTTGACCAGTACAACTAGTACACAAGATAACACGCGCCCAACACTATACACAAAAGCTTATCAAAATGTCAAATTGCCTCATTAAAAGTACATGTTCCACGGTTTTGAAAGTAGTGCAAGTCACAAACACTCACACTGATATGTTGAAAACCCTTTGTTACAAGTCTGCTGCTATATTCTCTATAATAATAATAATAATATTCTCTTTTGAGCATGAGGGACTCTCGTGCTAGTTATAGATTTTCTTTACCATAAGCTTGGTCTAGATTTGGGTTCTATATACATCACCAGGACTCACATGGAATGGAGTCAGTAAAAGACCCATTATAGTAAATTTCAGAGATTTCCGGATGTAGAGACCATTATGAATAATACATTACATTACAGATCAAACATTATTGACAGAGACTTTCCTAGAGAAATTGCGGAGGCACGGAAAAAGTTGTGGGCTAAATATAAAGATTATAAAAGGCGAAATCCAGATTCTAGGGTGCAAATTGTTTATCCCGAAAAAACTAATGTGCATTAATAGGGTTTTATGTGATGAATTTCCTGACTAGAGTAATTTCATGTCGCCCAGTCTTTTAATAGATACGCCACACCTGACCACTGATATTGGCCCGCATCTCACGTACAGTACTACCCTAGAGTGTTCAACGCGTCTAGGTGTAACATCACGTGACAAAGGTATGCCAAATAACGGTCTGGACACAGACAATCCCTCTGTCTCTTCAAATAACTTTGATACACGTGATAAAAATATAGTGCATATATGGTGCATAAATAGGTGCGATAATGCTGTGTGCTATCAAGTCAAGTTGGCATTTCACTTTTACAGACCGAGACATCATTACAGCGTGAACAGGGTCTTAATTTAGACAAGTAAGCCATAAAGTTAGTTATATATAAGAACTTTCTCTATCAGAAAAAATGGTACAAAAAGAAACAATAAACGTTTATAAGAAAATTCAAGGGAATTAATGCTCTGATGAAATTTGATTAAATATGGGTTTAAATGACACATATACTTATTCTATAATAATCTGGAACAAGTAAAACTCATTTTATGATTTTTTTTGAAATATTAGAAATACATAATTACTTGTGGCATCCTTATTACACCATTGAGAACAACCTATCTTCTTTTAAGTTGACCAATTCCTCTTTCAACTATGGATCTTGTCAATTAGTGTGCTCTAGAATAATGAAAATTATGAAAATCTAATCATTTTAGCAACCTGACAATGCAAATATTTCTGTACTTCAATATAATTTTATCGCCTACTTATTGTATTCTTTCTGTGATCCTGGCGCGGGGGTAGAAATGATGTTAAAAGCCATCTTTTGCATGGGTACCTACTGTCTCCAAGAATAAAGTTTTTTCAAGTCATTCCTTGTTCAAAAAGGGCCCAAAGACCGCTCTCTCTCTCTCTCTCTCTCTCTCTCTCTCTAATCACACGACTGTCATCGGTGGCCCCAGGCCACCTTGTCACTACATCCAACTTTTTATAATGGTCATCAAAAACAACATGTATTACAAAATACTGTCTAAGTAGACTTAACAAGAAATAAATTAGCCAATACAAATATATTAATACTGACCTGTGTTTTTATAGAATGGTAGCCAAGACTATTGACATATGATTATTCTTCAGAGATGGGAGCTTGAAGTTGCACCTGAGTTCCATCTACCACACCTACCACATTTGGAATACGGGCTACCACATAAACTTGCAACTTTGCTTCAGTCAGCTCCATCACTGTAGTTGGGAATCTTATGAAAACGTGTGCTGAAGTCAGGATTGCTTAATGCATCTGTCACTTAGGCTATTACTCTTGACATCGTTGGTTGTGAAACTCCATGCATGTCAGCATAATTAAGTTGGAAAGAACCAGTGGTAATATATCTTAGTGTTATCAATATTTGGAGCAGGCTAGACAGGCTGTGATTTCTGTTAGTATGTGGTCTAAAAAATCAAGTTCTTGATTTAAGAACATGATTCCTTCACGGTCAAGTCTATACCTTTCAAATATTTCTATTTCTGTCTTTCCTCAAACTGTCTCCTCTCAATTATCTGTAACAAAATAATCAAAATTAACTTACTACTGGGACATCAAATAAGACAGTACCAGTGTACAGAGGATAAAAGTTTTATACATAACATTCAATGAACCTTTTCAGAGTAATAACATCATGTTGTGTGTTGCACAATATATGTAACATATTGTAAGATGTTACAGGAGATACAGGAACTTTATAGCAAACGCTCATTTTTAAAGCTTCACATCTCCAGATCAGTAAAAAGATCGTGTTCTGATGCATATTCTAATATACTACTGATGAGCTTTGTTTGTAAATATTCCGAATTTATATGATCAATCTTTTAATCAATTATGTTCTTGAAGATGAGACTAATCACACTTTATCATATTATTCATAGAACCTGATAGAAATAACATCACATCTATTGTTCTGAATTAAAAAACAATTCCTTTTTAAGAAATGCTATTTGAAGTTTAAACTTCTTCTTCTTGAGTGGAATTATCTTCTCATCACAGTGACAGCATACACTGAAATATTATCAGAAAGTCATTTAATATAAATAATCACTGAAGCTATCTTTTTTTTAATTTAAGAGAATATAAGTAACCATCTACAAGTATTTCTTTCAGTTGATTCTGCATTTACACTGCAAGGCTTTACTTGCTCAACATTTCTGTAACAAATGATATTTCTTCAGATTTCATTTTTTTCCAAACTCAGTTTCAAGTAAAAACAGAAAATGATTGATACCAACTGTACTGAATTACTTGTCATTTATGTTACTGAGGAACTACAATATTATACTTGTAGCAAATTCCATTTTTAATCAAATAAGCAGTGAATCATATTTTTCATCAAATTTGAATTAAAGTAGAAATGTTTTATGTCGTTTATTTTTTATTTGTTGCTGTTAGAATATCAGGTAGGACAGCTTCCGATATGCTGGCTACATAAAACTTTTTTTTAATATGAACCTTTTTGAACTTTCAGATGCTCCTTCTGACACTGCAAAATTTTCAGAATTTCTGAAAGAAAAGAAGATATCATTGCTCAAAAGAAATCTAATTTAAAAAAAAAGACTTATTCTCCTGGAAAAGTCAAAAAAGGTAAGTTTGGTGATCACAATGTTCAAAACAATTAAGACACATATCATAAAAAAACTGAGAAAAAATAAATGATTTAACAAAATATTTTTAAAAAATTGGTTATTCTTTCTCAATTATAAGCCCGTATATTATCATTCTTGAAATAATTATATCCACAGGCTTGTTGTTGACAGATGAGTGAAAGAAAGCAATGTTATTATTAATTTGTAAATACTGCTTTAGCAAGTAAATGGTGAAATCTAAAATGCCTCTTGCTACTAACAGCTACACTGTCTTTCCCATTTACCGACATAACCGCCTCTGTCAGGAGACTGTATTTTGAAGTGAATGGGCCACTCCTTTAAAAGTTCATTCAGTCTCAACTTTGCTTCTTACAAAGTTCATAAGAAGAGTTATGCATAGCACTGGTAGTGTTCATGTTACTGCAATTACCATTTACCAGTACATCTGCTCAGGAACAACGCAGCTAAAACTTCCACGCAAGAAGATTCAACAAAGAATGTCTTTCATAGGGAAGTTTGTTTTATGCAACTAATATAATATATTAGAAGTCTTCAGAAGCATTTTTATATTATGTTCAGCTAATTAATGTATTTATATTTACCAAATAAGACATTTAATATAAAGATATTTCAAAGAAACACATTATTGGATATTTATGCCTGTTGTGTTCATGTCTTCTGATATAACCTGAGTAAATTTCCCTGTGTTTTGCTACCAGATTCTCCCATTTCGTTTGCAGATCAGTGGCTTTACGGAAACCATTCACCGAGTTTGCATTGAATGCTTCCTCAACACCCCTCCACATTTGTTTTTGGTGGCACATGTGATGCCTATGTGTAGATATATAAATGTAAACAGAACAATGCTAAAAATGAGGTGCATAAAAAAGTGAACACAATTAAAAACTACTTCTTCCATAAAAACAGTAGTTAAATACAAATTACAATACAAAGTTTATTTAGAGTCGGTAAGTTTACAAGAATATTTAACATAAGTTTTCTTGCACAGGTTAAAATACTTTCAGCTGGCATAGTATGATCTAAAAAAGACAACAATTCGTAATTGTTTGTCTGATGTAATATTTAAAATTAATATAAATGTTTGGAATAAAAAACCAGTAAAAGGCCATTTTATCTGAATGTATTATGTAATATGAGCTTAACCCAGTGCTGTTAACTACTTACTGTATGTAAACCTGTGTTTATCTAGTTTATGCCGCGAGAGTTTCATACCCATGAAGTCCTCTCCAATTATATCTGCCAATAAATGGCACTCCTGTTGAGTAACATTGGGAGCTCTTATTTAACGTACCGTTTTGCTCTCCATGATAACAGCCGTCTGCTTCTTTGTTTTGACAGATCAATTTTTAGATCTAGGAAATTTCCGTGAATTTGCAAGGTCAACAAGAAAGACATGAGAATGGAACTGATATTAACTTATCATTATGTTGAAACTCTGTCTCAAGCCATGTCACAAGTGTGAAACCCTCATAAAATAAACGTTTTATATTTCTCACAGCGAGTCCACGTATATATCCGTTGAGACCTTATAATATTCATAAAAAGTCCAGCGTCAGTTGACGTTAATATCTGGTGGCTGAGAATAACCAATCTAACACAACTTATACATGTTGATTAAGACAAAAAGAAACAGTTTCTATTTACGCAGTCAATTCTATTGACGTCAAAGAATGGTGTCATTGTCTATTATGGCCTATTATTTAGGTTTGTGGTGACCCCTTGCCCGTTTGCTATTTAGTATGTAGGTTACGGATAATGTCTTATATTTTGTACAATGTATGAGATGAATATAGTGTCTTATAATGTCTTCCAGATCAAGTAACGAGGACATGTCTCTTTCATACAATTTACAGTTACAGTTACAAGATTCTTTATGTTTTATGACATGCGTACAGTCAAGAAATAACTCAATTTTTGATGCACAGAAAGTCTGGTAAAATCTACACTATGTTTGGTCAGTGTCTCTTCCATCTCAGTAAAACACATGTCCCTATGGTCTTGTAGCACCGAGCATTTAAGGATGAAGTGCTCTAAATCTTCATCTTCTTTGAACAACAGCTTGCACGTTGGATCTACTATATTCCGGTTAAACGCCACTCTTGTTGATTCCTATATGTAAGTTTCGGTAACTAATTCTCCTTTCTGATTTGATCGGTGTACGTAATGAGGGATGAGGTTTCTCAGGTATTTAGTTCAGGTTCATAATTATCGTTGATTTGCAAGCACTAGCATCCATAATTACAGAATTAACCCAGAACGCATTCAATTTCTGATGGATCTGACATTTCCATTGAAATATGCTGTAACGTTTTTCCAGCAGTTTCTCTGATTCAGGAAGAGAGTATTTCCACAGGACCTTTCTGACAATCAATAAACCATCTTCAGCTATCCATATGTTTCACTGACAACTGTCGCCGTGCTTATCGTTTTTCTACTGAAGTTTCTGACATCAGGCAAATACTGTAGAACATGCTTAAGACTTTCTTGTGTTTAGCAGCTTCAGCCGGTAGAAATCCAGAGAAAATGTAGACTGCAGCATCGCTAATATTTGTAGTTAGAGACAAAACTTGATTTAGAATCTTCTTCTGATATTCAGTAACTGTGATTTATTCAACATGATGATTCCAAGACGATATAAAATTACTGGCTGTACATTTGTACCGAGTAATTGCAACGAGGTCGCAGGGTCTGGACCATTTTTGCCATGTTAACTTGCAGCTAGGAGACTGTATACTATTAGTGCTTTCTGTGATTTTTCAATATTACAGTCAACATATGTATGCTGTAGCTGAGATGCTGGTTGATCGTTTAATTCCAAGATGTTGCCCCTTCGACATTTGAGATTGTCTTATCATGAAGTTCAAATATATTTTTGTCTTTAGAATGCAAACTGTTTGCACTGCTACGTTTTCCACTAAACGGATTGAGCAAAGTTTTCAGCTATGTTTATCAGCAGCTGTGTTTCTGTATGATCTATGAGATGACCGCCACATAATGGGCACTGATACTGCAGTAAATATTTCCTATATATTTTTCAGCAGAGGTCTCTTTGATTCTCTTCAAAAGAGGATTTATGTAAATTTTATCAAGTATGCGCTGGCAACACCACTTTGCTTTATCCCCTTGCTGACGTTGAAAGGTTCATTGTGAGAATTCATCCATTTAACCATACATACGAAGTCCATATGCAGGCCCTGTACTAATATCAGTGACACTGGCATGGAACAATTTACGTAGTAGGTGGTCTAGTTCAACAACATCGTACGCTGATTTAGCATCTAGAAATATTATAACACAATTTGTTTTTGTTTTTGAGCCCTTACAGTCAGAACTGATTTCTTACATGATAAGTGATTCATAAAGAAGTGATTTCTTAATGAAACATCTCTGATATAAATTTTGAGATTCTTCTTAAGTGTCAATTTGGAGAACCTTTGCTTTTGAATATTAGTGACAGAAGTCCAATTTTCTTAGAGTCTAGAGCACTCCCGGCTTGAAATGTAGAATTTGTCATCCCAAGCGTTCAATACATAAATAACTGTCAGTCCGATTTCCCTTTGCTGATCTTAGATAAGGCTTCTTCCAACACAGAATCTGGACGGATTTGACAATTGACTGCTTCGGTCATCTGAAAGTCAATCAGACTATGGCGTTGCGTATTTGTCGTGAATGGACGTGAAGAACTTGTCTGAGGTGAAGGTCTGACGTTATCAGAATGGTTGGAGACATTACGATTTTTTGCTTGTAAAGGAGGTTTTGTCTAGATTGTGCTTCCACCCGTTTAGTCCTTTAATTTTAATGTAGTCATTCTCATTATGGGTAGACATATCATTGTATATTGTTCTAGAAGGTATCTTCTGTTCAGGCGAATAAATACATGTGGTAGTATCCATAGTAGTATTCCATGCTTTTATCCTGGTGTTAACTGTGTTGATAAATGCAATACATTCTTCATTTTGCGTTAAATCAACAACATCATACTGGTTACGACACAAATTTAGGCCAGAGTCTGTCTGTGTGTTCTCACTCTTACGTGGAGATGACGCCTTTGTTGCAGTATAAAAACTGATCAGCAACAAGGGTTGCATAATTAGTTGCCATGGGGATATCAACCACCTGTTTATAAAATGAACAGCAAAATCTAACAAAAATATTATCTAGTAAGACAGAATACGACTTGATTAGGATTTGACCAGTCCATAAAGCATAATTATCAGAATATGTGTTAAAATGCTGTATGTTCATTACAAGCCTTATACGTTTTATTTTATCTTGCAAACGTTTTTATGAATGAAACGTATAAGGCTTGTAATGAACATACAGCATTTTAACAACACAGTTAACACCAGGATAAAAGCATGGAATACTACTATGGATACTACCACATGTATCTACCGAAGCAGTCAATTGTCAAATCCGTCCACATTCTGTGTTGGAAGAAGCCTTATCTAAGATCAGCAAAGGGAAATCGGACTGACAATTATTTATGTATTGAACGCTTGGGATGACAAATTCTACATTTCAAGCCAGAAGTGCTCTAGACTCTAAGAAAATTGGACTTCTGTCACCAATATTCAAAAGCAAAGGTTCTCCAAATTGACACTTAAGAAGAATCTCAAAATTTATATCAGAGATGATTCACTAAGAAATCACTTCTTCATGAATCACTTATCATGTAAGAAATCAGTTCTGACTGTAAGGGCTCAAAAACAAAAACAAATTGTGTTATAATATTTCTAGATGCTAAATCAGCGTACGATGTTGTTGAACTAGACCACCTACTACGTAAATTGTTCCATGCCAGTGTCACTGGTATTAGTACAGGGCCTGCATATGGACTTCGCATGTATGGTTAAATGGATGAATTCTCACAATGAACCTTTCAACGTCAGCAAGGGGATAAAGCAAAGTGGTGTTGCCAGCGCATACTTGATAAAATTTACATAAATCCTCTTTTGAAGAGAATCAAAGAGACCTCTGCTGAAAAATATATAGGAAATATTAACTGCAGTATCAGTGCCCATTATGTGGCGGTCATCTCATAGATTATACAGAAACACAGCTGCTGATAAACATAGCTGAAAACTTTGCTCAATCCGTTTAGTGGAAAACGTAGCAGTGCAAACAGTTTGCATTCTAAAGACAAAAATATATTTGAACTTCATGATAAGACAATCTCAAATGTCGAAGGGGCAACATCTTGGAATTAAACGATCAACCAGCATCTCAGCTACAGCATACATATGTTGACTATAATATTGAAAAATCACAGAAAGCACTAATAGTATACAGTCTCCTAGCTGCAGGTTTACATGGCAAAAATGTTCCAGACCCTGCGACATCGTTGCAATTACTCGGTACAAATGTACAGCCAGTAATTTTATATCGTCTTGGAATCATCATGTTAAATAAATCACAGCTATTGAATATCAGAAGAAGATTCTAAATTAAGTTTTGTCTCTAACTACAAATATTAGCGATGCTGCAGTCTACATTTTCTCTGGATTTCTACCGGCTGAAGCTGCTAAACACAAGAAAGTCTTAAGCATGTTCTACAGTATTTGCCTGATGTCAGAAACTTCAGTAGAAAAAACGATAAGCACGGCGACAGTTGTCAGTGAAACATATGGATAGCTGAAGATGGTTTATTGATTGTCAGAAAGGTCCTGTGGAAATACTCTCTTCCTGAATCAGGGGAACTGCTGGAAAAACGTTACAGCATATTTCAATGGAAATGTCAGATCCATCAGAAATTGAATGCGTTCTGGGTTAATTCTGTAATTATGGATGCTAGTGCTTGCAAATCCACGATAATTATGAACCTGAACTAAATACCTGAGAAACCTCATCCCTCATTACGTACACCGATCAAATCAGAAAGGAGAATTAGTTACCGAAACTTACATATTGGAATCAACAAGAGTGGCGTTTAACCGGAATATAGTAGATCCAACGTGCAAGCTGTTGTTCAAAGAAGATGAAGATTTAGAGCACTTCATCCTTAAATGCTCGGTGCTACAAGACATTAGGGACATGTGTTTTACTGAGATGGAAGAGACACTGACCAAACATAGTGTAGATTTTCCAGACTTTCTGTGCGTCAAAAATTGAGTTATTTCTTGACTGCACGCATGTCATAAAACATAAAGAATCTTGTAACTGTAACTGTAAATTGTATGAAAGAGACATGTCCTCGTTACTTGATCTGGAAGACATTATAAGACACTATATTCATCTCATACATTGTACAAAATATAAGACATTATCCGTAACCTACATACTAAATAGCAAACGGGCAAGGGGTCACCACAAACCTAAATAATAGGCCATAACAGACAATGACACCATTCTTTGACGTCAATAGAATTGACTGCGTAAATAGAAACTGTTTCTTTTTGTCTTAATCAACATGTATAAGTTGTGTTAGATTGGTTATTCTCAGCCACCAGATATTAACGTCAACTGACGCTGGCCTTTTTATGAATATTATAAGGTCTCAACGGATATATACGTGGACTCGCTGTGAGAAATATAAAACGTTTATTTTATGAGGGTTTCACACTTGTGACATGGCTTGAGACAGAGTTTCAACATAATGATAAGTTAATATCAGTTCCATTCTCATGTCTTTCTTGTTGACCTTGCAAATTCACGGAAATTTCCTAGATCTAAATATTGATCTGTCAAAACAAAGAAGCAGACGGCTGTTATCATGGAAAGCAAAACGGTACGTTAAATAAGAGCTCCCAATGTTACTCAACAGGAGTGCCATTTATTGGCAGATATAATTGGAGAGGACTTCATGGGTATGAAACTCTCGCGGCATAAACTAGATAAACACAGGTTTACATACAGTAAGTAGTTAACAGCACTGGGTTAAGCTCATATTACAAAATACATTCAGATAAAATGGCCTTTTACTGGTTTTTTATTCCAAACATTTATATTAATTTTAAATATTACATCAGACAAACAATTACGAATTGTTGTCTTTTTTAGATCATACTATGCCAGCTGAAAGTATTTTAACCTGTGCAAGATAACTTATGTTAAATAAACTTTGTATTGTAATTTGTATTTAACTACTGTTTTTATGGAAGAAGTAGTTTTTAATTGTGTTCACTTTTTTATGCACCTCATTTTTAGCATTGTTCTGTTTACATTTATATATCTACACATAGGCATCACATGTGCCACCAAAAACAAATGTGGAGGGGTGTTGAGGAAGCATTCAATGCAAACTCGGTGAATGGTTTCCGTAAAGCCACTGATCTGCAAACGAAATGAGAGAATCTGGTAGCAAAACACAGGGAAATTTACTCAGGTATATGGTTATTCACGGTGTTCTTAGTATAACGTTAAAACGAATAGGGAATAATCCAATACGGATACCGGATAACGAGATATACACCTTGTGTCCATGAATTGTAAACACTCGAATCTTAACATTGTAACTATGTCGAGAAGTTCAGTGAAAAGTCTATGAATTTTAAGAATAAATTAGTTCGAATGCAAAATAATCCAAACATTCAAATGGTTAAATGAACGGAATTTGCTATCCCTAGTAATTAGTTTACATTGACAAAGCATTTTGTAATAAAGAATATTTTTACACTTAGGAGTTATTAGTTTAGTAATTACCATAGTACAACTAAAATGCGTGTACTGTCTAAAATGAATGTCTACAAAAATGTGACATAAATTAAAATTATAATATGATTTAGATACAGTTAAAATTTGTCATTTGAACAATTTGTCTGTTTGTAGGTCAAGTCAAGAAATATGCATAATGGAAAAGTAAAAACTTCAAATTCATTAAAAGTTATGCATGTTTTTGTTGTTGTTTTTTTCCCCATTTTATTCCATTATTTTATTAGCACAAATGGGAAAAAAACTAATAACTGCCCTTTATCAGCTCTCACCGATAAAGTTCTTTAGCTACTTATTTCTAGAAAATAGTATTATTTCAGAATGATTCAGGGAAATGCAGCCTAGAAATGCGTAATAAGTGTGTAATCAGTCAATAAAAGAACAGACATTTTCATTCAGAATAGATATTTTGTTTAAATACCTCTCATTTCATGGCTTGGAATGAATGTAGCACAACAAAAAATCTGTGTACCATTGAAATAATCCCAAATTGACATTTGCACTGATTTAAATGATCAACATAAAATCTAGTTAAAGAATTATAATATTTTCCTGTACATCCTTACATTTTTCTTAGAATCAAAGCAATGAAGAAGCTGAGAAATACTTAGTTATCACAAAATATAAGCCAGCTATGAGTTTTTTTACACTCAACTGGATAAAATAGTTTTGGCATCCACACATTTTGAGATCACAGTTTAGAAAATTGGAAAACTATGACAGATGTCTACTTTTAATAAGTATGAGGCAGTTAAATGTTAGATTGAGTCTATTATGAAATGTTTTTGCCACATTATTATCGAAAAGAATATAAGAAGAGGTAAACAAGTCTCTACTACCATTGACTATTGATAATGTAATTTTTTCCATTAACTCATAGGGCTCACATTCACAAGAAAAGTATCTTGTTTTCAAATTATGGTTTAATACACATTCTGACAATAGAAAGTAGTTATTTGACTGGTATGAAATCTAATCATAGAATAATGATAATGTAGTCTGAATTATTGTTCTTTACATATATAATATGACACCGTAGCAGTAATAAAGGCATTTAATATTGGACCATTTAAATAAATGGTACGAATAAATATCGTGTTGACAATGATGTAAACCTGTTGAATGATAAAATGTTTGTCATGAAAGCATCGAAAAACTTGCAAATCCTTAACACATATAATCACAAGATATTGGAAACTGTAGCTTTATACTTATACCGTAGAAAACAAAAACAATTCCATGCAGTTACTGATTTAATGATAACATTTTAAATATGACTTTTCAAAATGCAAAACTATAAGGAAAATTATCCAAGACTAACTTGATCTACCACATTTTGGTAACCATTGTATATACTCTACTTTCAAAGAAGTAGTTATTTTGTCCGCCATTAAGCTGATTGGTTGTTTGATACTGCAGATATCAATAAGAATGGTTGTATCATCAGGAAAAGCATATCCCTGTTAAGGACATATATTGCCAGCTTATTTCTTTTTTTCAAAGCTGGAGTAAGGTTAATGTGCTCGTCTGTGATACATTTATGGACACCAAAAACATTCTGGAAGTTAAAGTGGCAACATTTTACGCAATAATCCAATAAAACTGGGACATTATTTAGAACAAAAAGCCTGTTTTGTTTAGCTTTATTTTCCGATGAACTAGATTCAGTGTTATTTCGTACTTATTTTATGACATGCACTATATCTTGGATGGCACAAATTGATGTTCTATGTTGGAGACATCCTTGAACCTAAAATGCATGTCCCTAGGATTAGTTTCAAACAAAATTGCAATGAAAAACCTTGTTGTGGTCCCATCAATCATAACAAGGTCTTCAGTAAAACCTTGTTCATCCAAAATATCAACACAGTTCCAGAGTGTTTTACAACCCATGGGTAGTTGCTGTTGTAGAACCGTAGTAAGCTAGAGGCCAACTGAAATATAAAAAAAAAATTCATGTACAGAAAAGATATTATCGTGTTCAAGGGTTATATTTGGGGTGACATACTCTCAAATTAACATGGCTAATTTGCTATAAAATTAAAAATAATAGATAATTTTAAGAACATATTTTCCGAAAATTGACCTTTAGGCATTTTGACTTTCGAAAGCGTTCATTTGGAATAAATGACTAATCTTAAATAATTCTTATTTACATTATTCTGGGAAGATGTTATTATAACGTTTTTAAAATACAAAAGTTGTTCAAACTTATTTTTGCTTTTTGATTTGAATTTTTCTTTCTGCAAATATTTGGAAATGGTTTAGCTTTTCAAGGTAATGAGATATTTGAATGAATAGATAAAATATTGATCACATAAAATTAAAACCCTGTAAGTCTATGCAAAATGCAGTGGGTGACTGGCTAATTTTTGAATTTATTTGAGAGCTCACTTCTGAAATCTGAACATTCCAAGTCAATGCGTTTTCTACGTAAATACCAAGCACCTTTTGAACAGTAATATTCTGTCTGTTTATATCATTAAAGTCAGATTCAAATATAAGTTTTGTCAGTTTTACGTTTGTTTGTATTGATTATTACCATGCATTTTGTTTTAGTTGGATTTAATGACACCACGACATTACTTCATTTAAATTCCTCTGAAGTTTACATCCTACAATATTTATGTCTTCGTCTGATTCATAAAGAATTAAGTCCTCAGCATATAAATCGATTTGTCCGGATATATTGAAAGCAATGTCATATGTGTTAAGGAGAAATATAGGTCCTAATATAGAACCTTGAGGAACTCCAGAAGAAACATTTAAAGTATTTGAAAAAATATGTTTGTACTTTATAACTTGAGTTCTGTTAGACAGTTAAGAGGTAAATAATTAAATGGTGTTTGATTACAAGTTATAAAGCTGTAGTTTATACAAAAGAATCTTGTGATCTAAGAGATCGAAAGCTTTTTTCAAGTCTAGAAATATAGCTCCTACATACATTCCAGAGTCAAGTTCTTTCTTTTTGTTCTTTCAGTCATATGTCTATGAGATAAATCAAAGCAGTCTGACAGGAATGTTACTGTCGAAAATCTGACTGTGTATTACAATGTATGATGTTATATATTTGTATTTTTTAAAAACTGTTGAAGTTGGGAAGCAATTTTTTTTCAAATACTTTGGAAATAGTGGGCAAAATTGATATTGGGCGGTAGTTGTTTGAGTCATTATTGTCACCTGATTTAAACAATGGTATTACAAATGCGTCTTTTTTAGTTTGGAAATATACCTCTATAACTATTCTTTGATTAATAATATGGGCAATAGCAGAAGTAATGTAGTCACCACACGATTGCAGAATTTTTGGACCGATACCATCTAATCCCGTTGTTTTATTCGGATTTATTTTGTCTATAATTTTCTTCACTTCAAAAGCAGAATTTATTTAATGTCGAAAACCAAAACTGTTTTAATTTTCCTTAAAAGAGTATTTTATATTTATTTAAGTTTTCTTTTACAAAATAAGTTTTTTTTTCAATAATATTTGAAATATTTATAAAATGACCATTTAAGCCATTTTATATGTTATATTGACACTCAATTATTTTATTGTATGTGTGTTTTAGGCGGTAATTGTTACTCTTGATCTCTGTTTTCATTACCTGAAACGGATTTAATATTTTTCATTAAAAAATTGGTTGACTTGTTGATCGAGATAGCTTTATTATAGAAATTCTTGTTACTTTTTCGTATTTAGTATATGATTTTATTTCTTTGTTTTTGGAACTCTTCAAATTTCTTATTCCTTTGAATACTATTTCGTTTCAAAATTTCATATTTTATATCTTCCGTGAACCACTCGGGCTGTATATATCGTTTAACCCTTTTTTCCCTAAAAGGTGCATGTTTAGATAGAATGTTGTTGATAAAATTATTAAACGAAACAAGAGAAGAATCGGGATCACAGCATGATTCAACAATGTCGATTTCAGAATTCAGTAAATCATACTGAAAATACAGATTCGTCAAAGTTCTTGAAACATCTGTACCAAATAATTTTTTGACAAGAATTTTTACGACTTACACTTAATTCAGAACGAGTTAAGCAAACTGGAAAGTGATCACTAAGACTGTAAAAGGGCATATTTATTTCAGCAATATTGTCCGGCCGGTTAGAATAATATGATCAATAATAGATGAACAGTGTTTACTAACACAAGTAGGTTTGCGTATCATTTTTATATGAGATCATTACATTTTGTATAAGCATATAAGCACAGCAGTTGTTTTCTGCGATAAAGTTTATGTTAATGTCTCCAAGAAAATGTAATTCCAAATTAAGTGTATCCATTTTGTCTAGTAATATTTCGTAATTATCAATCTACGCCTGATTAGAATTAGGTGGCCTGTACACAAAATGTAGCAAAATTGGTTTACAGATAGAAAAGTTCACCTGGATGTATATCGATTCAACATCCCCGTGTTCTAGATCGTAATGACGTACGTAAGTGGTCTTATTCGAAATGTAAACAAGAACACCCCTACCTTTTTTAGCTTTTCGGTCTATTCCTTCAAAAGTAAAATTGTTAATGTTTAGCCGATTATCACTAATATTATTCGTAAGAAATCTTTCACAAACGCCAAGTATTTTTGGTGAATTATGCAATGATAAATTATATCTTATTTCAGCGAGTTTTGGCATCAAGTGATAATTATTTAAATTAGATATATGTAACCCTTTCTTTTCATATAAAAAGATAACTATTGTTGCCCATGTAAACTATTGTTATCATTATCAATTTTAGAGAATGACGTAGGTGTAGTTTTTAACAAAGTTGTAGCTTCATTATAACAGGGAGGAGTTTTTTCATTTAGAGTATTTCTTGTATCAAAATTAGAATTTAAATTTGCTGTGAAATTATTATTGCATTTACGATTTACGTGATCCAGCAATAATACATATTTGCACTTGCATGTAAGATTGTTGCAGTTTACGTATAGATGGTTTAAAATATCAAATTTGTTTATGTCAGTTAATAAGTGATTGTCAGAGCTTTCCTAGTAGAGTACTCTGGATTTCCATGTCATCTGATTAGTTAATCCACATTTTTGGCAATATCGACCTTGAAACCTATCCTAGTATGTTCTGTGGCCTCGACTTCTGGTTAAACTATTATTCCTGTAATTCCTATGGGAGCTATGTTCACGAGCCTTTGTACCATGAATATGTTATAAGCGGTGCTGAATAATGTTCACAGATTTGTTCATGACGCCGAGTAATTAGCTAGTGTCCTGTGCGTTGAAATGGATTCCGTCCCAGTGGAAGTACCGACTAACCACATTACCATTACCATACACATAGGCGCCATAGACAACGATTTTATTCGCTGAAGTATTTTTGCATACCTGCCTAACAGCATCGTTTAGCGGAACATCGTCAGCATCTTTTCGGGGTGCCACTGTGCAGACATAAACATCACAGTTTTGTTTTTTTCCATTTCCTTGGTGATCTCGTATAGTTCAATGTACAGACATTGGATATCGTGACGACCAGCAATATCATTTCCGCCTACATAGATTATGACGTTTTTGTACGTCTTCATGTTCCATGTTCGTAGAACTGAGCACATGTCAAGAATTTTCTTGCCTCTCATTGTCTTTATTTTAACATGTTCACGGATACCGCGTAATAATGAGTCACCAATGATGAGAGATTTATTCTTCAGTGATGGTGGTTGGTTGATTGCAAGTATTTCGCAATTGCTGAATGCAGAACTGCTGACCAATGACTCAGTAAGACCTTGAGATGAATAACTACCCGATGCTGAATGACAACCTGATGTTGAATTGCTACCCGATGTTGAATTTTCGCCCGATGTTGAATTTTCGTACGAAGTCGAACTGCCGCTCGATGTTGATCTTCCTGTCACTTCCTTTTGAAGGATGGTCTGTGACGTCTTTGACGGTTGATCAGTGTGCTTGGCACGGCTTCCTGCAGGATTTAAATTATCATTACTGCTACGTTGGTTAGAAGATTTATTTGGTTTTGTCTGTACATTTCTGAAAGAGTCCTGTATTGACTGAAGACGTTTATGTATCAATTCCATAGGTTTATTTGCTTCTGATTTTACTTTTTCATTGTTTCTTTCCACTGTCTCAATACTAGCTTGTGTTTGCGAATTTCCCAGTGATACTGCTTTCTTAATGCTGGCAATTTCATCTCGAAAATTTTAGAATCCAATTATAGCTTTCATAAAGTAGACATCAATTACATTGCAGGTATACGATAACGTATTATAATTCGTTTTCACAATTAACAAAATATCATTTTCTAGACATTCATTTTGACAAACAGCGACGTATAGATATATGACATAGCTTGTTCTTAATTTCGCCTACTAAAGTGCATCTTGTATAGTTCTCCATCATAAGCATCTGATATGCAGTCAAGGTCTATCTTTTTTTTCATTCCTGAAAAGGGTTTTAAAGTTTCGAAAAATGAAAATGAGTATCAAGATAATCAATGATATTCAACCTTAACTTCAAAGGGCTAAATTCACGAATCCGCATATTTGGCCCTGTAAAATCTCAAAATCTGAAGTATATATTTTTCTTAGAATGTTTTATTGTTTGTACTTTCTAAGCATGGGACTTTTAAAATATAAGCGATATTTCTCTCAATTTCATGGTTTTCATTTAGAATTAGATCAATGAAATATTCTTGGTTACGTGAAATATTACTATTTTTTGTTATTTTAACTCAATCAGGCAATAACTATGAAGGCAAGCATGCGACATCAAGAAATTTCTCTTGTGTAAAACCACTTACGTTAAGATTATTTTCTGCAAGTTTCGTGGTGTCGCAAGCCTGCCTTCATAATTTAATAAAAATGTGTTGTTGGCATGGCATATCTAAAATAAAACACTACTATCTGTCTATTTCGACTTAAAACTGAATATTGACCCTGACATGTTTCGTTTTCATATGTAATATAATATTCCAACATGCGTAGTAAGTAAATTCTACTGGGAAATATGGACGTGGTAGTCAACTTCACGAACATACGCATGAAAATTTAAGATGTCCGCGTACTTGTCTATCCGAATAGTGCACTATTTGAAGGGGAGCAACTGCAGCGTTCTTTACTGCGTCTCAAGTTTTTGAAGTTTCCCGTGTTTAAAAATGGACTTTTAAATCAAGGAATACTGTCTAGAACAAAAAGGTAACATTTTCTTCTGTTTGAATTATTTAAAAATGCCAAGTTACTGATTTGTTGACTGTAGGCTAAATCATGTTGACAACGACAACGTTCGAAAATGTTCATAACAGACATGGACAGAGGTAGCGGCCAGAACAGTCAGATCGTTACAATATAAAATTCGCCTGTGTAGTTAGAATAGTGGATAGTATCGTGGCCCACGGAACTGAAGGTCTGAGGATCGAATACTGCAAGGTACTTGATTTTTTTTTTAAGTTAAAATATCCTATTTTACTTGTTAGCCTCAATTACAAAACAAAAAATCGAATACATATTATTTTTTTAGTAATCTATATGAAAACTAAATGAATAGAGATGCAATTCTATAGGCAATGCAACAAGTTTCAGTATTTGTTCACTTAGTTATAGTCTTCTGATTTAGCTACATATTATATATTATAGCATTGTCCTTTTTCTAGGCTACACTACTGACAGCATCATTCAGTTCCACTGATACTTTGTTTTAAAATGATAAACAAAACTCATATAATTAATTTAAATGTCACATTTCTTACAACGTCTTGATCCTGCATTATCAATTTTAAAGCAGTTTCAGTCTGCCTTTGTTGATATTTCATTTATTCGTTCTCATTATATTAATTAATCAAAAGAAAAAATCTCTTTTGATGCTTTACCATATAATTTTAATTTCAGAATGCCAACTAGCTGTGTACTATGTAGCAAGCGCCTGAAAGTCCATCAGCGACGTCCTGTTAATAAACAAGTTGCTAAATACTTGCGCAAGAACTTCTTGCTAGAAACTACCAACAATGATTTCATTTGTGGTAAATGTAACAGACCGGCATATAGAACAGAAGTATCAACATCTAATGCCCAGAAGTCAAAGTCAGACAACACTGATACTGCATCATCATCACAGATAGTTAGTCCTCCATCAGTCTGTCTAAAGATTAAAAGTGTAGCGAAGAGTCATGCATACTGTTGTATATGCAAAAGACCAGGGCCAAAACTAGTGGTTGTTCCACACAATGTCAGGTTTGATGTTTTTGTTAAAAATAATGTTATAGTCACTTCAGGAAGTAGATGTTGCCCGGTCCATTTTGACAGTGAATTTCAATGCCTAACTGCAGATGCTATCAGTAGTCTTAAGACAGTTGATCATGTTTATGTTAACAGAACAACACTCTTGGATCTTCTTATGAAAATGAGACATGCTGTCCTACAAATGTCTGCTAAAAGAATGACCTTCGACAACCTGGATACTTTTTCTGATGAAGATCTTGTTAATCTAACGGGACTTACACGAATTCAATTCCTGGACTTATTCCAGTTTGTTCAACCTCATATAAGAAACACACCATCGAGAAGTGCGCTGACAACTCTGGGGATATTTTTGCTGAAGATAAAATCTGGAATTTCAAATAAACTGTTGTCAACACTTTTTGCTATTTCAAAATCAAGAATCAGAAGAGCATTTCATACGGTGCGACAGGCACTTTTAAAGGACTTTGTACCACTGAATTTGGGACTATCTCATGTATCTCGTGAGGAGGTCATAAACCACCATACCAGAAAACTAGCACAGTCTTTGTTCACTGAAAGTGATGATCAAGTTATTTTAGTGTTAGATGGAACTTACATATATATTCAAAAGAGCAACAATTTTCAATTTCAAAGACGTTCTTACAGTGTGCATAAGGGTAAGCCACTGGTAAAGCCTATGGTTATTGTGACAACTACTGGATATTTTGTAACTGTTATGGGACCCTATTTGGCTGACTCAAGAAATAATGATGCCTCTATCTTGAATCACATTATGAATTCCAATGTGGAACAGATAAAAAACTGGGTTAAGCCTAATGACATTTTTGTAGTAGATAGGGGTTTTAGAGATTCAACATCGCTCCTGAAAGACCTTGGGATACAGTCTGAGATGCCAGCCTTTATGGTCCGCGGTGAACGACAAATGACTTCAGAAGATGCTAACGCTAGCAGACTGGTTACAAAGGTAAGTGATTTGCCCTTTAAATAAACAGACAGATTTGGCTTTATTGCTTTTTTCGGCGTTTCTAGTGAATAAAGACTCGGTGTGAAACTTGCTGTTGTAAACCTTAAGCTTCTGTTTTGCCTTGGGTGAACCACCTTTCTGCAAACAAACTGTGGGTTTCATCATATAGCACTTGTGTGTGGTTAAAAAGGGGATATTTATACTATGCCAGAAAATGGTGCATTTAAACTCAACTTCATAGTAATCCTTTTTTTTAAAGTTACACAGCTGAACTGACGTTTTAGATTCCAACTCTTAAAACCTTATTACAGTTAAAAATACAAGAAGCTAAACTCACAACGAATAACATATTTTCTCAGCTATCGGACGATTTGCGTTATACTGCATTACTTATTTCACACTCAGTCCTTTAACTGGTATACATGTACTTAATTATTACTTGCAGGTCAGGTGGGTTGTAGAAGCAGCAAATTCAAGAATAAAACGATGGAAATATCTTGATCATATCTTGCCAACCAACCAAGTTCCATATATAGGCGATTATGTTAGAATTGTTTGTGCAATTTCAAATAAATACTCTACGCCAATTAACCCTACCCAAGACAGCGAAGAAGACCAAGCACTTGCCACTAGGATGATGAATCTTGCAGCACAAACTAACACTTTACAGGCTTTTGTGGAAGAAAACAATTTAGAAAGACGATCTGTTAAGTGGATAGCTATTGATGACAATGTAATTAACTTCCCCAAATTAGATGAATCAAAACTTCGTTCTATAACTTTGGAACATACCAGTTAAAACTAAGTTCTAGCTATATTCAAGAGTATGTTGAGGGGGACTGTTGTATCCATTATCACCAGGAGACAAATAACCTTATACGCGTTAGACTTCAGAGTAGACATGTGTCCTCAAAGTCATATTTTGTATGGATTAAGTATGATGAAAATGATGTGCAAGGTTGGTACTGTAGATGCAGAGCTGGTGCTAGAACAGTTGGCGAATGCTCCGATGTAGCTTCTGTACTCTGGTATTTAGGCATTTCTGTACATACTCAACCAAGCGAAAACTATGGCGTGAAAGACTGGGGTAAATATCTGCAGGATGCCTCTTTTGTGCCAGACACAATTGACAGTTTCGACTCTGAAGATAGCTTAGTTGAGGAGTGATGCTTTTACTTTAAATCAGTAAGCCTTTAAATGGTCTGTAACAGCAAGTGATTATTTTGTCACTGATAATACCTACAGTCATAAATAGAACCAGGACACAAGATAATAAATCTGAGACTGGAGACCAGTCTCAAATCTCAAGAAATCTGATTGATTGAAATTGAAACCAGTTTCCAAATGGACGAAGCAAAATATTTAGTTTTGTGGCTGGCCTCAAATCTCAGTTTTATGATCTTTTCACAATGATTGCAGCTGTGAATAATTTTAGATTGTGATCAAGTTCATTAAAATGAAAAACACTGTTAAATTAAATAAGAGTATTTTTACATTGACTAAGCAGTGGATCAGAATGGATTATAATGGTTAATGTTTTAACCTTACATAGTCTGGCACAAACACTATATTTGTAACAGTTTGAATATGAACATGTACGGAAAGTATAAACAATTCCTAAAGAACGCTGTTAAAGTACTTTTTAAACAATTTCCAAACGCTTTTAGACAATTTTGTAAAAAGAGAGAGAAGAAAAAAACTATTTTTCTGATATACACAAAAAGCAGATTTGGTTGCCATGGTAACGTAATTATTAACCGAATTACTTTAGTCTTTAACCACTTATTTCAAACAAGTAAAAGCTATAGGACTGTTATACAAAAAAAACATATTTCCTCTTTTATATGTAACAATAATAATAATTATGAAGTGAATTTAATGTGAAAAAACATGTTGTCATGGTAACCCATTTTGCAACGTCAACTGAAGTTGAATGTTCTATAACAAAACATGTCGAGATTATGTATTTTGTTTGTTAAAATCATTGTATTCTTACTAGTTCGTTATCTGAACCATATATATTAAAATTAAGTATAAAATCTTGCTATATAGATGTATGTTAATTTGTTACTATAGCAACCATACTACTGAGTGCTGACGAAAAAAAATGATTGTTTCGAAATGGGAACATCATATGTTTTAATAATTTCATTAAATTTTGAAACAGGGCCAATTTTAGTTATTCGTGAACTTAGCCCTTTAAGCTTGCAGATTTCTTTTTTATCACTTTTGATTTGAATACAATCAACTTAAAATATTAAGTAGAAATCATATATATCAATTATCTGTAATATCAGGCATATATACTTACGCTTAACAGCTGCTTTCAAGCCGGTTTCAAGAGAGATCTCTACAAATATTTAAAATTCTTCAAATTGTTGCATGATTGGCAGCATTGACCCTCTTATATTGTAATACAGAAAACATTTACAGTAAAAATGTTTTTTAACATCCATAACATATAACTTAAAAGAAATTGTTGATATATGAATACAGCTGTTTAAGACTGTTTAATAGATCTAGTAGATATAATTTTCATAATGAAATTCAGTGCTACAGTTGAAAGATTGAGCTTGCCTTTAACAATTACAGAACTTCAAGGTCGTGGAATGTTACACTTGTACTAGAGATGACCTTCTCGGAAAAAAATATCACGATCAGTTGCGCAGTTTTCATCCATTTCAATAAAATCTAGGTGGACATCAGTTTCATCTTTCACAAGAACAATATATTCTGAGGACAGCTTTATCTTCTGTGAATAATTTTGAATAAATATAGAATAATAATTTTCAGACACGTTTAGCTTATTAGTTTCATCATTGTCAGAGACAGGAGTAGGACATTTATTTTCACAACTTTCAGTAAGCCTGTCTTTCTCTCTAGCAGCGTTTGCTTCTCATGTTAAAGGGCAAATGGAATTCTGACCACAAAGTTTGGACAGTCCAAATATTGTAGTTCTTACTATCTTTTGGGAATAGTTGCTATCTAAATAAGCGCGGTATTTACTATGTTTACGCTCGTTATACTATTTTTCCCATTGAAACTAACTCTGATACGGTTGTTCAATTTAGTTTAGACATTTTTAAAAAGCTAAAATTCTAAAATTAATGAAACGTAATAAAACACTAAGTAAAAACTATCTACGCACAATAAAATATAAAATTTAGTTCACATGAAGCAGAAAAATACTTCTTGACAAGGTTAGAGTAACCTCCATTACTTTGGCTCAGGTAAGATGCTAAAGTACAAGCGCCTTTATGATTGGACAATTTAAAGGGGTAAACAAATTGGCGATTGTTTCACAAACGTGATTAGAGGCGCGAAAATGGCGGAACCGCTATAATACAGTGGGAGAACAGATTTATGTCTGTAATATCGTTCGATGATATACATAATACATCCAAACAGATGGGAGAAGGTGATCTTGTAAAGGCATATTATGGTAAGCAGAAAAAAGACTGTAGGAGGCCATCATTTGTGAAATTCACTGTAATTAACCCTATGTCGTCTGCAGTGTGGTTTATAATCTGCATCTTTATCTGCGAAATGGCCCTTAACACATGAGAAAGAAATCAACAAACAATTATGTGAACAGGTGCTCAGGCCACTTGTTCGTCGTAATTTCATAAATCTAACTTTTTTAAAAGAAAATGAATATGTTATCTTGCTTTCTTTCTTGATTAAAATTCGTTTGAATGACTCGCTCTTTTTCTTATTGCATGTTGACATAAGGCCTGGAAAAATAAGTTGTTCAATCCCACTAACATGTCAGAAAAAAATATAGGGTAGACAGATAATTATACTTCTTTATTTCCTCCAGTAGGAGAGCACATGATATATTATTGCAATATATGAAAATGATGATGGGGGAAAAAAAGAAAACATGAAATACATGAATGCTTCACAAACGCAAAAAAAATGAAAATAGCGTTATATTAATCAAGATAACGTAAGCATGCTTACGTATTTTGCCCCGATGCCGTCTTGCAGACTTTCTAATGTTGAAAGTAAGGTAGAATATAACGCACTAAAGCCTGCATTTGTCAAGACTTGTTCTGTTTTATATAAATCTTGCCGAAAAGAAAGTGCAAGATTATTTAAAGAAGAACATTTGATTGTATTTATTGATGTTGATAACTTTTTATTTCGCGAAATCACTCATTCCGTCGAATGTTTTGACCTTTCTTTTAAAGATATAATATAATACTTGAGAAAAAAAGGATTTTTTACCGTCTGTATTATAATTTCTGCAAACAAAAAGTATCTTTAAAGTAGGCAGAAGTTACCATCCATGTTTAAATATGATGACATAAAAGAAAAGGCATGCCGAAGTAAAACGGTAAGCTTATAAAATTTAGTTCATTGTTTTTATATTAGTGAGTCTAAAATATCAATTATTTGCTGCACTTCTTTGGCAATATTACAGGGCCTGGTTCCTGACTGGAAAAACATGTAGTTTTAATTATTTCGCATTTTCATGGAACATAAAAACAGAAGACATGCTTTTGAAATTGCTGCAAAACCTTACTGCTAACAGTACCCGCCAAGGAATTCCAGACCTTATCCTTGACTGTCATGTGACAGGCGCTAAAAAAATGGCATTAACAGTGTGATTTTTGGTTTATACATTCCAGGAAAAAAATATTCGTTTGTAAATAAAGTGACTTTTAGGCTTGGGCTTTGAGCCTTTCCCTTAACTATAAAAAGCACGTATCTTTGAAAAGAGCAACCCCAGCCGATTTTCTAAGTCTCTCAAAAGCGTGAAATTCTTTTAAGGATTTTGTTTAGAGCCATTTAAAGGTATTTTTGATCTTCTATCTTGAAATTTTAAAAGTTTAGACAAATTGTTGACATATTAGACTGAAAAGTCAGAAATATTCATCAAATACATTGAACGTATCATATGGCAGTGCTTTATGCACTTGTTTGGGAAATGCTATCAGCGTCCATTCAGAATGTAAAAATGGACCTTTTCAGGAAAAAGAAGGGGAATTTCATAAAAAAGCTATAGATATTTCAGATAAAATGCAAAAAAAGCGTATGATATTGATTCAAGGCAAAATATGGAAAGAAGCTCAACGGATGAGTATCATCAAAATTGTACATGTTTACCTAAAACTTAAAAATGTGTTTTGTTTATTTTTTAGTCCTCTGTGCGCATTGTTAGAAATCTGATATAAAACACCTGAAATATTGATTAAATGACTCACCTGTCAAATCACAACACAAATAGACTGTACAGCAGCTTAAATTACCGTCAGGGTCTGTGTAATTTGACATTATTTAGAAGTTTAATTGTTGTTACAGACTTTACAATTGACAATATTGTTAGAGTACCATTCAAATTTGTTTGTTCCATTCTTAATCACTGCTGCCGGCAAAACAGCATTGTAGTACATTGATGCGTGTTTGACATAAAGTGGTTTACATTTTTCTTTATAAATATTTACACTTTGTCAATAATAATCATTAATAAGAACCGCGGATGTAATAAAATTATGGCCAATTTACTTGTGATTTCTAAATTATCCCTGTTTGCTTGTTCAGTGTTCAAATAAATTCATGAATTTTATTTTTGAATCTAAATTTTGTTGATTTCATGGATTGATTATGATGTGCATCCTGAGTCAAAGCATCATTTTCAAACATGTACATCCTCAGGACACATGCATAATTATATTCAAGATAACTAACTACACAAACATCGAATAAGGTACTTATAGTAAACTTTAAAAGCATTAAATATCCTTTACCATAGAGTGAGGCATAATAAACTTCTTTTAGTTTAAACACATTTATTTTAGCTTGGTTGAGAGGTAAAACTCTTGAGTCCGCTTCCTGGAACTAAGCAGTACTGGTGTCAAAAGGGAAAACATGGCTGTGGCCTTACGATCCCTGGGTTGAGAGGCAGACACTTTACCCACTAAGTCAACACCCTCTAATCTTGGTTTGTCAGTTATCTATCTGGTCTTGTATGGAATTTTATGAAATTTAATAGACAATTTAAGTCTAAAATTGTGTTTTTTAGTTGTTTATTGGTAATGTTTGAGCAAAGGAACTTTTAAGAGAAACAAAATTACCTTTGAAATTATTCTCATATGAAAAAAGAAATATGCCCTGAAAAAAAGTATTGGCATAACATTGCATTGTCCCGTTTTTGTTTCCTGTTTTATAGGGGAAGTGAAAACTGATCTAAAGATCTATAGACAAAGACATCCTCATTGTTGGGGACTTGAATTTCCATCTTGATGTACCATCTAACCGAGAAACAATGATATTTACAAGCATCCTTGACTCCTTTGGAATGAAACAGCTGGTAAATGAACTAATACATGAATAAGTACAGCCGTTAGATGTCGTTATAAGCAGAGATAATAGTAAAATTATATCTAGTAGTGTGGTTACTGATCCCGGACTTTGCGATTATCAGGGGAATATGAAACAAGACAATTTTGCAGTTACATTTAGAGCAAATGCATCATAACTACCTGTCATAAGACCTCTTTTGAAGCAATCTTATCTTGATCAAAACGTACTGAAAAACTATAGACCATTCTCAAATCTTCCGTTTTTATCAAAGATTTTAGAAAAGGTTGTAGATGTGCATGTTGAAAACAGGTTGTATGAGCCACACCAGTTAACATACAGAAAGTTCCATTCTACTGAAACAGTGCTACTTAAGGTGCAAAATGACTTCTTCAGTCATTAGACAATAACTGTGCAAATGTTCTATTATTGCTAGATTTATCTGCAATATTCGAAGCTATGGATCACAAGACACTAAAAAGTCGGTTGGAAAATCACTATGGGATTTCTGGAAATACACTTAAATGGATCTCTGCATACTTGAATGACAGAATTCAAACTCTGTGCGTAGAGGGTGAACTTTAGGATCCTGTACTTATGAAATATAGTATTCCACAGGGATCTGTCCTAGGTCCAAACTATTAACCATGTACACAAAGCCAGAATGTGCTATTTATCAATGCTTCATTTTTACGCTGAGGATTCACAGTTGTAACAATAATTTTAACCTATGGTCTGAAGCATTTATCTGACTGGAATTATTGCCTGGATGAATGACCACATATTAAACCTAAACGCGGATAAGACGGAAATAATGTTGTTCTCCTCAAAACACAACTTGAAGCATGTCGACAATATCTCAATCACGGTTGGAGCATTCTCAATAAGCTCAAAGGACTATTAGAAATCTTCACTCCACACATGGACATGAAGAACACGTAAACACTGTGTGCATACCTGCCTTTTTTTAGTTGCAGAATATGGATTCCTTACGAAAGTGTCTCACGACACTGACTGTACAAAACTTTGATTTTTTAGTTACTATTGTAACTCTCTCCTTGTGGGTATTTTAAACTTCTTTTTGAAGAAAAAACTTCAAATTGTACAAAATACTTCTGTACGGAACATCACGCCATGGCCATATAACACCAGTGCTCCAGGAACTCCACTGGGGACCTGTGTGTCAACGAAATAATTACAACATTCTAGTCTATGCATACAAAGCACTTTATGGTCAGTGTGCTAAGTACATTAAAGAGTTGTTGAATGTATACAGACGAACCAGAGACCTTTGCTCCAGTAGTACATTGACATTATTGATGCCACGGTCCAGAACTGTTTCATTTGGTAACCGAAGCTTTAGCCATTTTGATCCAAGCTTATGGAATACTCCTCCTAGCTCAGTATAAAGTGCTCAGTCTTACAGTTATAAAAAGCATTTGAAAACTCATCTATTTCTAAACTATTATGGAAATTGAACCTTGGATTTTCTTTAATAAAATGACTGTTTTACTTTAAATCAAGTACAGTTGTTGTTGAAATCAGTGTTTATCCTTCATAACTAAAACAACATTTACACTTCTTTTTCTTTTATTACTGATGTACTGCTTTTGACTGAATTTACCTTTAGTTAGTAGTCTTAAAAATACGTGTTGTTTTAGAGCATTTTAGTCTAGTCTATGTTAACTGTGTCTTTTTATCTTCTTATTGTAAAGCACTTTTGAGTATTTTATTACAGAAAAAGTGCTGTATAAATTTGGTATAATAATAATAATGATAATATCTTAGAGTTCATTCACTATCATAGCTAACATTTACTAAGAGCATACATGCAGCAACTGTGTCAGCTGTTTATTGAAATACCATTTGGCCATTGTATTCGAAAAATGTGTTTCATACAACACTTATGCATACCCTTCATAATTATTGTAATCATTAGTTTTCACTTTGACTTACAGCTGATACAAACTGTGTCAAGCAGTGGAGTTGCTATACCAAAAGATTTAAAAGCTATGGTGTTTTCATGTAGAAGTCGTAGTGATTTGGCGACAGACATTTTAAGAACTTTCTGTTCGGCTGACTATATGCTGAAAGCTAGAAGTTTTCAGACTCTAAAATACTCTTACAGAATAATTCCGGCAATCATTTGTAAGTATTTTATATAAGAAATGATTAACATCTTGAATTACTTAAGTCAATGTATGAAGTATTTGAAATTGACACGGTTTATGCCTCAGGGCAGCTTTGACAAAAGGCATATAATTGACACATGCTCCTGTTTAATAAAACTTTTAATGTCAACCAGTGTGGTGTAATATATTTAAAACATGCAATGTTTTATTGTCATATTTTAACGAAATTTTATTCATAATATTATTTATCAGTTATTTTATAAATACTTACAGTAGAATGTGTGTAGAGGGCATTTGATAGTCTATATTGGGCATATTATTAAGAAGAAAAAATCTACTTCCCCGATTCTCAGATGAAAATTCCCAATCGAAACTTCAAAAAAGTTGATATTGATACCTACAAAGTTGGGAATACTTGGTAGGTAAAATCAAAGCCTTAACATGATCAAATCAAATCTGCATGCACTACCCTATGTAGAGGTTTGAAATTGAAAATTTTGATCATTGCAATTTCCCCAATTTTGATCAAAATACCGCTAAAATTCCCTGTCCCAAGGGTATTGGTAACATGCCAAAAATACTTGGGAAAAAACCTTGTAGACCTAATTGTCAAGGATGTATGTATTTACTGCTATTAGATTCAAAATGTCAAGAAAATATAGAATATCTGTCTTAAAGATGACTGTCCTTATTTTCATACACAATTGTAAACTTACATTTACATGCATACAATGCATACCATTTCAGCATGTGCAATGAGATATAAAAATGAACAATTAAAGCCGGTGACAAAGGCTGAGGTGAAGAAGGCACTCCACAATGTAGTTTCTTACGTTTTTCGGTATGCAGTTTCAACAAAATCTTATAGCCACAATTAAACAAAATAAGCGTCAAGGATTGACAATAATGTAATTGAGGGACTTTCGATTCTTTAAAAAAGGTTCACATACTTTTACAAACACAGGACAGAAAAAAGCGAAAAACAAATGAAAGAAGATGTACCAAAAGCAAAAAATCAAAAGACGCAGAGAAAACAGAAGTTGCCCAGTTTGTGACAATGTTTTTGAAAAGAGAACCTGTAGATAATGTAGGCGATAGCATTGAATGTGATAACTGTGACAAGTGGTTCCACTATGGGTTTGTCTATTAAACTGGAGAACAGGATTTTCTTTTTCAAAAAAAGTACAAGTACCTGGGTCACTTTCTCTTGTTGTATAAATTAAAAAAGGGAAAACTTTACAGAAATAAATAGAATGTTCACAGTATCACTTTAAATTTTTAGTTGAATTTGAAACTATATATTCTGGGCTTTCTTCTGGAGTTTGAGAAGATGTTTAGCCTTCAAGTTTTTTAATTTTTGGATAGACTGGTCAAGCTGTTCCTGCCTCTTTCTAGCTGCAGCTTCCTTTTTTAATCTCAGGTGTTCTTGGTATGTGGCATGTGCATTAATTACACACTTCTTCATGTCTGGAGTGACTACCATTTTGTTGGCTGTAACACTCTTCCTTTTGAGTCCCATCTTCACAATGGCAACAGCCTCATAATTATCTATTGCCATTGTGGCTCTATCATCTTTAATTATGTCCCCCATAATGTTAAAAGTCCCCTCAACCAATGGGCCACTAAATGCTGTCAACAAAGAACAAGCTAACCTAGATAGGACAGGATATCTCTGTTTTTCAAATGTCTTTAATTTTATCACATGGCCCCCAAAAATTCTCATCAACCCTGTCATTATCTTTGTAATTTGAAGCCAGTAAAGCAACCTGCTTGTCCACTGCATAGCTGTTCAGCTCGGAGTCGAGACAACCCATGTCCTCCTCAGGCACAACATTTGGTAACTGCCTTGCCAGGTCTCTGAATGCCTTTGAGCACTGGTTATGGCTATGAAAAGCTGGATCAAGTACAGACATGTACCTTAATGTCAAGTTGTTTAGTGGCAATTTCAAGATTATTTTGCAGCTTGGATGTATCCTGTTCGAAGATCTTTATACAATTGCTGAATCCAGTGAGCTTTGTCCAGATGAGCTTTGCCTAACTGAGTTGTAGCAAACTGTCCATCTGAAAGATCTTTGTCTGACTTCTGAATGGACACATCCTCTACATCAAGTTTCATCAGATGGGAGACCCTTTCTGGTATTTTTTCTGGCTTGATGAAGAGAGACAGGAATTTTTTGGTGACATCCACCATATTCTCGTGTAGCAAATGGATCTGTGGCACTTCTATCTGGAACTTCTTTACATACTCCTAAGAATTAGATGTAAATTAAAACAATAAACAATGTTTAATAACAATAACAACACAGAACATAAAATTGGACTTTATTGCATTCTCAACTGCTGAGGGCATATATTTCCTAGGCTGTAGCAAGATTTAATTTTGAAATTTTGATTTCAAACATATAAACTGTATTAAAAGATAACTTACAAAACAATTGTGCTTCCTCTACTTACTTTCAAAATCTAGGATATGACATCAAAATTTTAAAAATAATTTACCTGAAAGACACCTAGCAGCCCACGACATAAGTTCAATTTAACAACAGTCTCTGTCCTATTGGTAAACAATGCATCAAGTATCAGATCTTTCCTGTCATGGTTGATATTAGATTTCGGTTGTGCATTCTGGTTTATCTGAATCACAGTTATTGCTTCTTGAGCTTCAGCAGATACATCATTGGACTTGAAAATCTGCTCCAGCATAGGTCTGAAAACATAATAGAGCAATATTTAATAACTATAATGTATGACATAATGTTATAATTTAATGACAGAAACATGATAAAAGCAAAGCCTGTAAAATTATTAGACCATTGATATTAGGAAGAACTTAATGTGCATATGGATATATGATAAATAAAATGATAAAAGTGCAGTTTTAAAGTACATGTAATTATAAAATATCTAACATTAACAAGACACTGAAGCTAATGCCTTAATCAATGCAGCACTGTACAATAATTCGTTTGTCTTTTTTATAAAAATTGAAATATATAAGCATAGCTAGCATAAAAAATGTTTAGTAGCACGAGGTACACGGGTAACATTGTACAATAGTGTAGAAATTAACAAAGAAAAGATATATATCAATAGGCATACATGTATATGAAACAATACACCACAACAGACCCAAAGACAACTATGATAAATAAGTACCATCACCACTTCTATTCTACTGTTACATTAGTGTGAATAGTGATATATTTTGAAAGCACAGCAGACACAACAAAGACAACTATGATAAATAAATACAGTCACCACTTTTATTCTACTGTTATATAAATGTGAATAGTGATATATGTTTAAAGCACAGCACTAAAACTATTACTCCTTTATACTCACTGACAAAGATGAAAATTTAAATTCAAAATATTTTTTTTTAATTTATTTTCCAACTTTAAAATATGTATTAAAATATGCTCACCTTTTGTTGACATAATTCAACAATGCATAAAACACAGAATGATTCAGTTACAGATGGTACTTGAAACTATTGTTACTTCAATGCAAAATGGTGTTAAATCTATTGGCAGAAGCATAATACTATTTATGAAATTGATTCTGTTTTATAATATTAATATTTATTGGAAGATAATTTTGTAATTATAAGGGACAAACCTGTACTTGTCCTTTTCTTCACCAGATAAAAATGATGCTTAGTAGACAGTCAGATAGTCAAGAAGTTTAACTACTCTTGAAGTGACATCCTGCATTTGTAGAAATCTGTTGTCTATTGGACGCAGAACATGCTTAGTTTTTTCAGCATTCATAAAAGTCATAATCTGGCAAAGAATTTCTCTTACTTTGGGAGATTTCTCTATGTCATAGTATATGTTTGAACACAAATTTTGAATACCCTGGTCAGTGCTTTTCATTAGGGTCTTGGCCACATTGCTAAGCATATGTATAGTGTCACCACTGATGTCTAACAACAACCCATTCTTCTCTCTAATCAATGTCTCCACTCCACCTTTTTCTCCCCTCATAGTGCTACAGTTGTCCATTAAGACACTGATTATCTGCTTCCAGGCAATTTCATACTCTTCTAAAACACTCTCAATTGATTTAACAATTTCCACCGCAGTTGCCACATTCTGGATCCTTGAGCCTAGGTGGTCAATCACAATTTTGTTTGTTTCTGAATCAAAATACTCGACTAATATGTTCAGAACTTTGTCTTGGTTTTTGTTTGTAGCTTCATCTAGGTTAAGGGAAATAAGCTGGTCTTTAACTTTTGCTTTAACTTCATTTTTGAATGCTTTGGCCATACCATGTGTATTTATATATGTTGCACTTGTGGGTGACATGGTTGTCTTTTCAAGAGCTTGCCTGTCTGCTGCCAATCGTTTGGCAAGGTCCAATATGTCATCTGCAAGCGTGAAAGGAAGACAATGTTCACTGATGAAGCTGGTAAGTATTGCTCGTTGCTTGGCTACACGATCCATCATTCCTTCAACTTTTTTATCATTAGACTTCGAAGAACCAGGGAGGACCTACGATAAAGAAGTAAGTACAACATAAATTAAGAATTCTTTCCTAAGTCTTAGGAAAGTATTCTTAATATATGTTGTACTTACTTCTTAGTAAGTATACAAATAAATATTTGCTGCTAACCCTGTTGAATTGGTTTGCACTTTTTTCAACTAAAATGAGGAGAGTATCCAAATTGCAAGCAGGGGAATGCCTTATAAAAGGTAAAACTTTGTTCCAGCTATTCACTTTTTCCTATGGAAAATAACATTATAGATAAAATGCCAAGGATAAATTCTAACCTGATTAGACATCACAATCCTTGTGTTTTTCTGGTGGGTTAGATCTTCAGCATGCAGGCGAAAGACCTTCTTACCACTCGATTTGTAGTTTATGGTCTTTCCGCATGATGTACAAAATGCCATTCCACATATGTCTGGTTTCTTCAACCACTCTCCCCATTTTTTTCCAAAAGCATCTACCTCTCCTAACCATTCCAACTTACAATGATAAATGGGGAAATTAAACTACAAACATTGACACTATGCAATTTGTTTTTCATTCAAATATGCTACCCGGAGGCAGAACTCCCCCTCCCCTTTTTATGAACACCACCTCAACACACTTCTACAACTGAAAATTTCGGCATAGGTTCCCCTCTTCCTGTAGCAATTTCATACGATAATAACATGTTGCTGTTCGGCTCCTAAGTTTTGGACGGTTAAAATTTCTTTAATTATAAGTATAAAAATTTGAACAGACCAGTCCGTACCAGCAATTTTCAATGTCATGGCCAACATAGAGGGATAAGACAGAGACAGAGTAGGGGCTTCATCAATGCCAGGTCTGCCAATTTTAGTGTTTTTTTTTCTTTAATGAATTTTAATTTAATACAGAAATTGAAATTCTGTTGCGTAAGCTTTTCCCAAAATTTTCATTTCCAGAATCTTTGGCATAATTATATGACATTGATGTTATTTCATATCTTCAATACAGAATTAATAGAGAAAAACTACAAAAGTTAAATACCTCTATTTGTTCTTCGCTCCCTTATCAATTTCGCTCACGTTGTAGCCAGCTGGTAAAAATTTCATCGTAAATTTTATAAATTCAAATCATATTTAACAAAAGCGGCCACCTTTGCATGTAAACTTCAGAATGAATCGGAGATACTCATTGGATTATTCTAACAATAAGTCATCCAATCAAAATGCGCGATAGAAATCGGGAAGAGTAAAAGCCGTTTCCCGGTCCATAACAGTACTCTTACGACGCGGCGAAGCTTTCGCCGAAATGAAGTTTCAGATCGACCTGACCCCCACCCCACCCCACCCCCCCCCCCCCACCCACCCCAAAATTTCGACCCGGATTAAGATGAATTGGAAAAACAGCTAAGACAGAGGCCGAAAATCCGGAAATCCGGCACAATCTGGAAAACTTTTACCCCTGTATTCACCTGTATTTTGCCTTATGTGTAAAACATTTGCCCGAAGATTCAAGAAAACATTTCAGAGGGTGTAGGAGATACTGAATGAACACAAAAATGAAGAATGTTTGATTTTTAAGCATTGCATTCACCTGCATTTTGATTTCACACACTTATTATGAAAATCTTTTAAAGTGTGTGGAAGATATCGAGTGGACACAAAAATGAAGACTCGATTATTTGACTCTCATGTATCACATTCACCTGCATTTTGGGTTAACATGTTAAACATTTGACCAAAGTTTCATTAAAACCTTTCAAAGGGTGTAGGATAGACTGATTGGACACAAAAATGAACTCGAATGTTTCACTTTCAAGTATCACATTCACCTGCCTTTTCATTTGGGTTAACGTGTTTAACTTTATCCAAAATTTTATTGAAATCCTAAAAATGGTATAGTAGACACAGAGCGGGAAAAATGGCTATATCATTTGACTTCCAAGTATGACATTCACATGCCCACCTTGTCAGTATGTTCAACATTTAACCCAAGTTTTATGAAAATCCTTCAAAGCATATACCGTATATCAGGTTTTTTTCGCGTACTGCAAATTTCGCGATTTTAGGCAAAATTTAATTTTAGCGAATCTAATTTTAGCGATTTTCTACAGCTGGTTTTTATTTTCGCGTTTTCTATATTTTGGCAGGGGAGATTACTCTAAGAGAAATAATGCGGACATTGCTATCGGCCATATTTTACCGGTACGTACCGGAATGCAAGTAAATAGGCTATACTTAAGAACATACATATTTTAATGGTGTTATCTATAAAATATGTATTTCAAATAGAAACATTTCCGAAATTTATCTGCATTTACAATATATTTTCAAAATACTGGTGCACAAAGTACATTCCCTATTTTAAATCTTTCTTCTGGCGTATACGATTTGTAAGGTCCGCGCGATGGGGATTTTGACATCCCAGCATCTCTGGCTTCAGCCACTAACTTATCAGCCATTTCTTTGGCTGGATCAGATTTTTTTTTTCAATTCACGAAGTTAAGCATAGACATTTTCAGCGTAAGCAATGAATAAGTATGACTAAAACATTTGTACTATATGCATGAAGGTCGCTAAATTTGGCCGTGAGCATGTATTGTAATCATACAATACAAAAAAACACCCGTTCGAAAGTAAAACCTGCTCAGTAAAATAATGTGTTTAGGATTTATCAGTAACATGTATGATTAAAATTAGCACAAAAGACAGATTATCTCTGCACACAGTGCAATGGTTATTAGTTAGGTATAAACAGTTAGCGGGTGATATCGATTTTTACATGTTGCAAATATAACGCCACCGGTTGAGAAAACGAAAGTAGGAATTTTGTCTGCTAAAAACGCGAATATTTTAATAAAATTTTCGCTGTTTTAAATTTAAGCGATTTTGTTTGGACGCGAACAAAGCGAAAATAAGATACGCGCGAAAAAAACCTGATATACGGTAGGAGATATAGAGCACACAATACATAAAAGGTCGAACATACTACTTTCATGTATAACATTCACCTGCACATTGCCTCAATGTGTTAAACATTTCATCCAAGTTCCAGTGTAATCTTATAAATTGTATAAATGTAAGAGACATGGAGGGTATAAAAAGGTTTGAACATCGACCTTTTGATCTTTAAGTGAGATATTGACATCGAAACAGCTGGGTGCGCCTTATGTTTTGCATATCATCACAATGAAGTATAGATTTTAACCAAGATTCCTGAAAATCTTCTTAGGGTTGTTTAGCAGAGGGCAGATAGAGGGCGTGTAAAAATTTTGGCGAAAAGCACATAAAATTTATTTTTATTAATTTATGTCGCATCACATCACATTACTTTTTTGCAAATTCTTTAGAATTATTATTATTATCATTATTATTATTATTATTATTGGTACCAATTCAAATGTATGAAAGGTATATTTCTGTTTTAAAAGAAATTTTGAAAAAAATAAATTAGTCCTTATTTTTGGATATTTTAAACATGTCCTTAAAAATAAATATGCACCTCTTACTTCATACTGCTACATAACAGTGATAGACATTAGTTAAATTCTTTTATATTTTAATGTGTGTGTGTGTGTGTGTGCGTGCGTGTGTGTGTGTTAAAATGATCAAATTGAAACAAGTGTGATTTCTTGGAAATTTTCAAAATCATGCATAGATATCCTTCACTTTGAATATACAGGTATAGATTAATTCCTAGATTATCATCCCCTCTCTCTCCCAGTTTTTCATACCATCGTGACTTTCTTATTTCACACTAAAAAAGAAATATTGAGGCAATTTTCGTCTGCTGTTACTGTAGGTATTTTTGGTATAATTCTGAAAATCTGGTTTTCTTTGGTATGTTTCTAATAATATAAGAGACACTTCTTGTGTTTACAACAGGATAATAATTAAGAACATATGAAGCCTTATTTAATGGAATTCTCCTTTTTGTGCTTATTGTCTTGTATTTTCAGTATTCGTAAATTGGATTGAAAATAAGCTGTCTTTTCTCGTGTGAAACCTGTCAGTGGCACATTACTTAAGGCAGGGGACTCTTAATATGTCCTTACTGAGAAGTGCAACATTCGAATTGAATATTTGAAGTGATAGTAATTTCCGTTTGTCATTATTGCAGTCCAGTAAACGCAAACAATGCATTCAGCAGTGATGAAAATTTGTTTGCATTTCTTCGTTGGTTATTCGCATCCCCAACTGCAGTTAGGAAAATAGGTGCAAACCTGCTTTACATTCATCACCAGTGTCATGTTTTGTTACAAATACCTTAATACTGAAGTGTGCTTTTGGTGGCTTGAATATCAAACTTGGACTATTTCGTATCACAATTTGTATTTCGAACATTTCATAAAGGGTTCCCAATTTCAGAGAGGACCTGAGAAATGTCATCAGCTGTCAAACTCTGCGATGGCAGATGAGTTCCATTTAGAAAAAAAATTGAAACAAACGTGTATCAGTCAGAAAACAGCCTCCCTACACGGTCAAATATAGAGAAACAAAGAGCATAGATTCTAAAAGTGATCTGTTAAAAAAGAGATGTATTTTACTATTCAAAACATTGAACAAATACATAGATGGAAGCAATGTATAAATAAGAAGACACTGCACCTATCAGCAGGATTAAAGAACCCGGTAATGATCAGGTTCGGAAAGGGGCTAGTTATATCCAGCTTTCCTAAATTAAATCACTACGTCATTTTTAGTTTAAAGAACATTCAAATGGCTGGTCAGCATTCTGTTCATTTTCTACCTTGACGGTGGATTTAATTCTCAACCAGCTTACATATTTAAAGGAACTATTCAGTTCTGATTTTTGTTGTTGTTGTTGTTTTTTGATCGACTCTGTTGAAAATACCGCTTTGTGCTTCCACTTTTGCGTGACATTTTATCTTCCACAGTGATTGAACGTTTTATTTATTAATTGGTGACTAATCGGTGGAACTGGCGGATAACGTTGCAGCTGAGGCTCTTTTATGTACATTCACTGTAAAATTTCCGAGCCAAAGTGTATGCTTCAGAAAAAAATTGTTTTGACTTACAATTTTAAGAAAAACACAAACAGTTGAAACACTACTTATTTCGCATTAAAGTTTAACCCACGCATTCTGCTTTTAAAGTTTGGAGAAAAAGTTATTCATGCCCAGATCAGATTGTGTGAAGCGCTATATTTATGCATACATCACAACTTGGGAACTTTTCGTGCCTGGCAAATTCTTATTTCTAAAAACTGTATGGTTTGTTTGTCTTCTCTCCTGCACTCACTTAGCCGAAATATATTCACATTATATTTAAAGTGGATTGCAACTATCTGAGCATCAGTTCGTCTGCAATTTGCTTTTAAGCTAACTTGTCGTTATTGTATGGACTTTTGTCTCCAGCTTAAGTCGTCAGTGCTGCTACTGATAAGTAATTTTCAGTAACATGACAAACGTATTTGTTAAAATGGTGGCATGTTTGGATTTGCAATGCATACAGTAGTAAATCAAATATCGATTTTTCTACATCAATAAGCATTTTAAGATAATTTTTTATTCAATATTACTCACGTTAGTACTTTGAAATGCGTCCTTTCCACTTAATAACATCTAACAGCCGTCAATTGTAAAGAAAACAGGAGAGATTCATTAAATGAAATTACTAGTAAATTCAATGAAAAGAGTGACAATCTAGTCATTTACACAAACACGGTATTTATAAGCGAATGTAAAGGAAAAGCATTGTTGTAAGTGCTATCAATGGGAAGAATAGACTGTCATGGTGCTTACTTAAGCAGTGTTGCACACCGTTCGCCGGAAATAGCCCATCAAAACGCCGAAAAGGAAAGTACAATAGCCAACATTTCTTTACAACTCACTCTAACTTCCAATAACCCCTCCCAGTCACTAATGCTGGTCTGCAACTTCTATCTTTATTTTCCACTGAACCAGATTACTTTAAGTTTTTCAAAACTGTATGGTGTATCCAAAAAATTACTAATTTCACTTGTTTTAAATCCCTTCAAGTACAAGTCAACAATTACATTTTTATCAGGTGTTAACTCTTGGCCTTTTCTACCCATCATATATGTACACAGGAATATTTCAAGTATGCTACATTTGTGACGTCATGAATGACATCATATTCTAGAAGCTAATAAGTGCTATTTTATAACCATGGTTTCAAGGTCACTGCTGCTTACTAACTTGGTAATGCAAGGGAAACAAATCTAACAATCCAATTTTAAAAAATCCAAAATAGCTGCCATTTTAACCAATACATTTGTCATCTTACTGAAGCTTAAAATGTTATATCTGTTCGAACCTGCTTTTATTATACTGTCTCCCCTACGAAGTGAGGAGGGAGTCATTTTGTTTCTGTGCTTCCTGTCTGCCTGTCTGTATTTCATAGTTTGTCTCCGTTTCTTCTCCATAACCACTGGTTGGATTTCAATGGAACTTTCTGTGATTTATTGATACCAAGCCTAGTTGATCATATCATCGATATGTGCAAGTTCATGAATTTTTAGTTATGGACCTTTATTTGTTCAAATTTCAATACATAATGGGCATTATTCCATAATCGCTTATCGGATTTCAACGAAACTTCAAACGAAAGATCAATGGCAAGAGTAATTATGCGTATTTTTGATGTTTTCTGGTCAGCTATTTTTTTAGTGGAATTGTGGCCCTTGAATAATCCCGATTTTTAATACATTAGGTTTGTTATCAGCCTTTTTGAGCATTTCATCCGCTCGATCAAGTTCAGTGATTTTCGGTGAAATTAATGGTCCTTGATTTGTTCAGATTTAAATACATTTGATTACATCGTCATAACCACTGATCGGATATGAGTGATACCTGTCCATCATAGCCCTCTTGTTGTTGTAAATTTCACAGTTGTGTCTTCTCTTCCTGGACTCTGTCCTTTTTATAAATAGTATATTTTCTTTTCTTTAATGACATGTGTGTGGAGACATTTTTTTCTGAAAAACAATCTCTAGTTTAAAGATGAGTTTGTATTTCTTCTAGCTGTTACAGTTATAGAGTTGAAAGCTTCTGTATTTCTGTCTTCGATAAATTATCGGACTTTTGAGCTACTCTGCCTCCTGCCACGCCCAATTCCTTCGAATCAACCTATCTGGGTTGGTTTGGTTTTGTCACAGAATAGATAATAAAAAAGCTCTCAATAAGGCTATTCACCAAAATTTCCTATTAGATACAGTAGTATCTGACCTGCGGAGTGTTTTTTATAGTGTAATGCTGTTTCTTGCGTGTGTTTTATAATTTATTATTTTCCTGCAAATGGTAATGGCAATACGAAAAACGAAATATGTTTTGCATACTTTGTAATTCTTAAATTTCCTGATAGATACTAGTAGAGTTTTACCAGTATTCCCTTTATCTACTTAGTTAATTTTTCAAGATAATAATAGTTTTGCATTCTTCTAGTATTGTCAGTGCTTTTTTCGTTATTCAGTTGTTTAATTCAATTATTTTTAGTATGTACTGCACATTTATTACAATTTCTAACAATTTTACTGGCATCATAGTTAAGTTGCCTTTACTAGCATCATAGTCCGGTTGCCTTTACTGGCATCATAGTTCAGTTGCCTTTACTGGCATCATAGTCCGGTTGCCTTTACTGGCATCATAGTTCAGTTGCCTTTACTGGCATCATATTTCAGTTGCCTTTACTGGCATCATAGTTCAGTTGTCTTTACTGGCATCATAGTCCGGTTGCCTTTACTGGCATCATAGTTCAGTTGCCATTACTGGCATCATAGTTCGGTGGCATTTACTGGTATCATAGTTCAGTTGCCATTACTGGCATCATAGTCCGGTTGCCTTAACTGGTATCATAGTTCAGTTGCTTTTACTGGCATCATAGTCCGGTTGCCTTTACTGGCATCATAGTTCAGTTGCCTTTACTGGCATCATAGTCCGGTTGCCTTACTGGCATCATAGTGCGGTTGCCTTTACTGGCATCATAGTTCAGTTGCCTTTACTGGCATCATAGGTCAGTTGTCTTTACTGGCATCATAGTCCGGTTGTCTTTACTGGCATCATAGTTCAGTTGCATTGACTGGTATCCTAGTTCAGTTGCCTTTTCTGGCATCATAGTTCAGTTTCCTTTACTGGCATCATAGTTCAGTTGCCTTTGTGACAGTGACAACTTAATGGTAAAAAATATTGACGGATTTGCTTGTCCGTGGCATAGCTTCTACATGCATCGAAAGATATTTAAATACCTTTATATTCTTCTTGATCAAACTTTGTCAGTAAAAATATCTTGGTTAGGTGGAGTGCACTGTGCAAGACCACACTCAAGAGTACAAGACTCGTGACTCTCCCTGGTCTAGATTTTAAAGTAATTCCTTTTGTATTTTTTTTATTCTTTTATTTCCTAGCAGAGTTATTTTAGAAGGACCATTTGGAAACCTCATAAGTGCTCTGTACAAGGGGCATAACTCTGCAAAGCTGTTCTTTAAATTTCTTTCCTTTTTAATATTTGGCGGTCTCGACATGTTGCCTGTTACCTTTAAAAGTCCTACTAAACCAGAATTTCTCTGTTTAAGACTGTACCAAGCGGACATCCGTTACAGTTTAACTGAATTTAATGGAAGTATTTAAGTTGTTCCTTCTTAACATAATTCAAGGATTGATAATCAACTTTACATTTTCAATGATCAAAATAAAGTGAATTTATTCTAATATGTTCAGAGTATTCATAAAATCTAAAGAAAACAGGTATTATTCTATGACAAGACAATTCAACAGAATAAGAGATATCAGTGTTCATAAACGTTATGTAGAGACTTTGTAGGTTATAAGTAACAAAACATAACATATATTGTTGAAACCAAGGATTGGCAACTTATTCTATAAATCATGCAACGACTTAACGCAGACTGCAATTTGTCAAACGTGTCAGAGTTAAGTAGGTTTGGCATACAGGAAACACTCTCTTGTGGAAATGTTAGGATTTTGGGTTGCGTTGTACAGACAATGGCAGAAACTAGATAACCGATCAGGGATTGGTTGGTACAGATATGAAAGACATTTTACAAGCATATAGATGTTTAGTCTATATGATATATATCTAGCACAAGAGATGAACTAAAGACAAAAAGTGTGTTAAAATTTTGTATGGTGCCTCATCTGTGCACAGAAATAACTCAAAGTCTGCATTAATACATATATTGATAAATATAAAACTTTATTGGTCTTTGTTTAGAAAGCGACTTAAATGTTTTATATAAATTTATTTGTTTTCTCTTCATAACGAACAAGTGGTATGAAAAATGAGGAAATAAATGATAAAATGTATTTGCTAAATTGTGCACGAAGAAAAACAGGGCGTTGATTTGAATTTTGTTTCTTTGTAAGTCATAATCCTGGGTTTACTACATTATTTTTATATATAACAGACGTTTTGTTTTTACCTTGAACGATGGCAATATGGTACCTATTTAATAGTTCTGAATTATGCTTTATATTCTGTATAACAATATGGTCTCTAAGTGAATGGAATATCATACTAATTACATTGGTCAAGATAGTATCTGTCATTCCAAAATATACGGTGACGTGTTATATCTTGTAAATATTATGTCTAAATTTTCACAGTGTCATGTGACGTTACGCAACCTTTTTAACGGCTTTTATAATTTTTTTTTCTTTAGTAATTGGACAGTGTTACATTTTGTTCCTCTTTCTAAAAACAATAAGAAAACAGGCAAGAATGATAAAGGTGTGCAGCCCACTAAATATAAAGGCAGAAAACGACACACGAGTGTATAAATAATCATGAACGAAATATAACCGAATAGGTGATTCCTGGAAATGATTTGGTCTTTAATCTATAGATGCTTAATTTTAGAAGAAAAAAATAATGTAATACTTAAGGCCTTTAATGTCATTGAATTTGACATGTCACTTTTATATTGTGAAGATCACATAATATTGAATAAAAAAAATGGCCATAACAGTACGGCATTGTAGGCAGACAAAGTATATTCTTACATAATTATTCTTTCAGCAATAAAGGCAAAGTGTCTCCAATCACAAACACTTTATTTTATACTTCCTATACCTTACTATTAGTTTATCAGAAAGTACATAATTATGCTCACCTAGAGTTTAAACAAATGTCTGATTTCTAGTTCACATTTCACTAATCAAATATACTCATCTTGTTACACTTTATATTTTCTTTGAAAGACCGTTTTTTCTTTTCTTTTTTCTCAATTGTTCCTGCACAAATTTTTCAAAAGAAAAGGAGAGACAGACATTATGTAATGAATGATTCAAACAAACTACATCGGCTTTTTGTTTTTCATTTGAACAATTCGTGCCCAGAACTCAGATCGGCAAAAGCCGTGTATGAGGTTTTCGGAGAGACGACCGGTCCTGTTTAGTTAACACATTTGATAGCATCATTGCCCAGGCCTTTTAAATATTCGAAAAGTACGTTTTCACTCGTGAGTAACGACTATCATTTATTGATTACAACTCTTAATCCGTTTATCAATTATGTTTACAAAATCCCAAGTCCACACATAGTCCATTGTTATGTCTGTCATGATAGCGGTTTACTTGAATTCGTAAAAAATCGTAGAAATGATATAAATGTACACAACACAGTTTTAACTACACATGGTATCTAGAAGTAATAAACACAAAACAGTTATATATAAACTGCTATTATTTACTATAGGGCTAACGCACGTTTTTTCGTGTTATAACATCTGCAGAATCCCGAGGGAGGGTTGGTGCCCGAGCCCGTAAGGATTCTGCAGATGTTATGACACGAAAAAACGTGATTTAACGCTATTCTATAATAATAGTACAGTCGCCTTTAGGTTGTAATGGATACGTGTTTTAAATATGCGTTCCAGGGCGACACGTCAACATGTTTCAACCAGTCGAGCGGCCATCTTGAAACTTAAAAAGTGTCGATTAAAAAAATATTTGGAATGATTTCTTGTGGATCTGGATTTAATCAGATAATGTGGACAAGTAGCCGTTGATTTTATCAATAATCATGAATGTTTCGTCTACGTTCCGACCTACCTGCAAAGTTACATAAACTGCCGATTTGGTGCAAAAAAGACGGATCAGCGTTCATTATTTACAAAGGTCATGTAACGCGCATAACTGAAAACGGGTAATAACAGCGCGTGAGCGCGAGAACTTCCTTGTTAACACACCTTTTTGCTCTCGTTCAAACATAGGCAAAACGGGCAAAAACAAGCGATTTTGTGCTAGAATAAGTCATAGCCCTATCTGCCCAGGGCAATTCAATCGGTATCAAATAGTCTACGTCAATCAAATGTTATATATATCTGATCATGGTTCGTTGCTAAAACGGTAAGCATTTTAGGGTTGATGTAATTTTTACACCATTCAAATCATGTACACCACTTACTTTCCTTCCATGATCATAAAGACATCATGAAATCAACTTAATAATGTCAGTCACAGTAATGCAGACATTTCTTACCAGTATAGGCCCACGCCATTTGACCCCCTAAGCGAGGCTAAGTATTGAAATTTAATGTTCCGATAATGTGACAGATTTGCACTCTGAAGGGTATTACTGTTGCAATTTTCAGATAACGTTGGATATCTTAGTTTATTACTTCTTCTATTACTTCTTAGTATTACCTAATCTTGTTGAAAATGACCAAGCTTGTTGTTTGTAAAAAATTGTATCAATTCTATTTAAAGACAAACAGATTAAATATCGGATATAAAAATGTCATCCGAACGATGCAATCCAGTGTAGATTTCATCCCACTCCTCCGACGAGTTCTGAACCTGGCTTATTTTTTTCAAGTATGTCTTCAATAAGTGCTTCTTCTTTAATAACATTATCCCTTCTTGCTGATAAAGTGCAGAATGCCTAGAATGGTAAGTCAATCTTTTTTATTAGTTTGGATAAAGCTGGTTGACTATTGAGAAATCTTTATATAAGCATTGTTTAGTAAACTGTGGCGGCAAAGTTCTCAGAAAAAGAAACCGATATAAGTGTATGGTAAACATACAAGTTACTTTTTGTCTTCCGAATAGTTAATGAATACTCATCTGTAGCCTAAGAAACTAGGGAATTCATTTGGTAAAGACACTTGGTCTGCATCTGTTGAACTGTGTCTCAAGATAATTGCCATAAGGATTTTATTCATACGTCTTGTCTTGGGCAAATGGTTCATGATTGCTTTTTGTCTGGGTTTTTTAATTACTGTCAAACGCTGGTCTCTTTTTACTGTGTGATATGACGATAGAATAACCTCTTTATTACAGAGTTTATTTGTTACGGTACTCAGTCTGCCAATCTGTGCCACACAAAACACACGATATCCTGAATCTGTTGACCTCCTGGTGATACACGCTAATATACAACAGACATGCAACATATGTGCTTACAAAGAAGTCATTATTTGGTTTTCTTAACGAATAGAAGGTAATAAGTCGATTGGACGAATACAAAACATTTTTTTTTACAAAATCTAAAATGATTTATATACAAGGAAGGACTGGAAATGATCATTCGAAGTAATCATTATGTGCAAAATTATATATATAGTTCAAATATCAATGGTTTAGCTGAACAAAAAACAAGTGAGAAGGTCAGTAGATCAATGTAAAGGTCAAATGAAGGTCAAGGACAGAGTTTAATTTCTGAAAAAATAAAGGTTCATCCCGAAACCAATTACAAATTCTTTTTAGTTTTCTTTAGAAGTCCATACAAAACAAATGACCTTACTTTTGACCAGTAGGACACATACCAACTATACAGTTTTACATACCATATATCAAAGCTTTAAAGAGTTTTTAAAATCCTATACAAGTTAAATTGATAATTCCAAGGGAGGGACAACTTTTGACCGCGGGGACATGATTTGAACAACATATTTGGAGGATTGTAACACAATATTGTAAAACGCTAAACTACAAAACAATGCTACACGCAAAGTACTTACGGTTTTAAAGAAGATTGTTTTAAACTCTTATATAAGTTGAATTGGTGGCCAATTTTTACCCGAGAACTATGATTAAACAACATCCTTGGAAGACTACAGCACTCAATATAATTAAACGCTAGACGTTGTTGTTTCTGACAAGATGATTTTGAAAAAAAAATGTTCACGTGTTAAGTCTGTCTAAATACAAATGACAATTTGATCTTATGATTATAATTTGAACATTCGTGGTAAAAGTCTACTAGACAATTCACACCAGGTCAAAGAGCACTGGACTTGGTTGTTTAAGAAAAAAAGGTCTTTTTAAGTTTTTCATTAAATTAACAATAGCAGTCAGGGTTCTGACTGGAATAAATTGTTTCCAAAAATACTGGTAGGGCTTTGTGAAAGAAACATCCCTTTCAAGTTTAATCACTTCTGTTTTGGTTGTTTCAGAGGAGAGACGGACGGAATGTGATCATGATATATCATCATGACCCTCTGACTGGGGTGAGTTCTGTCGTTGGCACTGTATTACAGTTTGCCGAGATAAAAAAAAAACATGAAAAGCAGCATGACCTTAGAATGACAATAAAAACATTATTTCTACAATTTCCTAAGCTGTGGCATCCATAATAGGGTTTTGGCTAAAAAGTATTTTTTGTTCAGTACTTTTTACAAGACAAGGGATGTTAGTCCCGTTATGGCTTTATACGAACCGGCGCAACAAAATATCCATCATTGTTTGTTAATTAAAATAAACTGTTTATTCTTATGATATCCTATCATATTTAAAGCGCACACCATTTTCTAATTTGGAGAATAAGTATCGAAATAAGAAATTGAAATATAGGTACAACTGGCTTAATTCTTGTTGATTAGCTCCCGTTCGTTACCCCAATTTCCACCTGGTCCAGTAAAATCTGAATTGCAGGTTTACGTGAACAAAATGAATGCATCGATTCGAAAAAACAAATTAAAGTCATGCAGGTTCCTTATTGAAATCAGGTTATATCAGAAAATATTCGCTGAAATTCTTCTGTCATTATTTTGGCATTCTTAATCACGTGACTTTGCCAACCAACGCGTGTAACGTTTTCATTGATAGGTAGCAAAGGATCACACCGGGTGTGCTGTGTCCCTTGTATATACATGTATTATGTGACCCAATGAGAAAATTCATTACTAAGCAGGTCACGTGTTTTAAAAAATGTAATGAATTAATACAAAAACAATAGTAACAGGAGAATTTTAATGGATCTTGTCTGATATAACTGGAAATCGAAACCTTGATGTCGTTATATTTTTGTAAGCAGTTTGATAATATATTTTATCAAATGACAAATGTTGTTTATTATACAATGCAGTCTTTTTTAATACATTACGCAAGTGTATTATAACAGCTTACAAAACTTTACTCCTTTACTTCTTGCTGGAAATTATTTTTTATTTATTGTCATTTTAAAATTCGTTATCATACAGAGCAGCTTTCTATATCCTGTATTTCCGACATATTCTTAAATTTCTTTTGGAACTATTTTCTTGGCGGATGTTTTAAAACAGTTTTTTCTTCAATTTCAACTTAGCTTATTACTTCCTAAAGTCAATACTGACTATATTAGGCAGGCGCGTGTCAGGAACATTAATATTAATAAGGATAATAACAAAGAAAACAAGATTTTACTAAAGATCTTAATCATTTATTTTGAATGTTTAAAATCCATAAAACTTGTCCAGTCCACTGATAAAAGCTGGCACAGTTGGGGCAGCCCTAATATCGGTCGGTAATTCGTTCCAGAGTCGTATAGTCCATGGGAAGAATGAGTTCATGTGATGTTGTGTTTTTGATTGCGGGAGGAGGAATTTGTCGTTTGTAGTGTTTGTAAGGTGATTGTGATCGGCATTGACTTGTTAGTATGTTTTTTTTTTTGTTTTTTTTTTTTGTTTTTTTTTGTTTTTTGTTGTTGTTTTTTGGTGTAGCATGACCAGGCTGGCATGTTTTCGCCATTGTTCTAATAGTGACCATTTTAGTTCCTTAATCATGTTTGTTACGCTGCTTGTATAGTAGTAAACATTATGAACATACCTTGCAGCTGACCTCTGGACCATTTCTATTCTGTAAGTGAGATATTTCTGCCATGGGTGCCATATGGTTGAGCAGTATTCGAACTGTGGTCTTACATATGTTTTGTATGCTGATTTAGTATAGTTCAAATGAATATATAGCTACGGTAAGACACATTTACGGTTGCTTTGGTCATGTGACAAAAAGAATCTGACACATGATAACATTTCATGTAAGCTTTTATTCAACTCGTCCAGGAATAATGTTATCAAGCTCGCCAGAGGCTCGCATGATAACATTTTCCTGAATTCGTTGAATAAACGTTTATATGAATGTATTGAATATAACAATTCTACTAATATTGAGATCTGGAACAGTATTGGTTGCAAAACCAGGTCTGGGAATCGAGCCGACCAGTCTATTCTGTCAAATATGCCTGAAGATACTGACTGGTATTGATGGCCTTATGTGAGCGTGCATTGTCGTTTATCAAAATGAAATAAGGCCGTATTGCATCATCGTCCAGGCAAACAGGAGTGTCCAGAGTTTCATTATTGTTCAGTGGTCAGTGTGCTTTTGTCAGAAATGTACAAGTCAGTCTTTCTTTTATCTTGATACCAGCCCTAACCGCGATAGACCTACCACCGTAACATTCGATACTTCATCTCCAGACCTGAGAGCGCCTGACTGCGACGTCTATACAGAATCTACTCGTCAGAGAATGACACATATGCTCAGCTATTGTTTGTCCATCCAACATGCTCAGACAGACTTGGCAGGACCCGCTGTGTATCTGTATCATCGAATGGGGATTTGTCATTTCTCGCGCCCCTTGTTCAAAATGTAAGTGAAACATTGCCACGAAAAATTCAATTCCTTAATATATCTTGTATAAAAATTTGTTGACATTGAAAAATTGGCTTCTTTACATGCTAAATCTGTACATTAAATTGACTAACTGATCCTGTTTCTTTTATTTTGAGTAATAAAATTGTTACATAGGACATCTCTGCGATTGTATAAAAAATACGACAAAAACTGCATGATAAGGCGTTGATATGTGGATAGTAAAGTTCATCAACTAGGACTTCAGGAAAAATGTCCCTGTTTTTAATATACTTACTGAAAATAAACATAATGATATAACCTTTCTTGTTTTAAAAGGAGGTATTTTGTACCATAAATGTGTGTACAGTGACCTAAATTTTATAGAATCTATGCAGATAAATCGGGTGGGAAATAAATATGCACTTTATATAGGTAATCTAGTACATTTTGATATGAACATTTTTTGTTAAAATGGGACAACTTCACGACTGTTGCGGAGTATAAAGTGTAAAACAAGTACTATTAAATCAGGGAGCTTTCAGGACATTTGCATTCATATTTGTTGTCTGGCTATAACTAAATTTGTTTGTGTTAGTAAATTAAAGTGTCATTTAAACCTGAACAGTTTTCATGCAGATTTGCTATTTATTTAACTTTTGCAATTAACTGTTACAGTTTTTTTTTAATTAGTGGTATTTTAGAATACTAAACACTATAGTTTCAACAATGAAGAATTATGAAGTGACGACACAGAATGGTATTGCAGTGGACAAAACGGGAATTGCAAACAGACACAAGTATTCTAGCAGACCCAGTTCTGGCGGGAAGGATGACTTGGATAATGGAAATGGTATATATGATAAAGAAACATACCAACTTACACAAACTTTCTTGCAGCGGAATAGTCAGACAATAGTTAAAGTAAGAAATAGTGTTCTGGTATTGCTGTACCTCGGCTATTACTGCTATGCTATGTACTGTAATTATTGGGACGAACCTGCCATTCGCCTCACGGTTTTCACAGGATTTGGAATTTTGTTAATCGGTTGGAATAAAGCGCTTACAGTAGAAAGCTTTAAGAAGTTACTCAAGTCAGTTTCAAGTGTTATCCATAAAACCTACAAGTCTGGTAGAACACCGACAGTTATCCGATGGTATGTATTTAATATGTATTTCATAAGTTTAGACTCAGTTGCATGTGTTTCAAGATATGATCATCCTCACAAAACTTGACGAATGATAACATGTATGAATCTGTTAACATTAACGGGACTGGTTATGTTTCAAAAAAGTGTTAAACAAGTCAGAAAAATGTAAAATTATATTTAAAACAGCATATTTACACTGTGTACACCTGAAGATGACAGATGAACGTACAGTCAGAAAATAAAGGTAACAATATGATGTTTTGAATAAATAATAGTTTGAATTACATATGCTGTCTGATAAATTTGCGAATTTTTTTTGAGGTTTGCAAAGATAATAAAGTGTCATTTCAAATCCTGATACGTGTTGAATGAATACTAGAAATAAGTCGCTAGTTTATTTTCTTTTATTTTTCAGGTCACTGTATGTAATATGGACTGGACTTCTGGTAGCTTATCTCATTATAAATGTAGCTTTGAAGGACCCTAGTAAACTGAGGTCACTCGGGGGTTTTGTGACATTCATTCTTTTACTGTTTGTGATATCAAACAACAAAAGAAAGGTGAGGGTATCATCACATCAAGTTCATTATAACTCGTTTTTGCCTGTTTTGTTGTTGTTGTTGTTGTTGACGTTGTTCGCTTATGTTTTTATTTTTTCCTATCAATGGACGGAGTTTATAACAACCTGCTTTATCGAAACCATGATTGCAGGGATCAGCCATGTACGTACAAGGGGAGATACAGGCCAAGCACAGGTCATTTTTTACTGTTACGGTATACAGCTTGCTGGGACACCAAATTCCCCCATTGTAATTCACGCATGTTACGCCTGAATTGATCTTTGGTCTGTCTAATTGAAAATCTTCATTTATTACTTAAGTCTGCCTTGTTATTTTATTACGTATTGTCCGGGTGTAGAGTAGGCATTACAAACACTTGTATTCTTTTTCAGACAATACATAAATCAATTTAACACTGACATTATTGCTTTCAGATTAACTGGCACTGTGTTTTCTGGGGTACGGCGGTTCAGTGTATGTTAGGTGTCTTCATAGTCAAATCGGAAATAGGTAACAGTGTTTTACTTATAGGCAAAGTATAGAAATACTTGTTCTGTAATAATTGTGTATGTAAGCTATACACTATCTACATAATATAACTCATTAGATTAGAAAAAAAACATTAATGCCAACGGTCCACACATTGCCTTCATCTACAACGCTTTGTTTGCTAGCCAGTGGTGGAAAATCTATTTTGAATAAATTAGTAACATATATAGAATTGACCCTATTCATATTTAAACACAATCATAACTTTACTTCAAATATACTATAAAGACAGATCAGTTAGCAAAATTTCCTAGATACCAAATCGAATAATCTTTTAAAATTTTTCTTTTATATTGAACGTTTTATTCCAGGCAGGACTGTAATATTATGGTTCTCTGATCGCCTCGGGGAGTTTATGAGCTACAGTAGAGTTGCCTCAGAGTTTGCATTTGGCAAATCTTACATAGATCATCCATTTGCAATGCAGGTAAAAGGATTTATTCCAAGCGCTTGACCTTTCTCACACTAGTAAAATGGGAAAAAATAAGAATATAAAATGAAAAAAGTTTTTTTTGTTTCAGTTTAAACTCAGTGATTATATAAAATAATCTTTGAATGCTTGTTTATTTTTTTCATTTCTTTTTTTAAATCATTTTTCAAATAATTTTCCCCGTTTTATGTGTTAATATTATCACTTCACCAACATCACCATTATTTTAGTGTAGTTTTAATTGATGCATCGTTCATGAAGAAGACATGAAACATGTACTGAGTTGTTTTGTGTTTCAAGCTGATCTTGTTAATGTTACTTTGTCTGAATTATGAGTAGATATTTATAAAAGAAATTAAAGTATAAAACATGCGATTAAACTTACTTTATCTTGGTGAGACGACTGTTCAGTCGAGTGCGAAGAATGTTCAAGAAAAGAAACCATGTTAAAAATAAAAGCAACAAAAGTGCTGTGTTACCGTTAAAACAGTTTTCCTCAATCGTGATATCATTAATCACAACAACAAATACAAGTTGTTTAAAATCAACTTTGAAGTACTATAAAACACAGGTATGCAGAACAATTATTGTTATCCATTTCGTAGGCACTGCCGTCGATCATGGTGTTCTGTGCAGTCGTACAAGTCCTGGTATATCTGGGCACAATACAGTTTGTAGTGAGGACATTAGGAACCGGAATAGCCGCCATCTTGGAGGTGTCCGCACCGGAAGCGACAAATGCTTGCGCTAATATATTCCTGGGCGGGGTGAGCACTGCTTTAATGCGTTTGTGATTTGTTTGATGGGACACGCAACAAATACACTCATTTCAGGGCATTGTGTGTTATACAGTGCACTAAAGAGCAACAAGAGGACCAAATGGTCCTTGGTTGCTCACCTGACATTTTGCCCAGAATGGGGTGCATAAAAACACATCATGCGCATCTACACTTGATAACAGAAACCATGCACACTAAGTTTCAGATTGTTAGCCTTATAACAGATAATTAAAAGTAGTTCTCATCACAATATATTGCTATAGTAATAGACAATTATCCCAAAAAGACATAAAGGAAGAATAAGCTCTGTCTCAGGTAGCCATTTTTTTACAGATCGCAATAGCTTTCATAATTCATATAGAGGGATTACCCAATAAACATTTATGCCAAATTACTTTCAAACTTGGCTTGAGGAATTTTAGAAGACGATTTTCGAAGTTTCACATATAGACGTTCAAAGCAAAATAAGCCCCTATCCCTAGCGGCCATGTTTGTCACGGATTAAAATAAAATTCAACATTATGTCGATCACACAAGGAATATTTGTGGCAAATTATTTTCAAATCAGACCAAATTTTCTGAGTAAAAGAGCTTTGATGTTTTTCCTTTCAGTTGCCATGGTAAACAGAGTTCTGTGCAGAAATTCAGTTTTATATAATTTTAAAGGAAACCACGTAAGGATAATTCTCGTGAAGTTTTTTCTGCAATTGGCCCATTGCTTTACAGCATGAGATATTGCAAGGTTTTACTGTAAAAGTCTGTACAAAATATGGTAATGTCTTGATCGTGGACAGTTCTGACGCCGGAGCCATGATTTTAAACGATTTTGGTAGAGGTCCGCTAGATGATACTACAAACCAAATATCTAAGCTCTAGGCTTTATTGTTTCAGACAAGAAGATTTTGAAAGAATTTTCCTGTTAAAGTCTATCCAAAATAAAGTGACCCCTTTGGTTAGGTGAGCTAATATAGTAAATATCTAAACTAGAGTGTACTGTTTAGTCTCCAAACAGTAAGCCGATGTGTCTCATGTAGTGGTGCATTTGATTCTAGACACTCGTGTACATCATTGACATTATGTTGCTCCCTGGAAATAACCATGAAAAACTCTTGTGTAGATTTTATACGTAATACGGGTATCCTTGATAACGACTTAATGTCGACTAGAAGTTCTTTTAGGTGTAGAGAAAGTAAAGAATAGAATATGCATTCTAAACATAATACGGCATGGATAACAAGTTCTGCTTTTTACCTTTGCAATTTCCACATTTCCACTTACGTCTTCACTATTTCTAAAATTTGTCTTGTACAAACAATTTCTCCTTTTTTTACAATAAATTTTACGGGCTTTTCATCACTAATATCTGACTCCTGCATTAGAGTTTATTGTGGAAAACTATTAGTCCTTCCTTCATTCGGATTACTGCATGTATACCATACATTATGAATAAATAATTAACAGGCATAATGTCGTCACAACAAGCATACGGAATCCTAAGTTCTCACGCCAATGGTTTGTTCTATTGATTTACAGATAGAAGCAGCTCTTCTGGTGATTGAGTACATTGACAAGTTGCCCACATCAAGGCTGTTCACTCTGATGACTAACTGGTTTGCCTCTTGCGGAGGATCAGCCCTCATACAATTTATTTCCTTTGGGGTAAGAATTTTAGATGGTTTCCTTTTCGTCTGCCTTTTTGTCATTATTGTTCGTCTTTACAAGACTTCAGCTCTTTTTGCATAAAATAAGGCTGTGAATTATTGAAACGCCTCTTAGGAAATATTCACCTTTAATCTTTTTTTCTTCAGAAGACTATCAAAATAATCTAAGAATTCTGCTTCTTTTTAACCAGGTTTTCAACGAAAACTGGTTATTGAAATGCTAAAGTCGGCGGGCGGGCGTCAACTTTTGGTTTCCGCTCAATAACTTGAGTTAACTTTGGCCTATTGACGACAAACTTGGTGTATGGGTAGCTTATATCAAGAGGCAGCTTGGGATTGCTACCCAGGTGTCTGTGATCAAGGTCAAGGTCACTGTTGCTAAAAATAGAAATTCAGTTTCCGCTCAATAACTTGAGTTTACTTTGACTTATTGACCCCACACTTGGTGTATGGGTAGCTTATATCAAGTGGCAGCTTGGAATTGCTACCCAGGTGTCTGTGGTCAAGGTCAAGGTCACTGTTGCTAAAAATAGAAATTCAGTTTCCGCTAAATAACTTGAGTTTGCTTTGACCTATTGACCCCAAACATGGTGTATGGGTAGCTTATATCAAGGGGCAGCTTAGGATTGCTACCCAGGTGTCTGTAATCAAGGTCAAGGTCACTGTTGCTAAAAATAGAAATTCAGTTTCCGCTTAATAACTTGAGTTTGCTTTGACTTATTGACCCCACACTTGGTGTATGGGTAGCTTATATCAAGGGGCAGCTTGGAATTGCTACCCAGGTGTCTGTGGTCAAGGTCAAGGTCACTGTTGCTTAAAATAGAAATTCAGCTTCCGCTCAAATACTTGAGTTTGCTTTGACCTATTGACCCCAAACTTGGTGTATTGGTAGCTTATATCAAAGGGCAGCTTAAGATTGCTACCCAGGTATCTGGGATCAAGGTCAAGGTCACTGTTGCTAAAAATAGAAATTCAGTTTCTGCTCAATAACTTTAGTTTGCTTTGGTCTATTGATGCTAAACTTGGTATATGGGTAGCTTATATTAAGAGGCAGCTTGGGATTGCTACCCAGGTGTCTGTGATCAAGGTCACTTGCTTACAATGGAATTTTCAGCTTCTACTCAATAACTTCAGCACACTTTGACCTATTGATACTCAACTTGGCATGTGTGTAGCTTACATGAAAATACAGCCTGGCATTGCTACTCAGGTATCTGATTTATTTTTATTTCGAACTATTGAAACCAACTTTCTGTGTTGGTACCAAAATAACAGCACCATTTTTAATTCACTGCAATATTTCTTCCTAATTCCTGTCACATCAATACTTGATCGTTGAAAACCTGGTTTTCGTCGCATTGCGGCGCTTCTTGTTTATATTCTGTCGTTATGGCTTTCTTTATTACACACCTTAACCAACAATTGAGATAATTAAAGTTTTCTATAATCACCAAACTGAAGCAAACAGTTATCAATATAGTGTATGATATTTGTCTGTTTGACGTACACTATTAAAATTTTGATCAGACATTGTCATTCATATAGTGACTTAATTTCCTTTTAGGTTCCAGCAAGCTATCTTCTAGCAGCTTCAGCGATGTCTGCGCCAGCAGCTCTTGTTTGTGCCAAGCTGGTGTACCCGGATGAGGACCAAGAAGAATTTAAGAATGCTGTATCAGAAGTCGCTCTTGAAGTCGTAACTGACGAAGATAAACAAGTTGTACAAACACCGACTGTGTCTTGGAAGGATGTGAAGACCCAGTGTGACAGTAAGGAAGAACAGCCTGGCGATACACACAAACACTCCGATAAACCAAAGGAGAAAGATCTAACAAATAATACAGCTGAAGATACACAAATTGAAGATATAATGAAGAAAAGTGAGCTTCGTAGAAGAATGTAAGCCGTTTTGTTTTTCGTGGTTAAAAAAGTTTGTACACGTTTTTTTTTATTTTTTGTTTGTTTGTGTGTTGTTGTTTTGTTGTTTTTATTTTCATTTTTTTTTCCATTTTTTATTAAAATAAGTTTGAATTAAGGGATACAATATTAACAACGATACTCCCGCCTGGTCGTGTGCTTAAAGGCGCTCACCTGACATTAGAACATCTTCCACTGATGAATGGTCAAGGACTGAAGTGCAGACCCAGACTATGCACATTATATAAGGAAGGTGGCAGTTTCATATGTAGACTGATACTTAAGCATTGGTCCTTCCTAGGAAAAATGGTTAATAACTGTCTGTTTGTTATGTTTTTTGACTGTTAAGGGACATAATACCAGTTAAACCTTGTCATATTTTTTTGTAATCACTTCTGTACAACATTACTGCAGATCACTATCTCTATCCATATCAATAAATGTGTATGAATAACACAGCCTTATCAATTTCAGGCCTGATGAACCAAACAGTATAGGAGATGCACTGGTACTAGGTACAAAACGAGGTTTAAAACTAGTTGCCAACATCTTGGCAAATATAATTGTCTCATTGTCTGTGATTGAACTGTTGGATAGAACTGTTGAATGGTTTGGGGATAGAATAGACATTCATATTTCTTTAAAAGTATGTACGTTTTTTCATAAACTTTATGTATTTCTGTCTTTTATGTCATAATTCTAGTATATAACAAAAATAACCACACCCCCATTTTACGTTCAAGAAAGCTACTGTTACGAATAAACGTCTTGGGCATGAACGGTAAGACAGGTTCTTTTATTACAAAGTGATAGATTCATGATCTTACGAACATGAAAGTCCTTTAACAGAAAGAGTAGGATTCGAACTCCGATCTTAACGCATCGAAGATCAACACTCTAACCACTGAGCCAAAGAATCGATTCTCTGACGCATCTATCTATGTATTTAAGCTAATTTATCGTCGGTACCGGTTGCCCATATGACTGACGCCCCCTGAAGAGAAATGGAACTCCCATGTATCAGTGCTATACACTAAGCATGCGAAAGAACCTGGGGTGTCGATGGAATGGGATGCTTTCTGTATCTTGCAATACCCCCAAAACATAAAATAACTATTAACGTCTCATCCGAAAGACTATCAGTAATTTTAGTGGAGGAGCGGGGGATCGAACTCAGGACCTCTGGTTTAACAGTCCAGCGCGGTACCACTGGACCACATCCGCTCCACTTCACAGACGCATATGTCAGAGGTTGTATTTATACAATAATAGGAAGGTATGCACTAGACCGTAACAATGTGAACAACCGAATGACAAAGAACAGCTTTTTTTCACAGCACAATATGTGGTGTTCTACGGAAGACAGTTATGATAATACTGGCGTTAGCTGTTTTATAACCCTTGATCTAGCGTTTGACTTCATTATTTGCCGATGTCGATGTACTTTTATTTGTACAATCAGGCTGTTTGCTAACTTAATTATGATTATTTAAAGTCCGTTTCTAATTCTGAAATTTTAAGAAACATTGCGCACGTGACACCATTTACCAGTATTACGTCTAAGAAACAAAACACGCCCTCTTTAAAGTAAGAAAATAATGCAGGTATTATACGGCTAGTTTTAAATAATGAATCATTCATTATAATAAGAAACAAAGTATCCATCAACACATCTGTATACAGTCAAACCTGTCAACAAAGACCATAATGTTTCTATCTGAAACGTATGTCAAAAAAACTGTTCTCAGAATTGTAAATGAACTTAATTCTTTCTAGCTTCCAACTTTATTAATCAGGTAATGTTCCAGTTGTATAACGTCGTCCAAGTGAATTTGTAGACTTTGTTTTTTTTTTTTTTTCACTCCGCCCTCCATCTCTACCATTGGCTGTTTTAAAGGTTATATGAAGTCAAGCGCTAAATTAGTAAGTTTGTTTGGGATTCTAACTAGTTAAAATTCTAATTCATAAACACTTAACTAATACTATAAAACATGTCAGGAGTATGACCAAAATACGCACAATATAGTTAAGCGCTACAGTGTTTATATAGACACTATCCTGAACCATTCTGTCATTCTTTAATATTTCCAGAAAATTCTTTCCTACGTGTTTTACCCGTTTGTTTATCTAATGGGTGTTGACGAGGATGACTGCTTGCGAGCCGGACAAATGCTGGGTATAAGAACTATATCTGCTGCAGGAATTTCGTACATAGATCTTGGTAAGCTCATCGATAACAGAAAAGTACTGCTAAAATACACAACAACAGTTAATGAGACCCTAACGTATGCACGTGATAGTGACATCTTCTTACCACAGTGGAACCAAACTTTAGTAGGTGGGATATTTTCGGTAGGTTTATCACATCTTTATTTTCGCATAATAATTCATTGGAAAAGTTTAGCTCACATCAATAAAGCATTAATTATTCTAACACTACTGAAAGTTAAAGCCCTGTAAATAATGTCTTTCATTTATTGTGGGGGTGGTAAGAGAAGGGGGCTTAAGTGAGGAGGACAAGTGTTTCCATATTTCAGTTACACAGTATGACGTCTGCTGTATTTGACTATTTAAATACTAGTACAAACGTTTGTTGTCAAAAATGTCAAATTATCCGTTAAAATGTGAAAGACTTACGTGATATCAAGACTTAAAGGTTAATAAAACGTTTTGTCTAAAGCAAGTTTAGACTTCAACCTTGGTCTCAAACAATTTGAGCCAGACAGTTTTTTTATACAGGAGAGGTCAGAAGTTATAGTAGCTTATGCGTTATGTGGTTTTGCGTCCTTTCCAATGATTGGAATGCTGATAGGAGGCTTATCAGTACTCATTCCCGACAGAGGGCCAGAGATAACAAGACTAGCTCTGAAGACGCTTGTAACCGGAACTATTGCCAGCTACCTTACTGCTTGTGTCGCAGGTAGGTGTTTTAGAATTGTCTTCTCTCGGCATGAGAACTTGCTTGAAATAAAAGTTATAACTTGATTCCTAAATGATTTAAAGTAAATTTATTTATATGAAACTTAGCTATGGTGGTTTACTTTGTCTTTAGCATCCTGTTTCATTCAGTATGTATGTACTTCACGCTATTTCTAATTACTACAAGCTGGAGACATATTAAGTAAATCTAATTCAGTAATGCTGAGGTTATTGTCAAATTGCACTGATGTGGATATAGAGACATTCATGACAAAGGGCTCAAGCCAAGAAGTCCGACACTTTATCCAAAGTTACTGCTTTCGCAAAGAAATGGTCAAATGTTTTTTGCATTGTAAAGAAAGCAAATGGTACGGTTACAACTGTTACTGAATCCTTGTATTTTTCTGAAACTGTAAGAAAACATTACTCTAAACATTTAGATATTTAAATTACCTTTCAGATATTTAAAAAAAAATATTGATGATAATTTTTTTTAAGACAGTATTATTTGAAACTTGAAGGGATGTAATGTAATGGGGAAATGTACTTATTATTTTATTAATTTTACTATAGGTCACACAGAATAGATATCGCTCAAAACAAACCATTACATGCCAGATATGTTTTATTATAAAAAGTTTGTCAACCAAGCGTTCATAGAATACACATGTATTCGACATTTTATAGCCTGCAGTCCCTACATTTACTGTAACAAGCAAGTAACTAACCGTTATTCCATGACATGTACAAATTACATTAATATAACTGTCATATCTGGTCACGATCTAAACTAGTATATAAGAAATCATCCCTGGTAAGAAAACAGGAGAGAGCAGCACTTCCATCTTTAGGCCGGTACTTTAGGTTTTATACTGTTCGATAACTAAGAAGTTATACTTAGAAATTATTATATAACTAGAACTGTGTCCATAGGACACGGATGCCCCCACTATGCATAAATGCTCATAAACAAGAGCATGTATATCCTGTATGTAAGATTTTTTTCTGTACATATACCTAAAATGATCTACAGGTAACCTTATGTACATGTTAAATTAAATTACAAATGTAAAATTTATATGTTCAATTATTTATATGGTATATAGTGAAAAAATCAACAAAGGGCCATAATTCGGTTAAATATGGTCACAGCAAAAATTCCTTCCTTTACTACCAAAAAGCTGTTCATCCCTGGAAGTTTAAGCAAAATCTGCCATTCGGTTTAAGAGGAGTTGCGTTCACAAAATTTCTATATGGTATATAGTGAAAAACTCAACAAAGGGCCATAATTCTGTTAATTTTGGTCGCAGCAAAAATTCCTTCCTTTACTTCCATCTACACATTAAGGTTGTTCATCCCTGGAAGTTTAAGCAAAATCTGCCATCCGGTTTAAGAGGAGCTGCGTTCACAAAATTTCTATATGGTATATAGTAAAAAAAATCAACAAAGGGCCATAATTCTGTTAAGTTTGGTCGCAGCAAAAATTCCTTCCTTTACTACCATCTACACATTAAGGTTGTTCATCCCTGGAAGTTTAAGCAAAATCTGCCATCCGGTTTAAGAGGAGTTGCGTTCACAAAATTTCTACATAGTATATAGTGAAAAAATCAACAAAGGGCCATAATTCTGTTAAATTTGGTCGCAGCGAAAATTCCTTCCTTTATCTACCATCTACACATTAAGGTTGTTCATCCCTGGAAGTTTAAGCAAAATCTGCCATCCGGTTTAAGAGGAGTTGCGTTCACAAAATTTCGGGACGTACGGACAGACGTACGGACAGACAGACGTACGGACGGACGGACAAGTGCAACGCTATATGCTCCCCACTTTGTGAGGGCATAAAAACTGTGTAAAAACAACGTTCATACTTAGAAACTTATACTAACTGATTAAATAACTTAGAAAACATAGTGCTTGTTATTGGTTCATTACACCACAGGGACATACCCTAACATTGACCAATAATATATTAATTGTGTTCTTCTTTGTAAAATGAAAAAGATTTGATAATTTAAAACTATTATGTGAAAAATATATATCCTTAAAGTATACAGATTCTGAGACAGTGGTCCTATGAATAAATTGCTGTTAAGCAAAAATTTCACAACAGCAACAATACTTCACAAAGAAACAAATAAATGTTTAAAGTAGACCTTCTGTACTTGGTTGTTTCTTACTTACACTTTGACATCCCGAAATTATATCACTCTTTAATTTACTTTTTGTTGTTGTCTTTTTTGTTTTTGTTATGTTTTGAATTTTGTGTTTGGTTTGTCCTAGTTCATCGATTTATTCTAACGCCTAGAACGTGTCACTCAAATCAGTTAATATGTATTACAGGTTTGGTAGCATGAACTACGAAGGACTGAAGATCAAAAAATCAAGTCAGTGTGATACATCTGAGAAATTAAATGGCTGGCAACAAAATTAGAATACATCATTTATAATTTAGTCTTATTAGTTGAATTTAAGTCGTAGCGTGATATTTTCATAAATGTCCTTTTGTAATATTTACCGAAGGATTCTTTTTAGCAATAATCTGTTCCGACACATTACTGAGCATTGGTCTTGTGTTTTGTTGGAAAAAGAAACATCTTTCTGTATCAATACAACATATTTATACAAAAAGTGAAAACAAAACATTGTCAGAACACTTATTCGTGGCGCTGAACTACTTTATTTTTAGATAAGCATCAGGAACTCAGATGAGCAGATTTCAAACGGACCCGACGACAACATCTTCAGTAACGGGATTAAAGTACAATTGAAAGAAAGTAAATCGTCCCTACACAGTTTTGTTTAACTGTAAATTCTAAACAGAGGGAATACGGAATTACGTATGCTATAAACATTTAAAATTATATCGTCAAAGCTAAATGGGCGTCATGTGTTAGAAAAAATCTCTATAACCGTGTTTCTACTTTTAAGTACAAATGTACACTGTAAGGAAGGTAAGTCTGATTATATGCTATATAGTCCATAAAATGTTGGAAAGGTAAAACTGCAATACTACAGACACATTTTGCTCTTCTGAAAACTTATGAAGCACAATGGCTGTATTTATGGGATCAATGCTCCGGAGAAAGTTGTAAAACCCGGAAAGATGTTTTGATTCTCCGATTCGTATGTTTCTATCCAGACCTGTTGACCTTTTACAAGGTGCTCGATCACCATGTTTCCTCCAGTGTCGTCATTTCCGGGTGACTCTGGTTCGGAAATTGCGGGAAACCTAATCATCCCGTCAACAATAAGCTGGATCTCGGCTGCTTGAGTACCTAAAACGTAAAGGTTATCTTAAATAGATGTAAATATAAAGATGTAATCATTGTATCCTGAAGTGCGTCATGATAAAATAAATCGTATGTGTTTTTTTTACGAGAAACTTGTTCGCTTTTATTTGCACGGAACTATACGATAACTATTTTCTGAAGATATCTGTAAATGTCAGTACTTGTACCCATTTAGAGTAAATATTATATTGGGTCAACCTTTTAATGTCTTTAAATGTTAAGAATAGACTGGTTCCGGTGTAAGGCCTGATATTCATTAGGTTTTATACTGTAACCAGTCTACAGATAAAGTTTGTAATTCAACGTATTTTCCTGACTGTGTCTGTGAAAAAAATAATAAAAAAACAACATTTTAACGTTTAATAATTAAATTAATAATAAGAAAGAGTCAAAAAATCAAATTAGGAATTCAAAATTTCGGTATTGAAATTAATGTGAAAAAGGGAGGTTTGACCTAAAAAATCATGAAAACATTTATTTCTTTAAAATTACCCAGAGCTTCTACGAAGTAGGTGAACATATACATTCCTTCCAAGGGAACTGTAAAAATTCCGGTCGACGGATCGTACCCATTTCCGGCGTTGAATATGACATAATCATATTTTATCACTGAAAACGTCGGCAAGTCATGAAGTTCGTGCGACAGTTTAGCGGAAAATCCAACTTCGGAGTCAACAGAAATGTCTGTGAAAGATATGATAGAAGGGCGTTAGTTAAAAAAAATACCCAAGTTCATATCAGACTATCAAAATTTCAACATTCGCTCTATGTGGAATGCCAAATGATTATTAACCATTCGGTGACGTTTTGGTGTGATCATTTGCTAACCCGCTAGCTGGTTTATCAGTATAAACTGAAATAAAAGCATAGCGTGTACATTTGTACCGTTACTTTCAGGACATACGTACCTATTACCGAATTGGTTGTTATTGACGAAGGCGTATTGACCAGAACAACTTCCGGTGTAGCGGTTGCAGACGACATGTCAGCCTGTACAGAGTTAAGCTCCTTAAGCTCAGTAAGCTCTCGTTCCGCTACGTTCACTCTCCCTTGAAGTTGTTCAAAACGTGACTGGAGTTCGTGTAGTTCTTCTGCAAGTTTGTTTGTGTCCTCAAAGACGACAGAAGATAAAGCATTTGAACAACTAGTTCAAGTTTCCTAAAGTAATTTCGTGAAATTGGTACCTGGTGTGTAAAATTATCTAAAAGCATATATATTTGTTAGCAAATATTCAAAATATTGACATGAAATTTTACAAAAAGTCCAAGTGCATGTTACATATTTATCCATATTTAAGGGTCAAAAGTATGATAAAATGTAAGGTTTACGCATATAAAAGCTTCACATGTCTAGGATGTCATGTACGCATGTAATCTTCACGCATACATAAGCTTCATATGTCAGGTATGTCATCAACGCATGTAAGCTCCACACATATACAGGCTTCACATGCCAGTGATGTCATGTACGCATATAATCTTCACGCATACACCAGCTTCACATGTAAGGGATGTCATGTACGCATGTAAGCTTCACGCATACATAATCTTCACATGTCAGGTGTGTCATGTACGCATGTAAGCTTCACGCATACATAATCTTCACATGTCAGGTATGTCATGTACGCATGTAAGCTTCACGCATACATAAGCTTCACATGTCAGGTGCGTCATGTACGCATGTAAGCTTCACGCATGCATAAGCTTCACATGTCAGGTATGTCATGTACGCATGTAACCTTCACGCATATCTAAGCTTCACATGTCAGGTATGTCATGTACGCATGTAAGCTTCACGCATACATAAGCTTCACATGTCAGGTATTTCATACACGCATGTAAGCTTCACGCATACATAAGCTTCACAAGTCAGGTATGTCATGTAGTCCACAAACAATTAGAAAGACATTCTGCTTACTTGTTTATTAAGGAACAGTCAAGAGCCCGTATCCGTATATATCATTCTTGTATATTAGATACAATCTATCTACAATCTTTATATAATCAGGTTATTTGTGCAGGAAAACAGTTTTTTATTTTCAGTCAACGTACCTCCGTCAAAATCTTGCAAAATGAATGAAAAAAATGTCTAACAAGAACAAATACAAAATAAATAAATGAAGACAATACCTGAGCACTGTATGGCAAAGAATGCGTGTTATGTCCGTGCAAAATAACAGCAGAAACTGTTAAAATTAAAACGAAATTATCAGTTTTAAACATTTTTTTTTTATTTATGAACAACTATTCAAACAATTTTTTTTTATCATTTATTTGAGCAAGTACCAAAGCTAAATGCCTGTGTTGTCAGTATATAGTGGTCTAAATGACCCAGCAAACACATGAATGAAACTATTGTCACTGATAAAACGGATTAATTTTGGTGTTCGATCTAAAAATCAATATAACGCGTTTTAGTCAAGTAAAGGGAGGAAACTCATGTGGCTTTATTTCTGGTGCAAAGCGTTGTTTGTTCTGCTTGTACGGGACCTTATTTTCTTCATATAAATTGAATTGTCAAGAACTTAATCCATCTACATATTTATGTCATAGGGTTGGATATTTTACCATCTTATATTGAATAAACTATTAAAACAGAAGATTTATTCAGCTTGTTGGTTTCTTTTACTTTTATCCCTTCTTGGAACTTAATGCCAACGTAATTATCTGATTCAGGGGAAGTAATTTATTAAGAAATTTGAATAAAATACGCCAAGATATCCCAACTCTTGACCTTAACTCCTATATAGATTGATTAATTTCATATATTGTCCTATACGTGGTACCGTTATATGTTCGCTAATGTTTCACTAACCTGTCACCGGTAACAATACAACAATGACTTTACTGAATTTAACGATAGTTCATTGCACTTGCCATCGTTACAGACTGTACTACAGTCGTATATTGTATAACAAATAAATACATCTATGATATATTATTACTTTTTGCAGCCTTTTTGGCGGTCAAGAAGGTAGAACCCTCTACCCCAACCTTTACAAATTTGTTGGCACGTATGACATAGTCGTCGCCCCAAATAATCTGCTAGCTCTACCGACAGCTTCCGTGACAACTGGCGCCCAACCAAGAATTCTGTAGCAGAAGCCAAAGGACTTCAATATTACAAATATAATCTTCAATTTCAAAATTGGGATTTTCAAAATTTCCGTCTTGACAAACGAAATATATAACAATGCATACGTCACAAAAGAGAAATATTCCCCCTTCGTTTCCTCTTCCATTTCTCTCTATCCATCGTTTTCATAATTATAGAATAAGGGTATGATGGTAGTGCTGTTCGTCATAATAACGTGACATGAAAACATATGAACTAGGTAAAAGATGCTTTAAGTTACAATGTTTGAATAATGGCATCTAATCCGTTACATTTGGCATATTTGTGAGAGCTTTCAGAAGTGTAAGACTAACAATTGCGATAAAATTACCAACTATGTTAGTATAGTGGGTGCGAATATAAATAACAAGAATTACACTTGATGGCTTGATGATTTAATCGAGTAAACATATACATTTTTATACCAAAACTTAGAAAAATACAAATATACACTAGCTTATAGCTACATTTAGACAAATAGTTGTGAACAAATGAAAAAACACAGACAAATATACACAAGCTAATAGCTACATTTAGACAAACAGTTGTGAACAAATGGTGAAAAACACAGACAAATATACACAAAGTAATAGCTACATTTTGACAAATAGTTGTGAACAAATGGTAAAACACAGACAATACTCGATGGGTTTGCTTCCTGTACATTTCAATTTCACTCCAGCTTACCTATCTCCAGTAAACTGAATAATTGTTTGAAAATATTATTCTCATCAGTTCTTGAAAAAAATATTCAAGATTTCAAAGCAAAAAATCTGTATAACGCTTTTCAAAGGCCTATTTCGTATAATGAAAAGGGGCAGAGTTTCAAATGGAAAACATTTAGTTTTTACGAACATAGCGGAATAGCCTCTTCCAAGTAAAGTCCAAGTGAAATGAAGTTCCTAATATATGCGCGTTCATTTAAACCATCATCACATTTTCATCACATTTTCGGCGTATACATGTAACTTTGTTACATCTGCACTATATACTACAAACATATGCCTGTGTATAAATACACGTTTATATATAAAAATGAAATAAAATGCGTGCTTTATAGGAATATTCAAAATATACACTGTGAATATTATAAAATTGAAAATATATTAAAGATATCAATGTTTCTTCAATGATATGTATAATATTGTAATTATGCTTAAAATATTCAACAATAATTCAGTTATAACTCCTTTGCAACATTTAACAATATCTTTTTAAAATTAATTTTGAATACTCTGTAGGTTTACACTAAGTTTAATTCATGTAACACATACAATATCATATAATGTGCGGACGGGAAAGATCTTAATTCTAACTGCAGCAGAGGAAATGTTCAAAGGTGAAATCTGTTGCATTTTGTCCATGTTAATATTTCCATGCTAATATCAATCTAGTAATTAAGGACAGTTATTTGAAAACTGAGCGCTCTACATCGCCGCTATTTCGTTTAACGACAGTATAATTAAATTATTTGTTAATTTCTTTGATTTGCCTCTCGTTATGTATGAAATAAATGCAATAAACGTTACATGTGTTGAACTTATTTTCTGCAAAATGAAATTCAATTTAATATTCAAGTTCAGCTTGCAAACTTCGTATTAGAAGTAATGTTTTCAATAGCACTATTGTCACTTCTCCATCATAACTATCAACTTTAGATCTCGGATATTGAATAAGCTCCATGTACTGTTCTGTTCTGTTCTGTTCTGATCATTTCATAACTGATTAATGTACAGACGGATATGTGACGCTCGATAAACCAAATCTCATGAACAAATACGTCAGTATCATTATACCTATATTTTTACACTCTCACCAACCTACCACTTTTTCTCTGAACATCAAATTTTAATATACTTCACTGACATCAAAGTTTAAACGATTCCTAAGCATTGATAACATCCCTTCATTAACACCAATATTATATATGTATATTATTACAGACAAATTTTTTGACCTCAGGTTGCAATGATTCCTTCCTTCTAGTTGTCATATTTTTCATCACAAGGGCCTTAATTTATCTGTGTTGCCGCAAAGTTGTCGTATTTTTATTTGCCATTATTACCACGAAACTGTTCACTTCTTTATCGCGTTATTTCTTTACTATTTATAACCATTTGCCTCTTCGTCAGGTAACATTTTCTCTTCTTCTATTTTGCCCTCATGTTGCATTCTTCTCATTTCTTCCTTCTGTTTTCGTTTAAAAAATCCGACCTGAAATTGAAACGTTACAATATTTTAGTATAATTTTCATAGTCCGTCCAAATGTTCTGTTTGAATTGACAAGTTTCAACATCTGATACCCCTTCAGCGCTCTCAACGTCCACCACACGCACAATCCCACAACCAGCCACCCCTTCCACCAGATAAAAACGAAAACAGTGTAACCTCATAACTCCTTAAACCTTAATTCTCCTCCAAGTTGTGATCGTTCATAACGAATGATAGTGAAAATACATGTACCCAGACTTTCCGTTAGAATTGTCCTAATTATTGTCAGGCGTTTTCTTTTTTCAGATTGTAATAAGTCGTATCTATTGAAATTTATTCGTATTTGTTTCAAATTTTAAAAAAAAGACTGGAAAAGGTGATGCCAGCGTCCTTTGTGGCTGTAAGATATAAAATGTGATTTCCAGAATGTTAACTTCCAGTTCAGTGACTACAAGTAACTATCACATTAGTGAGTAGTCTAGTCAGCAGTGTAGTAACTAGGGTAGTATCCAGGGTAGTAACCTGGACACTAACCGATGTAGTAACCAGGGTAGTAACAGGTAAAGTAACCAGTGTAGTTACCAGGGGAATAACCACGGTAGTAACCGGCGTGGTAACCGGAACAGAAGCAACCATCGAGTTATGATGTTTTGGGGGTTTTAAGAAAATCAAAAGTTTACCTTCCAGAGAATGACTACAACAAGAACTATTAGCAGAAGCCCCGCCAACACACTGAGTAGAATGATCCACCATGGCAGACGTTTGGGTGGGGGTGTCACAGGTAACAGGTCCGAATATACCTAAAAATATAGCATATAATAAGATAAACACTCAATATTGTACAGCTTATGAAATATCTTCATCACATAACAATGTGAAAAGTGGTTTAATGATGGTACAAAAAATAATTCTTAAATCAAAATACACTGGCTGTATGCAGCAAAGTTTTAATTATTATCCTCGCTTTATACAGTATCAAAGGAAATAAAATTACCCAATAACATAACATTAAGTGATCGTAAAATAGGAGTGTCTATACAAAGAAGATAAACTCGATCCTTACTTATTAACAGTAATCTGTTTTAAACTTTGTATTTTGGATGTTGACATGGTAGAAGTAGTCCGAGACATATTTGAACAATTAACAAATATCGTACATGTCTTTCAAAAATTGTTCAGTTGTTAATTCATCAAGATTTTCTAAACATTCCTAGTATATATCAATTTCATTTCAATCAAGATCTGTGGGATCTGTGTACTAGTTCACGCTAGGGGCATATGTTAGTATAATTAACTTAACAGTTAAACAACGTAAATTTCTTATCTACAATCACTTATCAGAGATTGTATACATACCGCCGTGGAATGATTTCTTGTATCTGTTATAAGTCGTTGTTCCAGAAGTCTTACATGTGCCTCGGATCTTAATTTCATTGCTTCGTCGTCCTGTAAAAAAAAAAAGATACCATAAACAAGACGAGTAACTCTGTCAGACAAGTTATTGATTATAGTATCTTTTGTCTCCCTTTAAATAAGAGATTCCAAATGTACACCGAGTTATTCGTAAAACATGGGACAAAAATTCTGAAAGCTTTCCATTTTCCATAAGACACACCAGGTTCACAATATTTAGTATGTACTGTACTTAGCTATATGGAACTGTGTATAGCTGAATGGTGTTTAATCCAAAAGCGCATACGTTTGTGGAGAAGTTCACATTATTTTTCTATAGAGATTTTCTTTTCAAGATACTACAAGGTATAATTCTTAACATGAAATAAAAGAGGAAAAGAATTATTCTAGTATGTTCAAACAAAATGCGCATACACATGTCTAAAATATAATAAATAATAATTAAGCCTAAACACGTTCAAGAAAACAGCACCAAAACGTACATAAGTAGCGGAAAGAACATCTCCTGTAACGACAAAGTCCAAAGTGACAACAGCTCCTTCTCTGGCAGGAATGTCATACAACCGACATTCATACCTAGAACAACCGCCTTTAGTACAGTCCTGAAATATAGCATAAGATTTTACTGATTCAATTTGTAGTTTAAGTGTTGGTACGTATGAACAGAGCTAAATAAAATCTACAAATCCTGTAGAAACGACAAAATAGGGCCTCTTACAAGTATTTGCTTTTCTATTCAACTGAAACTATATTTGAGTAAAGAACATAAGACCTTTTGGTCAAGATTAAGTAGCCCTCTCATTTAACAGGTATTCTGTTATGAACTTTATTCTAAGATATTCACCCTAAGGTCAAGAAAATGAAAAGATGAACGCTGGTCTCGAAAATACATTATTACATAACATTCAGAGCTAATGAAAAATTGTCTGCCCTATTTCTTAACATTAACTGAGACTCAAAAATGCACGACATTGTTGAACTTGAGTATTTATGTCAGCTGGATTAAAATTATGCACTTACAACATTTTTAATGTCAGCAATAGTTTTCGACTCTCCAATGTTTTCTTTAGGGGTTTCGTCGATGACGTAGGTAGGTCCAATATTAGCTGAGAAGACCACAGGGGCCGTGTTAACAGTGTCCTGGAAGGAACATCTGATTCTGCAAGGAGGCGCGCAGCTCCACTGTGGGAGAAAAGGGGACAGTAAAAGGGTTATAATCCATTCCTGTTCTGTAGATACATCACCAATATTGTAGAAATTTGTTGACTTTCTATTGTTTAAATTGTGTAAGATGGTGAAATTGTAACCTAACTTAGATAATAAATTGAACTAATTATTTTGTAGAACTATTAAACCCGTCACCAACCTATTGTTTCCAGAGCCATAAACGTATCCTCCTAACTGGTCAAATGCTAATCGTTAAATATCTTTACAAAGATGAAAAATCAGTTTGTAACAATATTTTGAAAATGCTGTATTGTAAAACCTTACACTTGTAGTATTTAGGAATAAGTATGGTTTCCCTCCCTTCTGAATCTGTGGGTACAGAATCAGGAGATAGGAGGACGGAAGTGGGCTCGGGCCCTGGTTGCGAAGCTCATATGTGTGAGATGTTACATATTTCTTCCCCGTGTCCTTCATTGTTATATACGTGGGTCTTGAAATTCTGGAATATATATACAGCGTTTACTCTTACTTTCTTGCAATCTCAGTCGACCAGTCATGAAATATTAATAACAGTTTCAAAAGATTCTGTATTCCGTATTCATGGCCTGGCAAAGAGTAATTCTCTTTATTCCTTCAATCCTTTGAGTTTTCTTTGTTATGAACGTAGTTGAAAGGTAAGTGTTTAAAAAAAGGTTTTGTGATTTATGTGTAAAACATAATGTTACACGAGTTGTTTTCTTCTATACTTCTTAAACAACAAAAACTGTTTCTCAAAAGTGTCCAAGTTGCAAAAGTTTTTGAAGCCTTACCGAAATCAGAAAATTATATTGTTAGTAATTATTCAAAGAAGGTCAAACATTTTTCGTCCATGAGAGAAACTTGCTTTTTCCAATGCATCAAATTTATGTTCCTTACCCTGTAAAGGTTGTTTTCACTTGATTTCTAACTTTGACTGTGATATTTTTCTCGTTATCCGAGGGCTGCAATTCCGTGCTTAGAGTTGTGGCTTGCAACCTGAACACAATATTCGTCTCATTCATAGATTCAGGCACCACTATACTCAGGTTAAACCTTGGCAAAATACAGTAAAAATGGTAATATGATTATATTCCTCGCCATTCTTACGGAGACACGTTTTCTAATCAACGTAGGAAACAAGTTATAAAACTGAGTTAAATCCCTTTGTACAGACTTTTTTTTAGGGATTCTGTTTGTAAATTGTCACTCTCGAAGACGTAATGTGTGTTATTGATAATAGATAACCTGTCAAAACATACCTGACTCCCATGTCCTCGTGCATAGGATTTCCAAACGAACAGGCCAACAGGAACTCGTCTTCGGATACTTTCGGGATGTTTCTTCTTCGTAGGTAGTCCAGAGAATCAATGTCGTCTTCTTCCACGTTGTCTGGACCACGACTGACGAAACCACAGTTTATTTCCGGTTCACCATAAATTTTAGTAACCTTTCGATAGAAAGACATTTGAAAAGCAAGTGGTGTCGTGAAAGAAACAATTGTATTTTTTTTTCTATTAATATAATATTTCCGTACTCATTACGGTACATTTCTACAGATGTTACTTCTTATTTACACTGCTTCCTTTCCAAAAGCTGGGCTAAGGACATAGGCAATAGGAAAATTGCTTTTTGTAAAAAAAACATATCGACGAGTAGCGAACAGTCGAGGAGGAGCAGTGGTCGAATGGTTAGAGTGCCGGGCTCCAGATCCGGGTGTGGCTGGTTCGAATCCCACCAGGGCTGAGAGTCTACAATGATTTTCAGCATTACTCACTTTCGACACGAGTACTGGTTTGAACTAAGGGAGCAGTCATCAAGAGGGATAAATATAAGTTGCAAAAACTTGCTTCCCACTTGATGTTAAATGAATAAGTTTAAACTAGGCGAACAGTCGCACCATGACTGACTATTACTTTACCTGTCAATAACAATAGTAGGAGTGTTTACACAACACGTCGAAATTTTAGTCATTCTTATGCGTCACATAGTTTCGATAGTTACTGTGTGCTAAAGTTGTATGGCTAGAAAAGGTTTTTGTAGTAAATAGTAAAAACTGTCTAATACAGACTTTAGCATAAGCTGCGGCCTGCGTTCTAAAAGTAAGTGTAACGATATCCTGATACGAAATTAAAATTACCTTCTGGTACTGAAGAGTATTTGGAAAGGAAATAAAGAAATTTGAGCTGTAACTTGGGTCGCCTGATTTCAGTATACTGACGTCAATAGCCAAAGCCGAGGAGCCGACGACAAAGTAGTCCTCCTTAGACGAGCCATAAATAGCTTTTGCTGTAAGGTTAAGGTCGGTCTCACATTCATTATTCGGACAGTCTTTCTTAAAATCAAGCTGAAACAGAAAGGAAAATTGTTTATGTTTGATGAAATAATTCTGTAACAAAATAAGGATGACTACGATATAAGTTGGTTATTGTTTAAATGTCTGTTCTTTTTTTATCAATCCTGACGAAGAAATAAAACTTATTGCAGGAATAAATTACTTTGTACATAAACACGATTCAAATTGTACGTTTAACCTATACTTACAGTCTTTATAGCTATGAGCATCTGCTTGTCTGGATGTGCACCATCGAACTTGTTCACAGTCGGACGAACTCGGGAACTACTGCTTACTATACTGATGACGTCATAACTTGCCTTGATCCGTACAGGCGTAACAAGGTCTGACGTAGACTGTAAAGAAACAAACAGTAAGGAGCGTACAGTCATTTAAACGTAACTGGAAGATTTATTACTCTAACACAATTCTCGAAACACATACCTGACAGCAGACACATCTTCTTCTTAAGAAGTTTATTTCAAATAATCAAGTTTCCAGTGGGATTCGAACGATCCTTGTAAATTTTGTTCATTCATATATGTACTGACAAAGCCATTCCTTGATGATTTTATTTGCAAGTTATAGTACAAGCACTAATTTTCTCTCATGTAGATGCTGTCATGGCTATTGGGGTACGACTTTTGCTTCATTAATGAAAACTTGTATTCAAACTTAAGATGTATTCTCTGCTATGATAAATGTACATACCTTAAGAAGAACATCTTCTCCAATGCAGATTCTATCCCCAGGAAATAGACTTTTGTCAAAACTTTTTACATTATTCCCATTGGTTCGCCAGGCAACCCTACCATAATCGTCCATGTATGTGTCTAGAACCACTGTCACGTTCACAACTGCAATAAGAGGCCAATATGATTATTCTTTATCGCTTAAAAGAAAACATAAGACAATGGTGAAATATTAAAAACTTGTTTCTGACGTAACAGATACTAGTAAGTCGTAAAAAAGTAGTATAAGAGAAGTTTGTGTTTGTTTCTTACGTGAAACCCTTACTGTGTACTTTTTTGTTCTTTTTTCTCTTTCCACACATGGAAGCAGTTAGAAGACATAATCATGTAAAATACTAACTAAAAACATATTTATTAAAATGAAAATTTATTATATAGAGAAAAAATGGTTGGTGTCATGGATGCAGAAAGTTTATCTGACAAGGTGTAAGAATTTATCTGGTGACGCGAAGGCGAACCCTATAAATTTCGGAGCCGAGCCAGATAAACTTTTCTGTCCACGACACCAACCTTTTAATTCTATTTATCTTCTCACATTCTTTGCTTTTTACCGAAAACAATAACAGAATGCAAGCGCTACATCGATAAAGTTTTATTAAAAGTAGTCCGGCTGATCACATGATAAGGTAACTGTATATCAAGATCACGTGACCAACTGTCGTAGATAGAGTAAAATAGATAGAGTAAATTATACGGCACTTTGTTACTGGTTATAAATTGTTATTCGTAACAGAATTAATAACTATATATACATGATATAATCAGTATACGTTATACCTATAGTTTTAACCTGTAGATAGTTATATGTTAAACAAACGTTCACTTTGAAACATGGCAGAAAGCTTCCATCTGTTGACGGACACATTTGGGTAGTATTTTTGTCAATCTGTGTGACGCTGGACTCTATTGTGATATCAATGTTGATAACAGACTGCCCAAAGAACAGGTAAGCCTTGTCGGACAAATACGCTCCCACTGCAATATCTATACAAAAAAGGAGAAAATATCAGAAAAAACCCTGCGCACCGCAGATGTCACGTGACGATATATTTATTTCCAATTTTATCACAGTTTGTTTAGTTAACAGTAGATTGATAGTAATGAAGTTTGGAATAAAGCCGATCTCCAAAGCAGATCGGGTTTTCTGTTCCTTTCCCCGTTTTTAAGTTTTTCATAAGGTCTTAGTTAAGCGATGTCTATGACGATGTAAAATCATTGCACGAGATTCAAACACAAGTAGATGAACTGGCCATTTCGTCTTTTTTAAAGATAAAACATACCATTAACTTCATCATCGTTCATGTCTTCTGCTTTTGAAAAAGATATTCCGAATGACATCAGTCCATTGCGCACTTCCGCCGCTGGTATCCTCTGCGAGAAGTGAGGCCAGACACCAGTCTTACAGCCGTTGTAAACATAGAGGGCGCCTTGAAGGTCGTCCTCGTAAGGAGCTCCCACAACAATATCTGTAGAGTTGTATATTAAACATTCCGTAATATTTTTGACACTAAAAAAGACATAGATAGGAAAAAGAGGTAATTAGATTAAAGAACGAATCACCAAGCTTGGGAGATAAGTGTTGCACTGTGAGGGTGCTCCAAACCACACCACTATTAATAATCAAGTGTTTTTGTATAATTTTTTTTTTCATCAGTGGTATCGCTGTTAACTAGAAAGGTATTTTAAACACCGTAAAATATCTTAATAAAAACATATTTTACACACAGAACTTAAACGGAAAAGAGAAAAGCATGCGGGCAAATACATTTATTACATTCAGTGTGCAGCTACTCCACGCGTGTTGATATTCAAACGTATTAAAACGTTGTCTTCAAGTATATTTGAAAATATTAAAAATGAAAAATGATTTCTTGACGCACTGTTAACACTTTTCAGTTATTTTCTTGAACTGCTGTCAGCAACTCGCTCATGTCAAGATAAATTTCTAACTACTGCGATTATAGTTTGTTGATGGCCTCACCAGTATATTTGTCTTTGTTTATATCTCCCAGGTTTGCTATGGCAGAACCAAATCGTGCGCCTGCTTTGTCACTTCCGGTCAGCAAAGATGTCATTGGTTGGAACTTCTGTCAATGAAAAGACCAGTTAAACTTTATATAGTCGCTGTTTTTTACCTTACCTGACTTAGTTTTTATAGTTATAAAAATGAAGACCACTCTTTGCTCAAACTCGGTAAAGACTTCAATATAAAGTTTGATATTATGTAGATATTTTGTGCAGGCAAGTAGCATACTGACCCTCCCTACACACACACACACACACACACGCACACACACATGTGGGAAAACTTAAAATTTAGCCCTAGCTACGCCCTGAATGCTCAGACACACGAAATATTTGTGCAATGTTTATATGTATCGAAATAAACAAACACTAAAACTGAAACTAGACTAAATGACCAGAACTTTCATAACTAATTCAGAGCTTTAAATAAAAAAAAAAAAATTTCTGATAGAATGACACAGAGCTGGGCTACCGACTATAATTATCAAATTGATAAAGTTTGCAGCTTGTCACAATGAATGGTCGTCCAGTATTGGTCTTTCCCAGAAACGATGGTGTACATAGTCTGCCTGATACATCTTGCTGTCAACAGGACTTTAAGTCAAAGCTTAACTAAACTTAATATGATTTTAATCTTCTACATTTTTCCTAGAATCGTTATTCTATCATTCTGGTAAGTTTTTTTAAATATCTTCGTCATTGTCCTGGCACAAAAATTGGTCAATTAACCTAAATTTTATGTAAATACGCAAATGCCTTCTGTGTGTACGTGTAATTTTGCGACATGCGTGACTGTGTAGAACTTGTCATGTAAACATACCATATCGGCTTGCCCAAGGTACACAAAGACAACGCCTGTCTCCTCGCGTTCTCCCACGCTGTAGAATGGTGCCGCAACCAGTAGGTCGTCCATGCCGTCTTGATTCACGTCCGCAGAACATAACGCTGCCCCGAAATAACCGTTCACTGGAATCTAAAAATAAAATATAAAAATGCATTCACCTGTCTACTCACAGAAATGTTACAGAAATATGTTACTTTACAATACCGTTGTATCAAATAAAAAGATATGACATAGTCTAAGCGTTTAAATCACTGTCGCTAGATTTCAAAGCAAATTGTATGGAGATGGCTTTGCGACAACAAACATAGAATCATTGACCAGTGCTGGAATGAACTTTCACAAGTGCCAAATTACATCTCAGTGTGCTGAAACATGCAGGGCATGAAAATTTCACTAAAAGTTGATAATAATGGATTTTTTTCTACTTATTAAGCCCAAATTTAAACAAACAATAATTAGGGTCAAATGTCAACTTGAGCAGTGCTGTCACACAGTGTCTGTCAGAACGGAATTAACGTAGCAAATAGATTCCATGTGATATAACAACAGTAAGTTCCTTGTACATGTATATCAGATATAAGTGTACCTCTGTGATTTCGAATCCATTTAAAGTTGCGTCAGCCTTTTCAAGAATAAAACTGGTGCTGGTCGCATCAAACAAATAAACCTATAAATAAAGCAAATAAGGGGTCACTTATTTTGAAAAAAGTTCATGTTTAATAAGGCTTGATCGATATTGATATGAGATAAACTGAGATAAGCAATTTACGGACACAGCTGTATAAAATTGGTATGTCGGAGGAAAAACAGACAACAATTTCAATAATCTTTGGTCGAGTGAGATAAGTAAGTGTGAAGAAAATATTTCTCTGAAGAAACATCATGCATTTACTTGTTTTTCCTCGACACGAGGGCGGGGCAGGCGGTCGGAGGAAAGGCGAGGCTTTAATGTTAATCATTTGTCATCATAAAGGTAAGAGTTTTATATATGTAATTACTGTTGTACACTCAACCTTGCTATTAGGAGACAAATGGTATTAAAGTGTCAGTCTTTAGGCCCTTTTGATCTAGTTCCAGAATAATATAATGGTAGGGACAGATATATTTAGAGTTTCCGAATCTACCTCTATATAACAGCTGTGTAAGCCTTCCATCATGGGTTCATAACTTAACTAAAAGTAGTTATACGAACACGAGTGCGATGAACCAAATGCAGAAAGATTTTACGTGTTTCTTCAAGTGGTATTTGTATACAAGGTATAAGCTTTTTGTAGTGCGACATCAAAAGATACAGAAGATACCTGGTATGTTTGTAATGAAACGTTTTTCTATTTTATGTGATATTATTCAATTTGTTTTCGTTGTAGTTACAATGATATAGACTTTTACATATTTTTGCAATAGGGACGTTATAGGTGTGTGTTAAATAACGTCAAAATAACGTCGGAATGTTTTTTTTACTAACTTCGGACGTCACAAAGAATACATGGTTGGTGCCGAGAAGGAGAACGTTTATCCGGTGTGAGAAAGCGTATCTTGGACAGCTTCAGCCAGCCTGCTTTCGCAGCGAACCGGATAAACCTTCTCCATCTCGGCATCAACCATGAATTCGATTTATCCTGTTTCTACAACAAAATAACTCTTAAAACTCCATCTACCCGGTTTGCAACAGCTTCAGGGCCTCAGTTTGACAGCCTTATAACCAACATGACGCGCCATTAAAATAGTCCCATAAATACGTCATGAAATAAAAGTAATAAAATATAATATATCACTTTATTCATAACTCTATCCCTCTTTATGTAATAAACACAACAATATAGAGTCAGTATTTGTAACGAGTGCACTACCGCGTGTAGGAAAATAAAATTACAAAAATAAAGCTAACCACGTGGCCTACTGACAGGATATCACGTGTATCCGGTCACCCCCTTATTAGGTCTTGAAATGCCGTAGAAACAGGATAAATTCAAATAACGTGTCCCTAAACAATACTTGAATGTCTTATCAATTTAATAGATCGCCCGAATTTAGTAACAAAAAGACTGACTTGTCAGATTCTGTTAAAAAACAAAATCCGACCAGATCACCGATATGGCCCCTTGTATTGTCATGCTTCACTTATAGTTACAGTTTATTATTTACAAATGGACACTTAAGACGTACATTCTCCTATCACTACTCGATTATATCTTTATGGCCAACTGTCATTCAATAATCAACTACTAAAGAAAATTTCAAACCAAGCAAATTTATAACTTGCAGGACAATGTCAAATCAGTTTAACACTATGCAACTCAGGAACCGCAGTTGAACTCATAATGTTTTCGAGGCTTTTGTTGTCCTGGAGGAAACTAAAAGTATTGAACAATCAGTATCAAGTTTTCATGATTCATACATCCGCTGTTCTAAAATAAACTTGTTACGTGTACTATGTAATTTGTAAAAAAAAATCTCAATTAGTTGAATTGTCTAATGAACAACGCGGGAGCGTGAGTAATAAACACCACATGTATACTTGTTATTATCGGAGACAATTAAGTGCTAGTGCCACAGTGTACAGTCAACAAGCTATAGATTAAAACCTTTAGATAGTACGTGATGAGGGTTTGAATTAAGGTGTAATGTTATACCAGCATCTAAAGATAATCTTCGAGAAAAAAATAGTTCTGTAGTTTTCAATTCTAATATATCACATTGAAATATTTCAAAGAAAATGATACCTCATTAATAATAGATAATTTGTTAACCAATAAAAAACAAAAACAAAATTTATTAGGACTGCCACTGACTTTTCTTATCAAACTGCTGAAGCTCCTCCCCCAACCCCCTCCCCCACCCCCATCACCACCACCCGTTAACTCGGATGGATAAAATTAATATAATTAATTTGCATGCAAACATGTGAGTTTTATAAACCTGCAATATGTGCACATTATTTTTATTTATTTGTACCGTTTACATTTCTGGACTGAAAAACAAAACAGTACAGTTACAGAATTGTTCAATAACCCCATAGTCAATAACACACATAGTCACCTCTTGCTGCAGGTATAAACAATTACTAAGTTATACATGTGTATGTGTCATATTATCGATTGTAGAAGATTCCGATGGAGTTTTTTTATCTTCTTTCTGTCCATCATGTGACATATGAATCATTTACATGTAAAACTGAGTCAGCACTGAAAGTGAAATTCTATGCCTGGTATGTTAGTTAGTCAAAGCTCTGCATTTCTCCTTTGAAAGAAATGAACTGCCATTGGAAGGATCGATCGCGAAAAGGTGTTATCTGCGTCTTTATTTTACAGGACTTTGAATTTTTCGCATTCACCGCTTCATTTGTGATTTTACCACACTTGTGTATACAAGAATTCACTCCTATATAATAATAATAATGCAATCTATGTTTCTGTTTATCGAAACAGAAAAGAGTCTTTTCCAATTTGTGTTTGAACCTTTATTCTAAAATTTCCTTTCGCCAAAAAAATGCATTGAAATTACTTTGGATAAAATGATTTCTCTCATTTAAATCAAAGACTGAAAAGTATAGGGAAGGTTTACAAGACCAACCTTTCCGGTCAAATGGTCTCGCGGGGCTCCTAAAGCAAAGTATGTCACGTTCCCGAAATACCGACCGCTTGTCACGGCATAACCTTAAAATAAAACAAAAAGCAAGAATTATTTATTTATAAAAAAGTTTTAAAAGAAAATCACCCTTTTAAAGGTAATAAAATGTGTATACATCTATATGAATGCGTATTCTGAAATTTTGTGCAAAGTGCTTGAAATGTGTATCAACGACCAGATTTTAAAAATTACATTTTATCTTACTACATAATTCAGCGTAAATTCGTCCGTTTTTTTATTGTTGTTGTTTTTTTCGTGTTTACATAGAGGATATTTGTTTGTTTTTGTGGAAGATGAGAATTTATTTCATCGAGTGAACACCATATGTGATATTTTCACGAGTGGCGCAGCCACGAGTGAAAATATCAACATATGGTGTTCACGAGATGAAATAAATTCCCATCTTCCACTAAAAAACAAACAAATTTTCTTTTTATTTTATGCCAACACGTCAAAAATGGGGTTTTTTATGACATTTTTAATCAGGGCCTTCAATAAATTCCCCATGGTGATCCCCAAATCAGTTAATGCGTACTTTGGTTACTCCGCACAAAAAATAGTGCAGACAATCTCCAATACATATGATAACTTTACTTCTGCTGAAATAAACTAAATACACTTTCATCAAATAATATTTATTTTTGTCTACACAGTTTATCAATATTTATTGAATTTTGCCATACATACTTTAATTATAAAAGCGGATTAATACTCAATATTCAATAGTTCGGGCACAAACATGTATTATCAAAATGGTAATTAACTGATTCAAAACAGTGTATTATCACTTTTATCTCACTGATATTTCCCTATATTTCATTGGTAGGCATAAAATAAATTTTGTTTATTTCTGTGTTTGTTTTCTTTTCTTTTCTTCAACTGCTAGCTTAAATATTTACTCGTATTTCATATTTGCCTAAACTGTTCTATTTTACCTTTGGGGTAAAGGATCATTGCTAAGTTACAGTCGCAGGTTTGTTTTGCCTGGCTGTATATACATTTACTGGACTTACCAAGCATCTCGTTTATCTTAGTAGGCGCTTTCTCATAGTTTGTGATGTAAGAATCAGTCTGACGTAAATCTATAAATCCACCAGTAAAATATCGAAGTCCTGGTGCCCCAAGCAGAAGACTTTCGCCCTGAAATAAAAAAAAAATATCGACGTATTTAGAAATGTCCATTGTCAGCTTCTGCCTTTCAAAACAAATAACAAAATATTCTAACGGCAATCACTGGAATAAAAAATACTGAGTGATACACCTGCCATTAACGAAAATTTAAGTAAAGTTTGAGGGTTAAGAAAGAGTTTTCAACGAATTCATATCATCTGACAATATGACGGTATACTTGTAAATCCAATTCTCGACTGTACAGGGTTTGTAGATTCTAGGCTTACCTGTGTTGTGTAATGAACTGATCCACCTAAATTTCCCATCCCATAATTTAGTTTGGTGATGTTACTTCCAGGCACTGTCATCGTCTGCTTCGAAGCATCAACAAGAGCGGGAATTGTTATAATGTTATTTCTGTTGAAGTCTAGAGGAATCTCATAACATAAGCCATTCATAAAAAAATAATTTTCATTTTGGAATTGTTTATTAAACCAGCGGCTTGCGCACGTCTGAAAGAAAAAAGGGGTATTAGACTTTAATTAGAGGTAAAAAAAATTATTGGCACTTAAAAAATCTGTTGCATAACTTTAAGAAAAATTTAATGTTAAAATGCCAATGAATTCCTCAAGGGACTCAAAGTATGTGAATGTTGTTAAAATAATATTTATGTATTTCACAATTTGACTATAATTTGGCTAAAATATTTATACAACATACTACATTTAAGTGAGAACAACAAACGGATGTCACAACTATGACGAATCAAAAAACGTTTAACACTTTTCTTAGAATTTACAATCTTTTTCATCAACTATACATTGTAAAAGAACATAGCTGAAGAAAAACCAAAACAATCTTTTTTATTTGAAACCATTGATTCTTTTGAGGGAATAGGAAAAAGATTTACCACTATGCCTTTACCATGCTGGACATCTAGGGACGCCCCTAACCACTGGTCATCTCTTCCGTGCACATATGTTATGTTAGTTCCATTAAATGATGCAGAGCCGGCGTCGACATGGTCTGAAATTGAACCAAATAAAATGACTACTTTATTAAAGTATATGAATATGTTTTGGAGTTGCTGTTTAAGTTGATTTAGGTTTATTGTGGTTTAACGCCAGTTTTAACAGCTGTGGTCATATTATGGCGGTGAGTCCACCTAATAAGTGTTCCTGAGTATCCAACCAGTTTACTAACTAGTGTATCTGCAAGTGACTGACTACTACCTCACTTGCTGCATAGGTGAGGAACAAATGATCTATAGACACATTGTCTGAGATCAAGTATCACAAGCGAAACTGCCGGCCCTGAACCGGGATCTCCAGGATTGACAATCCGATGCTCTACCAATTGACCTAGTCGGGCCGGCAATAGCAGTTAAAACAAGTCTTGAACAGTTTATAAATTTGAAAGTTGATTATGTCAGAAAACCAAAAAAGTTTCTGTCCTACAGATGATTGTTATTTATCGCAAGCTAACTAAAACTGAAATGTGGGAAATGCAATCATGCCACTTCCTGCATAAACAAGCCTGAGTTAACTTCATGTTCTCTCAAACTGTTCAATATACTGTATATAATTACATTGTATTAATGTAAACCTCTACAATGCCAATTGATATTGCATCTCGTTTAAGAAATTGTATAAACCACGGAGGGTCTTCTAGACTTTAAGTGGCCGCCAGGTCAGCCCTCAAACGTATGTCAGACTGAAGCCGAAGGCTTGTAATGCCACAAGGTACGAAATGGTGTGTACTATTTCTTATACCGCAGATTTTGTATTTCCACTTTACTAAACAATACATTATAACGTTTAAGAGCATTTAATCAACATGCATGCGTAAAATATTGCATTGGAAACAATGGTGTCAACAAAGGCTACCAAAAACACTTAACACCCAGCGGGCCAATATGCTCAATTACTGACCTGTCACTATTTCAGAAGTGTCTCACTGAATCAAAACCCCTACACTAAGCTGACACTTTTATCTATATACATGTATGCGAAAAAGTAACACATTTATGTAAGGTATGATATATATTTTTCATGTAACACACATTGTTTAAATTATAAGTATCTAATATAATATATTTTCGTAAAAATTGTAATAATACGGTGTATTGTCTGTTTTATATTTCTCTGGATCTCATTGTAAGTCCTTGTTTGTGTTACTGTGTTCTCCTGTCATTTCAGTGTTTTTCATTTGTTATGCTGAGAATACATGTTTGCACGTGGTTGGTTCATACGTGAAGAATACTTTATTTTGCATATAAGATAAGATCATGACAAAGCACAAATAACATCACAATGTAAGATAAATAGGTAAATCAAGATGATTTAATTCAGTAAAGCAATCTTGACAAAAATGTGATTTGCACAACGTCATAAGTATAAACAAATGAAGCGGCCTATTGATAAGTAAAGAGTTTTGAAGCTGAGTTTTGAACGTCGAAGATGACTAATGTCATCTCTGTCAACTATGTGTATGAAGCAGCGTATTGAACGTTCGAAGATTGACCAAAGTCATCTCTGTCAACTATGTGTATGCTGCGGCGTATTGAACGTTCGAAGATTGACCAATGTAATCTCTGTCAATAATGTGTATGACGCAGCCTATTGAACGTTCAAAGATTGACCAATATCATCTCTGACAACTATGTGTATGAAGCGGCGTATTGTACGTTCGAAGATGACCAATGTCATCTCGATCAACAATGTGCATGAAGCGGCGTATTGAACGTTCGAAAATTGACAAATGTCATCTCTGTCAACCATTTGTATGAAGCGGCGTATTGAACGTTCGATGATTGACCAATGTCATCTCTGTCAACAATTGTGTATGATGCAGCATCTTTAACTTTAGGAGATTGACCAATGTCATCTCTGTCAACTATGTGTATGAAGCGGCGTACTGAACGTTCGAATATTGACCAATGTCATTTCTGTAAGCTATGTGTATGAAACAGCGTACAAAATAAAATAATAACAGGCTTTCTTGACATACTTTAAAAAAAGGATAAAAAACTTGTCTGAATGAGTTAAAGATAATTGATGTACTTCAACCTCTAGAAAATGATCTTGCTCATTTTCAACAAGGAAAAATCTTCAATGGTTTCCGGTTATATATTTTGATTTTGTTTGGCTTTCTTATCTGTTAAAAATCGTTTTTTCGGACAACTGTGCGTTAAGCGGACAGAAAGATCATGTCGACACTGACTATAGCCCCTGTATTTGGTCAGGTTATGTTCGTTGACCTGTCGAACATTTCTAACCATTTTTTCTTGTTTAACAAGGAACAACGGAAACCCTTAACTGGCTCCCGTCGGCAGTGAATGTAGCCCTTAATTTCGTCAGCTTAAGACTGCCAAACATTTACATATGTACACATACATAACATAATGATCTCAAACTGTAAAGACCCTTCACAAAATGTTGTATATGTAAATCTGTGTTAATACTTACGTATGTCTGGTTAACTCATCTATGTCAAAATTGACACTGAATTGTATAATGTAAATTCTGTGTAACACATACATATATAAATCAACCCGTTATAAGTCTTGAATTAAAATTGTCACACATTAAACATAGTTAAACAAAAACAATAACATTTGATTAGCAGCTTTGCATTATCGCATTTGGCTAACAGAACATCGAGAAACAGATAGATATTATTGTATTTTAGGGTAACTTTGTATAATTGTTCTTAGTAGTAATTCTTATAGTGGAAATATTTAGGGATCGGTTGAACTTATTTCACCTTTGGTTAACCACTGCAGTGAATCTGTTGAAGAACAAAGGAGTAGCATGTAGCACCCTAAAACATGACTAGTAGGCTACACTTGTAGTATTGTAGCATTCTCTGTAGGCTAACATTTGATGTATTATGCTACACTAATTATTGGGAAGGAGATGACAGACTAATGATGCTACACCCCTTATTTGGAGGGAAGGGTATATATACTGGAGCAAACAGGTATTCTGGGCTATTATATCAGACTTTTCTTTGTAACGGGTCTTTTTACCATACAGTTTGTCATTAATTGTTTGCTAAAAATATTACCATAGAGATGGATTTTACTTAGAGTGTAGTCAGCAGTAGTGTGAATCCGGGGAGATGACCCTCGATGCTGAATGTTGGTGAAATGTGCAAGGATTATGACGTCACTAATCCAATCAATTAACACTAATCCAATCAATTAAGGAGATTATCCCCTCAAGTGTTTGCTCAAACATCTTGAAACAAGTATTATCTCCTCGATGTATATTGTAATCCTCTTGAGAAGGGATTAATCAATTAAATGATTGTAAAGCGTGTTTGAAGAAGTACGCTGATTAAATACCGAGTTAATAGAACGCATGTGTGGGTGTGTATTGAGAGGTTTTGGCAAAGACGTAATCAACGAGTTTGTTAATTGAATGCAAGCATTCAATTGCGCGCGCTCGCGTGTGTGTGTGTGCCCACAGACCTGTGTAAGTGCTTAATCGAAAGCTTATATGATTTATGGACATGCACAGGGTTCGAATGTATTTATGATAAAACTGAGATTCAGATATTACAGGGACATGGCCATGAAAAACGACAGCTGGCAGAAGAGCGTCTCGATGACTTCCTCTTTCTGTCTGATAATGTAAGCGAAAGTAAATTAAGTTATAAAGTTATGTCCAGCTGTGACACTGAAGAACAATTAATTTAAAAACACTTACATACACTTTTGTCATATTAGTAAATTCTTATATCGAAATATCACTACGGGCTTTTTGATGTCTTATTTCACATTTGGACCTCCATTTGGAAGGTTTACGTTCTTAAGAACACATATATATATATATGTAGCATCTGAACTTCAGAAACAAAATGTAATTGTCGCTGTTAATTGTCTAAAAACGATAGAAGTAGATGTTTCAAAATGTCATATTAACTGTGGACTATCATGAGCAGTGACGTTTGTTGAAATATTTGCCTAAAATGGGGTCATTTTGAAACTATCATTTAGAAAATACCTGATATAATTCCTTTTGCTCGTGATTTCAATACAGCAGTTTTATTTCTATTGTAAAGAGTAAAAGCATTAACCCAGGTAGTCATTGTAAAAAAATGACTTTGTTCTCAGTAGCATTGGAAGAAAATCTTTCGTTATTAACCATTTCAACTTTGAAAGATAATTTTTAGAGGGCTATCTTATATAAGTCAGGGTTATCCGGTTGAGTCCGCATATCGAAATCGTGTGCCTTTATGCATTTTCGTTATTTCAACCAAGAAATGTCTAAGTTTATGTATTATTTGTTTCACGGATTTAAGTTTTTTAAGGCATTATACGACATTCAAAGTTCAAACAAAATACTGATGAGGAGTTGCAATCGTGTATCAAAAATATAAACTGAACAACAAGAAAATAAAGATGCGAGTATCTAGACAAATATAACAATCAAATGACGTCAGACAAATATAACGTCTGGAACTGTTCCTTTTAGACGTCAGTAATAGTTTTCGTTCGCGTATTGCTCTCGGTCGAATTATCCGAGTGTAAAAGACGACCGCGAGCTGACGGATTCCGATACAGTAATATCTTATTAATAACAGATAATAACAATAACTTAACAGACTTAACCGTTAACCAGTACTCACCTAGTGGCATATTAGTGGCCAGTCTTAACCGTGCTATACTTCAGTTTGCACAATGTATGTTTAATATGTACATATATACAGCAGTTCAAACGAAGCACAGTTACTGTTTTGTTGACTGTTGTTTTTCAGAGCGTATTAATAAGAAGCCAGTTAACATCTGCACAAAGCGAGGAACAGAAAATCTTGAATTCGTCTACTTATTCGCATTATTATTATGCTGGATTCCATGAGGTGACAATCAGCGCCTGGAATAAACTGAGACTGAACCCGTTTCTTAGAAATAAAAGTTCTAATCGACTTGAATGGTTGAAGGGTAGTGAAAGCAACGCCTTGAGAACAAACACTAGATATGAACACGTTAACAGTTTGATATGTATAGAACACAAATACAATAATCATGTTGTGTTGTAATTCATCGATTTACACATGCAAACATTTTAACAATTACTTTTTCATAGTACCAAGCCACATTCTAGTGTAAGCTGCCTTTTCATAGCTTATACTGTAGTTCAGAAATATCATGATGTAATACGCCATCAATTTCTATGATGCCTTCTAAAAAGTAAAATTGTCATGTGTCGCCTAAAGCTTTATTATAAACTCGCAAAATGTGTTACGAGTAGATAGAAAGTGGTAAAATCTGTGACAATCAGAAAAATTACTGAGACATGTAAACCGTCGTGCAACACAGCTCCTTCGTACTCAAAGAAATCTTCTTCTTCAGCCGTATTCGACGATATTGTTCCGTTTTCAGTTGAGTCTAGGTTTCTTATAAAAAGCGTGTTCATTTTCGCGCCATAGCAAGCTACTTAAGCATCAGTGGGATTAAAGTTGGGCAACGGATTGCGACATTATTCCCTGATCCCGATCATCAAACTGGTTAACGTGTTCATATCTAGTATTTGTTCTCAAGGTGTTGCTTTCGCTAAGAACATTGGGAAAGTCCATCTAGAATTATGTCTATAGAAGACAAGCTAGTCTCTGCTAGTGTTGTATTATCTTGTTCTCTCGAACAGTCAATACAGGAATGGGAGTACTGATATCTGGCAAGGGTTAAAAAGAGGAAAAGACATACTATAATGAATTGTGAGACAAAACAAACGCAAATAAGAAACAATTCTATTGAACTAATAATTTTAATTTTAATCAATCAGTAGTGGTAAGTGCTACACAATAATCGCACAATGGCACCATGGCTTCCTTACATCCTGATTTACACTCGTAGAATGTTCGTTGTCCACATCCTGCACAAAAAGCTTTCTTGCTCTCCTCAATCCTTCTGCAGTCAAGACAGTTAAACGGTCTCTCAATTTGACCACTACACTTGTGCTCCTGTCCGTCCTACTGTAATGCGCGGAAACAGTTAGAGCATTTGAGTTCTATATCAAAACCGCATCTCTCGCATCCAAAAGCCATGTCTGAAAAATGGGGAAAACCCTAAGATAATGATTCACTCACGTTAATATCAATATCAACAAAAACAAATAAAATTCAACTAAAGTCAGTCGACGAACAGATACATTACATACCCGTGCTAGAATTTGTTAAACATATGTGAATTCATGTCTTTCATTTCTTATTGAAACATAGAGAAAAATACTTGATATGCAATAGTTTAAGTTACAGCATTATTCATTTTTAAACGCGAAGAAATATATAAAAAAGGGAAAACAATAAACAATAGAGAACCATTTGTTTTCACATACCTGTAAATAAATAAATACAGAGCTCCACAAAAATCGTATAAACTTTATTTTAACGACGTGTGTGAAGTCAGAAGATGGATGTGACTTCACAGATATTGTCCTGGTATATGTACAGACTTGCCCGACAAGCAGAGTTTCTGCTCAACCAGCTGAGAGGAAGCCGTAAACACCTTTTAGAAATAAAATAATAACTCAGCAATCAGAGTTGTTTGATCCGAGGTGGCAGGTGTGAGCAATATGTCAGCCAAGGTTGAATTATGCGCAAACATGATGCTAAATTAATAAGCAGGTATTTCTAAGATGCATTTTGCACTCAACAAAACCGTCATTTCATCTTTTTTATTCGCGCTTTTATTTAGAAGAATTTTGCCTGCATGGGTGAAACGCAAACTACATTTGTGAATAAATGTTACTGATTTATGTAAATCTGATTTTTAAAGGAAAAAAGAAAACTGTACATGGAAAAATAACTTTTACAAAAATTTACTTAGACGAAAATGCTTTTATTCTCTTTGCATGACAATAAGACAGGGAGAATTAAAGTTAAGAAAAATTCATGTTTATGACTGGTTTTAAAATTAAGATGTCATCGATTTTTGTTTTGCATTTTTTTACAGAATTTTGATAACTCGATTTCTCCAAACAACGGGATCGAGAGCATATGCCTACCGTATGTTTACCGGGTTCCAAATCGAGAGATGCAAAAAAGGTCTGAGACTTATAAAACAAAGAAGTAATAGCACATTTTTAGAGTGGGTGGGTGGCGGGGGCGGCATTCACTTAAAGGTCGTTATTTTCGACCGACAGAAGCTAATTTCAACAGTTACTGTTCACAATACTTTCCCACATCTAGTATAAGCTGCCTCCTCATAGAAATTGTTAATGTTACTGTTTGTTTAACTTCATTCTCATAGAAAGTGTCACTGTCACTGTTTGTTTAACTTCATTCTCATAGAAAGTGTCACTGTTTGTTTAACTTCAGTACAACATTCAAAGTGTTTAAGGCTACTTTATGTGACCGCTGGTTACACGCTTATGCATGACTTATTCGTTTCACTCTTCAAGCAAATAACTATTTGTACACTGGATACTTAAAATTGAAAAACGAGAGAAAGAAAACATTACCGCAGGCGCTGTAATGACTTAAACTGCACTCTGTCGCGTAAGTTCAAGTAAACGATACACTAGCTATTACTTAACGATATTCATATGAAATGTACAGTAGTCGAGGCCGAGTGGTTAACGCGTCGGACTAGTATTCGAAGGATTGCTAACCGCACGGGTTCAAACCCAGTCAGGGGCAAGCCGTTGTTTCCTTGGGCAAGAAACTTTACACTCATTGCTAAGTACCGGTTAGTTCCAGGAACGGATTCGAGAGTGTGTCTGTAAGCGAAAGGCTTCCTACACACTCGAACTAAAATAAATTTGGTATAAAACACAGTAGTGAAAGCAACACCTTGAGAACAAACACTAGATATAGACACGTAAAACAGTTCGATCTGTGTAGAACACAAATACATCGTTCGTGTTGTATTGTAATTCATTGATTTACACATGCAAATATTTCAACAATTACTGTTGCACAGTTCTGTGCCACATCTAGTATAAGCTGCCTTCTCATAGAACTTGTCACTGCCACTATTTGTTTAATTTCATTATAACATTTAAAGCGTTTAAGGACACTTTATGTGACCGTAGGTTACAAGCTTATGCATGACCAATTCATTTCACCTAGCAAATGAACATTTGTGCACCGGATACTTTAAAAGAAACACGAGAGAAAAAGACTTTACTGCACGCGCTCTATTGACTTAAACTGCACTCTGTCGTGTAAGTTCAAGTAAACGATACACTAGCTATAACTTGACGACATTCTAAAATGTATAGATATTTAGTTTTGTACTATTTTCTATTGTGTTACTCCTGATACTACTATTATTATATCATAAATATAAACGTGGCTGACACCGGCTCAGTGTTCCATGAACAAAATTTCGTCTAACGCCGATCCATCCATCCACTTGCCGATGAACAGAACGTCTCCAGCGAAGAGTTTTCCCTGAAAAAGGCTAGGTCGATCGGAAGCATGATTGTGTCAACGGCTAGCAGAACCTTGGCAGACGACCGAAAAGCTGGACGCTTATTGTCCCTGCTAAAACGAAAATACACCGTATTAATTCTCGACAAACGCGAAAGACAGCGCAGTATAGAACATTTCTTTATTACATTTCACGTCGATGTCATGTCAACAGACCAGTACGACCCTTTCGCATTTATCGGTAAAAGAGACTGCGTTCATTCGTACTGTAAGTCACATGCATGACGGGTGCAATTTCAAATACCAAGCAGACGACACAATTTGTTAAGTAAACAGAACGCACATTCGGCGTTTAGGAGAAGACGTTATGGGAACAGGTCAATACAGCGCGAAATGCACGTCGAATATAACGGATTGAAACACTATGAAAAGAGTAGTAATTTCGTTAAAGCCCTAACTGTATCTTTCTAAGCACTGTTAAATGCATTATTGATTTAAGCTGAACTTTGATCGCCGAGACTGTTGTTATTTGTTATCTAACTTAGGTACGTAAGTAAGCCGACAATGCTATAAGACGAGGTTTCACTCGGTACTTGCGCTCTCTACGGATTGAAAATATGAAGTTTATAGCTTGTTAAGCGCAGCAGTCTTATGAATCCTTCTCAAAGAGAAACAGAGAAAAGTCGCACAGATTTACTGAACAGTCAGTCCTAGGTAACACGCTGTTCAGAGATAATGAGAAGATGTCAATACAAAAATGTAGATTTAATAGCCAAGATTACCCATATTTTTTCAAAACAGTCTCTGTAAACTTGCAAACAAATTTGGCCGTATCTCTGAAATGCGGTAGTTCAACATGTATCTTTTTAGTTTTTGACTGATTAAAAAAGAAACAGTTTCCGTAACTGATGTAAAATGAAATTGAATACAGCAGATTCTCTGTTAAACAACCACTTGCTCAGGGCAGCAAACACGCGGCAAATTAGAATATGAGAATGTAACATAAGAGCGACATGTCGGCTGACAGAGGATTTTCCATATTTTTCCTCGAACACTATGTAAGGACGTTCGTTAAATAAATTATTACTGCGAATTAAATGACTATTACATTTCTATTATTATACCTAGAGCATGAATTTTAGTTGATTTCGTAAGTAAGAAATCCTTGTTCCGGCATTCATGGTGCCTTTAAATTTTTAAGATGATTGTACTGGTGTTTTTTACCAGCAACGACAAAATTACTTATTAATAAACGTTCGCGTCTGTTCCTCCTCCGATATGAGCTTTTCGGTGAACCATAATTTGATGCAACTGAAGCAAAAGGCAAAAAATGCTTAATTCATTTTCCAAAAAATTAGGTTAGTGTGCTGATTCGTTGACGTTTTCATTTGGTAACAACATATTGGCAATTTTAAACTGTGGGCGAAGCCGGCAGTCTTTAATACCGCAAATCAAAATCAGGTACCGAGAGACACGTCCATTTTCACATCGGTTAATGTATTCAGATTTATGCGCATGTCGGCGTTTCCGCATATGCACGGTTGGAACAGGGATCATGTATTTTGAATAAACAATACACAGCTGATGTTTTTCCAAAGACATTTTAAGAGCCACGCAAGAACTTTATATTGTTGTTCCAAGTTTACTTATGTTTTACAAGAAAGACGCGTTTTATCTGTAAACAAAACTTTATTCAGTTGAGAGTTATCCTTCCGTTATTACTCCCTCTGGATTACCGGTCCAGCATATTACCGCTGGACCACTGATCTCTTCATGATACAAAGTTTATCGAAGATCAAATTTATGTGAAGGGAGTGAACGGTACTGAGCTCAAAAAAGTAGTGCGATACGGAACCTCATCTGTTTAGCAAGCGATGCAACTTTTACAACTGAATGTATCTGTGCAAAACAAATACATTAGAAAAGTATTTGTAAAAAGTATCTAGATAAAAAACAGCGAGAAATTACCGCGCGACTTAAAAAACAAAGACATGTATACTGTTCTTCTAGAAGGCAAATGATTGACCGAAATTGTTATGATGTAACACGACGCAATGCAAATGTTAATAGCGGTCATAACAAGCTGAATTTATTTTAAATTGGTAGTAATACCAACAATCAACAGGACAAAATAAGATCAACATATTCCATTTTTTTATATTTTTTTCTTTCTCTTTTTATTTTCTGGTTTTCTTTATCAAGTGAACAAACGAAGGAACTATCAGGCAAAAGTGCAAACGAACATTAAACTTATGTACCAAATGAATGAATGAATGTAAGAATAAATGAATGAATGAATATTTTGGACATGTTTGCTTATCCTTAATGTTATGTTTCTACTTGCTGATTTCAACTTATCCTGATTCTTGCAACGTTCGAGTGTTGGCATAGGAGTTTGTCTCCTTCGAAGCCGACATTCTTTCTCAGCTCTATGCGCTTAGTTGTTAAGTGCAGTGAACAATGCTAATCAGTTTATTATTACGCAAATAAAATTAGGTGCAATATCTTGGAAAAAATGTTGATACGGTTTCTAATACAATATAAATGATTATACCAACAGATAATGCTATCGGTAAGCAAAATATATCAATATTGATTTCTGTCCGGCTTGTCAAATCTTCAAGAATAAATCTTCCATTTAAGAGACTTTCGTTACAACAGTGATTTTGTTTCATTACTCGTGGAAGCACAACTAATGGTGCATTAACTTTATATTTACACAAAATAGGAAATATTTATTATTTTACAGAGATTAATTATTTCGAAGTTTTTGTTTTATATTTTATTTCTCTTCCAAATATAAAAAAAAATTAAAAGCAGTAAGGCTGAGTTGCACTGGACTTCCCTGATACTACAAATCGTAGCAAATTCTTACAACATTTTCTTCCAAAAACAAAATAAACTACATGTATTAAATTCAGCTATCAAAATGTTCTAACCGAAAAAAGGAAATAAAAGCAGTAAGCCTGATTTGTAGTGGCCTTCATTTACACCACAAATCGCGGCAACACATGTAAATCTTTTTGCGAAACGAAATGACAAAATCGTTTTTTAACGTCGAGTCCAATACTCAGCTCGTGAACTGGTTTGAACACAGAAAGCTGCCATCCAGTAGACTTGAGTTGTAAGCAAGAACTTGTATCCCATACGATGTGAAATAAACAAATTTAAACTAAAACAAATCTTAGCCGAGACGAAAAACCCTCATATTGTAGCTCAGTGAAAGTGTTAGTAGTTTGAAGTATCAAATGTTAAATTGTTATATGCTTTATCAACTAATCAGTGTCGTGAATATTAATCGATTAATAATGTAAATGGGCAAAACTGTATGTAGACATGCAGGTAAAAACAACATCGGTATTTGCTTGTATTTGTGAAGATAAACGTGAATGTTCTACTCACTTCTAGAAACATTAAGATGTAGAAGATACATAACATCATTGATTAGATATAGTACTACCTGAACTCTAGAGACAAACCTCATATAATAGGCTAGCGTTCTGAGACCGGAACTAGATCTTCGTCACCAGCTTCAAGCGTTTTATGTTTTTATCCACTTCAAACTAGTAACTGTTGTTATATTTTATTTTAACTCTTTCTTCCTGGTTTTGTTCGTTCAAACTTATCTGCGCCAGTGCATAATCTATTTGAATTTTTTTTTACTCGCTTCAACTGACTTCGTGTATTTCGGACACAGGCTTGGTTCATTTTGCAGTGATCATAATTATCTTATGGGCAGATCAGTAGACTTAACGCAAAAAATATGCAATCCATGGGTTGTGAGATATGGAAAAAGTAAGCGGCTATAGTAGCTCATTACAAGTAGCTTGCTCTTGTCCAAGAAAAATAAGCATCTCGTAGCAAGCTAGTGCAGTTAAGGTGAACGAAGATTTGACTTTTTTTATCTAGCTTCATTTATCAATTCTCTCTGGCAGTACGGGCATATCCGGTGAGATATGCAACAAGACCGAGAATCTGCGTCCTCCACCCCGGAGTGTAGGGTATATTTAGGTGCACAAAATTTGCTACAGGCAAAATACAAAAATACCGTTCACATTCATAGATCAACAGACACTACCTTGAACATCCACATACCCATAAATTCTAAAAAGACTAAGAAATCAAGGAACGGATAATAGAAAAAAACCCTTAGATATTAGTCTATAGAGCAGTATTTTCCAACTTGCAAAATATAATGTTCATATAAGCAGTGTTCTTAATAGTTATAAAACAGTTTATAATGCATATACTGTCTGTGTCGAACCTTATGAAGAATCTGGGGTAAATTGTAACTTAGCGCACTGGGATAACTACAGTGTAGTGATGGAATTTAATGTTTTCAAACGATAATAACAACTTATGTGAAATAAATGACTGTCCACTGTTTACAATGAAACAGTGTTAGTGAAAAAGAGTGTATGTTGTTATGAAAATCTGTATCCCAACCGTACTTTATCACTGTACTATACCAGTGCATTCTTCTTTTTTATGTAAAAAGTTATTACTTTTACCTTTTAATTTGATTAGCCTTGTTCACTATTTGTGGATACTGAGTTAACAGGAAAATCCTCAGAAATTCTATATAGAATGAAGAATAATAGATAATATAAAGACGAATATGTTCAGAAATATTTTCTTAAAGATAAAGTGTGAAAGTGTTTACTTGCGATAAATATCTATCCACATACAACTGTACATGTACAACAACAACACTCTCTATATAACGACTAATTGCAATGCATTTAGTGTACATATTGAATAAATGTGTGTGTGTGTGTGTGTGTGTGCGTGCGTGCGTGCGTGCGTGCGTGTGTGTGTGTGTGAAATAATTTTACTGATATCTTGCTATTTGCTACTGACTTGGTCTTTATCATTTACATTCATATAACTCTTTACTTAGTTTCCTGCTCGAATTTCAATGCAAGAATTATAACAGCTGCTGAAACAGGCATTTGTATTGCAACTGTTGTTTTGTGTCTTTGCTTTCAGACTGGTTAAACGAAAACGATTTTTTTATAAATACATTTACATTTAGGTCAGCTAGATAAAACTTCGTAAGAAATAAGCTCTGTAAAAATAAATATTTCCTATTCTGTGTAAATATAAAGTCCATGCAGTTGTAACTAAAGTCGGTTATATGGAAGATTTATTCTTGAAGATTTGACAAGCCGGACAGAAATCAATATTGATATATTTTACTTACTGATATCATTATCCGTTGGTACAATACTGTAGATTGTATCATAAACCGTATCAACATTTATCCAAGATGTTGCACTCAATTGTATTTTCGTTATAATATACACAATTAAGAACTAGTCTCCTGATTTACATTGTTAATTGCACATAACAAGTCTAAGGTTAACTAAGAGCATAGCTGAGAAAGAATATCGGCTCAAAGAAGACATTAAGGATAAGCAAACATGTAAAAATATTCATTCATTCATTCTGTATATAAGTTACTTTTGCTTGATAGTTCCTTCGTTTGTTCACTTGATAAAGAAAACCAGAAAATAGAAAGAAATAGAAAAAAATATAAAATGGAATATGTTGATCTTAATTTGTCCTGTTGTTGTTGGTATTACTACCAATTTAAAATACATTCAGCTTGATATGAACGCTATTAACGTTTGCACTGCGTCGTGTTACATCATAATAATTATTACGGTCAATCATTTGCCTTATAGAAAAAAATTACACAGGTTTTAACTTTTTAAGTCACGCCGGAATTTCTCGCTGTTTCTTATCTACATATTTTTTTTACGAATACTTTTCTAATGTTTTTGTTTTGCAAAGATACATTCAGTTGTAAAATGTTGCATTACTTGCAAAACAGATGAGGTTCCGAATTTGAACTAAAGTAAATTTGGTATAAAACACAGTAGTGAAAGCAACACCTTGAAAACAAACACTAGATATGAACACGTAAAACAGTTAGATTTGTATAGAACACAAATACATCGTTCGTGTTGTATTGTAATTAATTGATTTACACATGCAAATATTTCAACAATTACTGTTGCACAGTACTGTACCAAATCTAGTATAAGCTGCCTTCTCATAGAACTTGTCACTGTCACTGTTTGTTTAACGTCAGTACAGCATTTAAAGCGTTTAAGGCTACTTTATGTGACCGTAGGTTACAAGCTTATGCATGACTAATTTTTTCCACCAAGCAAATAAACATTTGTATACCGGATACTTTATAAGAAACACGAGAGAAAGTCTTTACTGCACGCGTTGTATTGACTTAAACTGCACTCTGTCGTGTAAGTTCATATGCGGAAACGCCGACATGCGCATAACTCTGAATACAATAACCGATGTTAAAAAGCACCAGTACAATCATCTTAAACATTTAAACGTATCATGAATGCCGGAAACTGGATTTTTAACTGACGAAATCCACTAAACTTCATGCTCTACGAATAATAATAGTAATATAATAGTAATTTATTCACAGTAATAATTAATTAAACGAACATCCTTACATTCTGTTCGAGGAAAAGAATGGAAATTTTTTGTCAGCAGAAATATTGCTCTTATGTAACATTCTCATATTCTAATGTTGCCGCATGTTTGCTGCCCTGAGCAAGTGGTTGTTTAACAGAGAATCTGCTGTATTCAATTTCATTTTACATCAGGTACAGCACTGTTTCTTTATTAATTAGTCATAAACTGTAAAGATACATGTTGAACACTAAATTCTAGAAAATGTCAGCCAAATTTGTTTGCAAGTTTACAGAGACTGTTTTGAAAAAATATGGATAATTATGGCTATTAAATCGACATTTTTGTTTTTACTTTTTCTCATTATCTCTGAACAGCGTGTTTACCTAGGACTGACTGTTCAGTAAATCTGTGCGATTTTTCTCTGTTTCTCTTTGAGAAGGATTCATAAGACTGCTGCGCATAACAAGCTATAAACTTCATATTTTCAATCCGTAGAGAGCGCGAGGCGCGCAAACAAGTACCGAGTGAAACCTCGTCTTTTAGCAGAGTCGGCTTACTAACGTACCTAAGTAAGATAACAAATTACAACAGTCTCGGCGATCAAAGGTCAGTTTAAATCAATAAAGTATTAAACAGTGCTTAGAAAGATTCAGTTAGGGCTTTAATGAAATTTCTACTCTTTTCTTAGTGTTTTAATCCGCTATATTCGACGTGCACTTCGTGCTGCATTGACCTGTTCCCATAACATCTTCTCCTAAACGCTGAATGTGTGTTCTGTTTACTTAACAAATTGTGTCGTCTGCTTGGTATTTGAAATTGCACCCGTCATGCATATGACTTACAGTACGAATGAACGCAGTCTCTATAACCGATAAATGCGAAAGGCAGTACTGGTCTGCTGACATGACATCGTCGGAAACTGTAATAAAGGAAACTTTTATACTGCACTGTCTTTCGCGTTTGTTGAGAATTAATACGGTGTATTTTCGTTTTAACAGGGACGATAAGCGTCCAACTTTTCGGGCGTCTGCCAATGTTTTGCTAGCCGTTGACACAATAGTGCTTCCGATCGATCGAGCCTTTTTCGGGGAAAACTCTTCGCTGGAGACGTTCTGTTCGTCGGCAAGTGGATGGATGGATCGATGTAAGACGAAATTTTGTTCATGGAACACTGAACGGCTGTCAGTCACGTTTATATTTATAATATAATAATAATAGTATCAGGAGTAATACTATAGAAAATAGTATAAAGATAAATATCTATACATTTTAGAATGTCGTCAAGTTATAGATATTGTATCGTTTACTTGAACTTACACGACAGAGTGTAGTTTTAGTCAATACAGCGTGTGCAGTAAAGTCTTTTTCTTGTGTTTCTTTTAAAGTATCCGGTATACAAATGTTTATTTGCTTGGTGGAAAAAATAAGTCATGCATAAGCTTGTAACCTACGGTCACATAAAGTAGCCTTAAACGCTTTAAATGTTGTACTGACGTTAAACAAACAGTGACAGTGACAAGTTCTATGAGAAGGCAGCTTATACTAGATTTGGTACAGTACTGTGCAACAGTAATTGTTGAAATATTTGCATGTGTAAATCAATGAATTACAATACAACACGAATGATGTATTTCTTGTTCATATCTAGTGTCTCAAGGTGTTGCTTTCACTACTGTACATTTCATATGAATATCGTTAAGTTATAGCTAGTGTATCGTTTACTTGAACATACACGACAGAGTGCAGTTTAAGTCAATACAGCGCGTGCAGTGAAGTTTTCGTTCTCTCGTTTTCTGTTTTAAGTATCCAGTGTACAAATGTTAATTTGCTTGAAGAGTGAAAATAATAGGTCATGCATAAGCTTGTAACCAACGGTCACATAAAGAAGCCTTTAACACTTTGAATATTGTACTGAAGTAACACACACGACTTCGAACTAAGTGTGGTTTCTTGGGTTACTTTCTGCATTTAACGTATATTTCACCAACAGCTTTGTGTAGATGTAGGCAATTAGAGACTAATTGCCATTTCTCTTTTGAATGTACGTATTTTGAAAGTTTCGTAAAACTCTTCTTGTAAAGTTAGACCCTAAGATAGATCGATGATAGACTGCATCTGTATCTTACTAGCACAATGAAAGAACACCAGCAGTAACGCATTTGTGTTGTAATTATTGTTTAGTGTCTTTGCCTTTAGACTAGTTAAACGAAAACATTTTTATAAATGCATTTACATTTTGGTCAGAAAAAGCAAAACCTTCGGAAGAAGTAAAATGTGTCTGTAAGAAGTAAATATTTTCCTATTCTGTGTAAACATAAAGTTCATGCATCATTAGTTGTGCTTCTACGAGTAATGAAACAAAATCACTGTCGTAACGAAAGTCGTTTATATGGAAGATTTATTCTTGAAGATTTGACATGTTGGACAGAAATCAATATTGATATATTTTGCTTACTGGTAGCATTATCTGTTGGTATAATCATTAATATTGTATCATAAACTGTATCAACATCTACCCAAGATATTTTATGAGAGAATGATTTCCATGTATCAGTGCTATACCCTGATCATGCAAAAGAACCAGGGGTGTCTCTGGAATGGGATGCTTTCTTTATTTTGCACTACCACCACAACATAAAATAACTAATCTCTTCTGGTGGCGTCAGTCATACGGGCAACCGGTACCGACGATAAATAAGCTCAAATAGATAGACTGTTGGATTGTTCGCTGTTTCTCTTTGAAAATGATCCATAAGACTGCTTTGCATAACAAGCTATAAACTTTTTTTTTCAAATATATGACCCCTGTTTCAACCGCGCACCTGCGGAAACGCCGACATGCGCATAAATCTGAATACATTAACCGATGTGAAAATGGACGTGTATCTCGGTACCTGATTTTGATTTGCGGTATTAAAGACTGCCGGCTTCGCCCACAGTTTAAAATTGCCAATATGTTGTTACCAAATGAAAACGTCAACGAATCAGCACACTAGCCTAATTTTTTGGAAAATGAATTAAGCATTTTTTGCCTTTTGCTTCAGTTGCATCAAATTATGGTTCACCGAAAAGCTCATATCGGAGGAGGAACAGACGCGAACGTTTATTAATAAGTAATTTTGTCGTTGCTGGTAAAAAACACCAGTACAATCATCTTAAAAATTTATAGGCACCATGAATGCCGGAACAAGGATTTCTTACTTACGAAATCAACTAAAATTCATGCTCTACGTATAATAATAGAAATGTAATAGTCATTTAATTCGCAGTAATAATTTATTTAACGAACGTCCTTACATAGTGTTCGAGGAAAAATATGGAAAATCCTCTGTCAGCCGACATGTCGCTCTTATGTTACATTCTCATATTCTAATTTGCCGCGTGTTTGCTGCCCTGAGCAAGTGGTTGTTTAACAGAGAATCTGCTGTATTCAATTTCATTTTACATCAGTTACGGAAACTGTTTCTTTTTTAATCAGTCAAAAACTAAAAAGATACATGTTGAACTACCGCATTTCAGAGATACGGCCAAATTTGTTTGCAAGTTTACAGAGACTGTTTTGAAAAAATATGGGTAATCTTGGCTATTAAATCTACATTTTTGTATTGACATCTTCTCATTATCTCTGAACAGCGTGTTACCTAGGACTGACTGTTCAGTAAATCTGTGCGACTTTTTTCTGTTTCTCTTTGAGAAGGATTCATAAGACTGCTGCGCATAACAAGCTATAAACTTCATATTTTCAATCCGTAGAGAGCGCAAGTACCGAGTGAAACCTCGTCTTATAGCATTGTCGGCTTACTTACGTACCTAAGTTAGATAACAAATAACAACAGTCTCGGCGATCAAAGTTCAGCTTAAATCAATAATGCATTTAACAGTGCTTAGAAAGATACAGTTAGGGCTTTAACGAAACTACTACTCTTTTCATAGTGTTTCAATCCGTTATATTCGACGTGCATTTCGCGCTGTATTGACCTGTTCCCATAACGTCTTCTCCTAAACGCCGAATGTGCGTTCTGTTTACCTAACAAATTGTGTCGTCTGCTTGGTATTTGAAATTGCACCCGTCATGCATGTGACTTACAGTACGAATGAACGCAGTCTCTATAACCGATAAATGCGAAAGGGTCGTACTGGTCTGTTGACATGACATCGACGTGAAATGTAATAAAGAAATGTTCTATACTGCGCTGTCTTTCGCGTTTGTCGAGAATTAATACGGTGTATTTTCGTTTTAGCAGGGACAATAAGCGTCCAGCTTTTCGGTCGTCTGCCAAGGTTCTGCTAGCCGTTGACACAATCATGCTTCCGATCGACCTAGCCTTTTTCAGGGAAAACTCTTCGCTGGAGACGTTCTGTTCATCGGCAAGTGGATGGATGGATCGGCGTTAGACGAAATTTTGTTCATGGAACACTGAGCCGGTGTCAGCCACGTTTATATTTATGATATAATAATAGTAGTATCAGGAGTAACACAATAGAAAATAGTACAAAACTAAATATCTATACATTTTAGAATGTCGTCAAGTTATAGCTAGTGTATCGTTTACTTGAACTTACACGACAGAGTGCAGTTTAAGTCAATAGAGCGCGTGCAGTAGAGTCTTTTTCTCTCGTGTTTCTTTTAAAGTATCCGGTGCACAAATGTTCATTTGCTAGGTGAAATGAATTGGTCATGCATAAGCTTGTAACCTACGGTCACATAAAGTGTCCTTAAACGCTTTAAATGTTATAATGAAATTAAACAAATAGTGGCAGTGACAAGTTCTATGAGAAGGCAGCTTATACTAGATGTGGCACAGAACTGTGCAACAGTAATTGTTGAAATATTTGCATGTGTAAATCAATGAATTACAATACAACACGAACGATGTATTTGTGTTCTACACAGATCGAACTGTTTTACGTGTCTATATCTAGTGTTTGTTCTCAAGGTGTTGCTTTCACTACTGTGTTTTATACCAAATTTATTTTAGTTCGAGTGTGTAGGAAGCCTTTCGCTTACAGACACACTCTCGAATCCGTTCCTGGAACTAACCGGTACTTAGCAATGAGTGTAAAGTTTCTTGCCCAAGGAAACAACGGCTTGCCCCTGACTGGGTTTGAACCCGTGCGGTTAGCAATCCTTCGAATACTAGTCCGACGCGTTAACCACTCGGCCTCGACTACTGTACATTTCATATGAATATCGTTAAGTAATAGCTAGTGTATCGTTTACTTGAACTTACGCGACAGAGTGCAGTTTAAGTCATTACAGCGTCTGCGGTAATGTTTTCTTTCTCTCGTTTTTCAATTTTAAGTATCCAGTGTACAAATAGTTATTTGCTTGAAGAGTGAAACGAATAAGTCATGCATAAGCGTGTAACCAGCGGTCACATAAAGTAGCCTTAAACACTTTGAATGTTGTACTGAAGTTAAACAAACAGTGACACTTTCTATGAGAATGAAGTTAAACAAACAGTGACAGTGACACTTTCTATGAGAATGAAGTTAAACAAACAGTAACATTAACAATTTCTATGAGGAGGCAGCTTATACTAGATGTGGGAAAGTATTGTGAACAGTAACTGTTGAAATTAGCTTCTGTCGGTCGAAAATAACGACCTTTAAGTGAATGCCGCCCCCGCCACCCACCCACTCTAAAAATGTGCTATTACTTCTTTGTTTTATAAGTCTCAGACCTTTTTTGCATCTCTCGATTTGGAACCCGGTAAACATACGGTAGGCATATGCTCTCGATCCCGTTGTTTGGAGAAATCGAGTTATCAAAATTCTGTAAAAAAATGCAAAACAAAAATCGATGACATCTTAATTTTAAAACCAGTCATAAACATGAATTTTTCTTAACTTTAATTCTCCCTGTCTTATTGTCATGCAAAGAGAATAAAAGCATTTTCGTCTAAGTAAATTTTTGTAAAAGTTATTTTTCCATGTACAGTTTTCTTTTTTCCTTTAAAAATCAGATTTACATAAATCAGTAACATTTATTCACAAATGTAGTTTGCGTTTCACCCATGCAGGCAAAATTCTTCTAAATAAAAGCGCGAATAAAAAAGATGAAATGACGGTTTTGTTGAGTGCAAAATGCATCTTAGAAATACCTGCTTATTAATTTAGCATCATGTTTGCGCATAATTCAACCTTGGCTGACATATTGCTCACACCTGCCACCTCGGATCAAACAACTCTGATTGCTGAGTTATTATTTTATTTCTAAAAGGTGTTTACGGCTTCCTCTCAGCTGGTTGAGCAGAAACTCTGCTTGTCGGGCAAGTCTGTACATATACCAGGACAATATCTGTGAAGTCACATCCATCTTCTGACTTCACACACGTCGTTAAAATAAAGTTTATACGATTTTTGTGGAGCTCTGTATTTATTTATTTACAGGTATGTGAAAACAAATGGTTCTCTATTGTTTATTGTTTTCCCTTTTTTATATATTTCTTCGCGTTTAAAAATGAATAATGCTGTAACTTAAACTATTGCATATCAAGTATTTTTCTCTATGTTTCAATAAGAAATGAAAGACATGAATTCACATATGTTTAACAAGTTCTAGCACGGGTATGTAATGTATCTGTTCGTCGACTGACTTTAGTTGAATTTTATTTGTTTTTGTTGATATTGATATTAACGTGAGTGAATCATTATCTTAGGGTTTTCCCCATTTTTCAGACATGGCTTTTGGATGCGAGAGATGCGGTTTTGATATAGAACTCAAATGCTCTAACTGTTTCCGCGCATTACAGTAGGACGGACAGGAGCACAAGTGTAGTGGTCAAATTGAGAGACCGTTTAACTGTCTTGACTGCAGAAGGATTGAGGAGAGCAAGAAAGCTTTTTGTGCAGGATGTGGACAACGAACATTCTACGAGTGTAAATCAGGATATAAGGAAGCCATGGTGCCATTGTGCGATTATTGTGTAGCACTTACCACTACTGATTGATTAAAATTAAAATTATTAGTTCAATAGAATTGTTTCTTATTTGCGTTTGTTTTGTCACACAATTCATTATAGTATGTCTTTTCCTCTTTTTAACCCTTGCCAGATATCAGTACTCCCATTCCTGTATTGACTGTTCGAGAGAACAAGATAATACAACACTAGCAGAGACTAGCTTGTCTTCTATAGACATAATTCTAGATGGACTTTCCCAATGTTCTTAGCGAAAGCAACACCTTGAGAACAAATACTAGATATGAACACGTTAACCAGTTTGATGATCGGGATCAGGGAATAATGTCGCAATCCGTTGCCCAACTTTAATCCCACTGATGCTTAAGTAGCTTGCTATGGCGCGAAAATGAACACGCTTTTTATAAGAAACCTAGACTCAACTGAAAACGGAACAATATCGTCGAATACGGCTGAAGAAGAAGATTTCTTTGAGTACGAAGGAGCTGTGTTGCACGACGGTTTACATGTCTCAGTAATTTTTCTGATTGTCACAGATTTTACCACTTTCTATCTACTCGTAACACATTTTGCGAGTTTATAATAAAGCTTTAGGCGACACATGACAATTTTACTTTTTAGAAGGCATCATAGAAATTGATGGCGTATTACATCATGATATTTCTGAACTACAGTATAAGCTATGAAAAGGCAGCTTACACTAGAATGTGGCTTGGTACTATGAAAAAGTAATTGTTAAAATGTTTGCATGTGTAAATCGATGAATTACAACACAACATGATTATTGTATTTGTGTTCTATACATATCAAACTGTTAACGTGTTCATATCTAGTGTCTGTTCTCAAGGCGTTGCTTTCACTACCCTTCAACCATTCAAGTCGATTAGAACTTTTATTTCTAAGAAACGGGTTCAGTCTCAGTTTATTCCAGGCGCTGATTGTCACCTCATGGAATCCAGCATAATAATAATGCGAATAAGTAGACGAATTCAAGATTTTCTGTTCCTCGCTTTGTGCAGATGTTAACTGGCTTCTTATTAATACGCTCTGAAAAACAACAGTCAACAAAACAGTAACTGTGCTTCGTTTGAACTGCTGTATATATGTACATATTAAACATACATTGTGCAAACTGAAGTATAGCACGGTTAAGACTGGCCACTAATATGCCACTAGGTGAGTACTGGTTAACGGTTAAGTCTGTTAAGTTATTGTTATTATCTGTTATTAATAAGATATTACTGTATCGGAATCCGTCAGCTCGCGGTCGTCTTTTACACTCGGATAATTCGACCGAGAGCAATACGCGAACGAAAACTATTACTGACGTCTAAAAGGAACAGTTCCAGACGTTATATTTGTCTGACGTCATTTGATTGTTATATTTGTCTAGATACTCGCATCTTTATTTTCTTGTTGTTCAGTTTATATTTTTGATACACGATTGCAACTCCTCATCAGTATTTTGTTTGAACTTTGAATGTCGTATAATGCCTTAAAAAACTTAAATCCGTGAAACAAATAATACATAAACTTAGACATTTCTTGGTTGAAATAACGAAAATGCATAAAGGCACACGATTTCGATATGCGGACTCAACCGGATAACCCTGACTTATATAAGATAGCCCTCTAAAAATTATCTTTCAAAGTTGAAATGGTTAATAACGAATAATTTTCTTCCAATGCTACTGAGAACAAAGTCATGTTTTTACAATGACTACCTGGGTTAATGCTTTTACTCTTTACAATAGAAATAAAACTGCTGTATTGAAATCACGAGCAAAAGGAATTATATCAGGTATTTTCTAAATGATAGTTTCAAAATGACCCCATTTTAGGCAAATATTTCAACAAACGTCACTGCTCATGATAGTCCACAGTTAATATGACATTTTGAAACATCTACTTCTATCGTTTTTAGACAATTAACAGCGACAATTACATTTTGTTTCTGAAGTTCAGATGCTACATATATATATATATGTGTTCTTAAGAACGTAAACCTTCCAAATGGAGGTCCAAATGTGAAATAAGACATCAAAAAGCCCGTAGTGATATTTCGATATAAGAATTTACTAATATGACAAAAGTGTATGTAAGTGTTTTTAAATTAATTGTTCTTCAGTGTCACAGCTGGACATAACTTTATAACTTAATTTGCTTTCGCTTACATTATCAGACAGAAAGAGGAAGTCATCGAGACGCTCTTCTGCCAGCTGTCGTTTTTCATGGCCATGTCCCTGTAATATCTGAATCTCAGTTTTATCATAAATACATTCGAACCCTGTGCATGTCCATAAATCATATAAGCTTTCGATTAAGCACTTACACAGGTCTGTGGGCACACACACACACGCGAGCGCGCGCAATTGAATGCTTGCATTCAATTAACAAACTCGTTGATTACGTCTTTGCCAAAACCTCTCAATACACACCCACACATGCGTTCTATTAACTCGGTATTTAATCAGCGTACTTCTTCAAACAAGCTTTACAATCATTTAATTGATTAATCCCTTCTCAAGAGGATTACAATATACATCGAGGAGGTAATACTTGTTTCAAGATGTTTGAGCAAACACTTGAGGGGATAATCTCCTTAATTGATTGGATTAGTGTTAATTGATTGGATTAGTGACGTCATAATCCTTGCACATTTCACCAACATTCAGCATCGAGGGTCATCTCCCCGGATTCACACTACTGTCAGCTTTGAGCTAAGTGTGAGAGAATTTCAACTTTGGATTTATTACTTTAAATGATACATATACCTAGCGTAGTATTAATTAGTAAAATGGGCATATTGCTTTATGGCTTATTTTGCCTAGTTGACTTTCTGTATTTAAAGAGTAAATAAATGACTGATGGCCATTCTATCGCGAACATCATAACCAATCTCCTCTACCCGGAATTGTTAGGACTTTGGTGGCAGCAATACACCCATATTTTCAAAAGTATTTTACAACAATGAATAAGCACACATGCATTGTCAAGACAAAATACAGACATTTTGCCTAACTTAAACACTCAAACTAGTTTTGGGACTGTCTTACTTTATAGGAATTTTATTTAAACAAGAATATAGAAACTTTGAATAACTGCTGACACCACTGATTTTGTGAGCCCTAGATATTTTAGAAATATTGTTCTATTTTCTCCCATCATATTTTTTTTTACTTGTTTGGCGTCGCTGATTACTTCAGGAGTAGTGAATGAAGGTCGACTCTATTATTTATCTCAAGAGTGATCTCCCTTGAATGACAGGTGTGAGAAAATCAGCTCCAAAAATGTGATTTTTCTCTTTGGAATACAATATGAATATCAGGATATAGCTTGGATTTGAAGTCTGTACTATTTTAATTATGACCTTGTAAAAATTTGATGAAAAACTTAGTTTATGAGTAGATTAAAGTAGTGTAAATCGATAAGTTCAATATCAAAGCAGTCATTTTTTTTAAAAATATACTGCAGAGAAAAATAATGGCAGAAAACGTCGAGATGAAAAAAGTTGATGACAAATCAAAACGTAAAAGAAGTGAACAATCGAGTACAAGTGAGTTAGAACTGAGCATAGTAAAGGAGGAAATAAATAAAAAACAAAAGAAGAAAAAACACAGGACAAATGCATCAAGTAATGATGAAGATGATCTGGAGTGTGATAATTCTAATCTTTTGAAGCAGATGAAATTAATGAACTCAAAACTTGAGAACCTTGATGGATCAATGAAAAAGGTAACAGAAAAACTTGCCAAGATGATAACCAAAGATGATAGTTCATTGAGAGAATCTATGAAAAGTTTATTCTTAGAGATGAAAGATAACCTCTTAGATTCTGTAATCAAAAATATAGAAATACTGGAGAGTACATTATTTGATAAAGATCAAGAAAATAAAAAGTTGGAAAAAAAGTAGTTGAGTTGGAGGAAAAAATAATTCTGCAAGAACAAGAGAATTCAGATCTTCAAGAAAAAATAGAAAAAATAAATGAAGTACACAGAAAACATGACAATGATACAGAACAATACAGCAGAAAAAACAATATAAGAATCAGTGGTATGTTAGACTTCAAAAAAAATGAAAGTCCACTTGAGACAGCATATAAAGTGATAGATTTAACAAGAAGACATCGTCTATGCAATCTTCATTTACATGATATTGACTTTGCACACAGGTTGCAAGATAGAAACGGCAAGAACAGAAGCATCATCGATTTGCCAAAGATGAAATTCTAAGAAATGTTAAAAATCTGAAAGGCACCAATATATACATAAATGAAGATCTCACTAAATTAAACCAGCATGTTCTCATGTGTATAAAAAGGAAATCTCCAGATGAAGTGAAAAATGCCTGGTCAAAAAATGGATCGCTATTTTTCAAAAATAAACAAGATGAAACTATATCAGTTCGTTTTGAAGACTTTCAGGATTGGATTGATCTCCCATGGCCAAAACATGAAAGAAATTAGGGCAACAATGACAACTCAACTGTGCACAGCATAGACTAATTTCATGGCGGCAAATTTTAGACAAACAGTATAAACTACTAATATATACAATACACATTATAACAGTAATCTTTTGATTACATAATAGAAACCAGCCTTATACAGTATAGATTAGTGAAGTGTGAAAGTAGAACATAAATACCATTGAGAGGTTTATCAGTACATGTGTGATCAAAATTAATTTTTTTTTTTGGTTCTAATAAAGAATTAGAGCCTTGTTTTTTTTAACAATTATATAGCTAATATTTCAAGCAGTGTTAGATATCTTAACATTCTTTTTTTAATTATTGATTTACTCTAATGATGAAATTATCAAATCTACAACTTTCATTCCATTAGGCTGGCAAAACTACTGTGTATTTATCATTATGAATAATGGTATATCTATACATAAGCGAGATTTAGGTTTCGTATTTTTGGGGTTTTCTTTTAAATCTCTTTTTTCCTCTAGTTAAATCTCCGTCAATGAATAGTCGTCATGGAGAGACATAGTGTTGTTTTTCTTTTTTTTTCATTCATTTTCATCCGACCTTCTACAGATTATCTCCCTTTAATATTTTGATTAATAGAATATAATCTTTAATAGGTTTATCATCTTAGCTTTTACCTTAAGTATCAGAAAAAAGCTACATTTTTCAGAAATTCTAAACATAATGTCAGTACTTTTCTTCCTTTTTCATGTTAACACTAACGCTTTTATGCTATCTATATAATACTGAAAGTCTTGCCTCTCTCTAATGTCAAATTATACATACATGAATACATATATTTTTCTTTAGTAATCATATGCTAGATATTTAATTTTCTTAGTAAGTCCGCATACAATATTCCTTGAAAACTGTTATTGTTGCTGTTGTATTGTCATGGTTTCTTCACGCAAAACAAATCGATTTTAAAGCATCATTCATCTTTTTTCTCAACTTAATGTTTTCTGATTTTATAAGGCAGTTTCTTTTTGTTTAACAATGCATTGAAATGTTAAAGGCTTATATCATATTGTTAGGAAACGCATTGACTATGTATTACAAGCTACACTCCTGTTTTATTCATGTTGTAATGCAGTATTACAGTACCAATGTCATTTAAGTAGGGATGGGGATGAATACTTATATCAGTATTCGAATATTCGCTTTGCCATATTCGAATATATTCGAATATTCATTTTTTTCAGTTCAGTCAGTTACCCGAATTTCGGTATCCGAACATTGGTACTGTTTTATCACCTGTACGTTGTCGTGGGGAACAGCTATGTATTATCTAGAAATGGCGTAGAAGTGGCTTGTTTTAAATACTTATTAAGTGACTGGCAATACATAATATAATAAGTCCAAACGCGACAGGGGTGCATTTTTTTTTATTTTTTTTCCATACAGCTTATTTCAATATTGTAAAGCGATGATCAAACATAAAGCGAGGATAATTTTTGTTTCAAATATACTTATAAGAGGAAAATATTTGAGCTACTCTACTGATTGGGCAACTAAAAAGTAATATCAATAGAGTTATAAGCGTGACTGGTTGTTCGTTTTCGTAAAACTTGACGTTAATCCTTGAATATTATGAGACAAACTACCTTCTAAAATTTGTGAAATAAACGGGCGCCAATTAAAATGAACAAAAGATTAAAAGGTATCACAATTACGCCTGTGGCAAACTGTTAAGCCGAAACGATTGTCCCTGCCAATAATGCATTGCAATTTTACTGTTAATTGGATCATTTTTGACACGCGATAAAGAAAAACACAATACCCATCCGATTGGGGTATTTGCATAATCAGAATGCTAACATTTATAAAAACCAACGATGCTTTATTTGAAAAAAAAAAATCATTTTAGAATATTCGAATTTGATTTTCAGATTCGAATATTCGGTGGGTTTTCGAATATTCGAAAATTCGAACATTCGTTCCCATCCCTCCATTTAAGGGATTATTACTGAGAATTTTCTATTTTCTTTATACTTTCACATTTCTTTTTTGTCAAGTTGGCGTTTTTGTGTTTTTAACACATTGGCACTTTTTTATGTTTTCTTTTTCCAAAGAATTGACTGTTTATGGATAACCGAATGTTGCACGAATTACTTCTACCCTTTACAAAATGAAATTAAAACTATGTACATTTAATGTTAGAGGTATCGCTGACGTAAAAAGGCGAAGACATATATTTAACTGGTTCCGTGAAAGTGACTTTAATATTATACTACTGCAAGAAATAGATTGTAATAAACAGGATCACCGGAAATGGGCTAAAGAATGGGGTCATGAAGCATATTTTAGTGGTAACAGTTCAAATAGTAAGGGTATATGTATATTATTAAAAGATAACATTGATATAGCAGTAAAACGTCATACAGAAATAATCGGGGGCAGATTACAAATGCTGATTATAGATATAAATAATATATAAATCCTTGTTCTTAATATATATGGTCCTAATTTGGATGAAGATACTTTTTTGAACATGTTGAAACAATAATCGCTGATAATGATGACAAATATATTATTGCAGGCGGGACTTTAACACTGTTATGAACGTAAAATATGACAAGAAAAATAGTAAAATAGAATCACATAAGAAATGCAGATCAAAATTAAAATCATTAGTAGATGCATATGACCTAACTGATATATGGCGATTAAAACACCCTGAAAGAAAACAATACACCTGGCATTCAAACACTAAACCCATAATCTCATGTCGTTTAGATTATTTCCTAATATCTTCAAATTTAACAAGCAAAACTGTAAATTTTAGTATTCAACTGGAGTACGATCTGACCATTTAATGGTCTTTTTGAACATAGAAATTAAAGAAAATAAAAGAGGTCCTGGTTACTTCAAATTGAATAATTCAATCCTTTTCGATAATGAATATCAACGATTAATAAAAAACATCTATTACAGAAATTGTAAATTTAAATGCAGATGCAAATGCGAACACACTATGGGAAATAATAAAAGGAACTATAAGAAATGAAACAATAAAATACACATCAATGAAAAAAAAGAAAACAAGTAAATTTGTGAGCCAATGCTCACTAGTGATACCCCCGCTATCAGAAATTTGACTTTCATAATGTAATTTGCATTTGTCATATGTATAAAGAGTGTCAAATTTTTCCGAGTATTTACCTGAATTTAATACAACTTCATCCAAGGCACAGGTAGATGGATATGAAGATGGTCAGAATAATGAACAGGTATTACATCTGTGATTTCTGATTCATCGAAGTCTTTATTCACAAAAACACGATCAAGTGAACCTCCTTTCCTGTGTGTTGGTAACTTCTAAGTATTCGGTAAACAGGAAGTAGATGAGCAAGGAGCATATAATCGCTTTATACCATATGAGAATATAGGATAAAGCAATATGAAAAATATCAGGCTGCTGCATCTTATAGTTGCTGAGAAAACTGTGACGGAAATTGTGAATGTATATCAACTATGTGTAAAAATCTAAGTATTCGGTAAACAGGAAGTAGATGAGCAAGGAGCATAAAATCGCTTTACACCATATGGGACTATAGGATAAAGCAATATGCAAAATATCAGGCTGCTGCATCTTATAGTTGCTGAGAAAACTGTGGCGGAAATTGTGAATGTATGTCAACTATGTGTAAAAATCTAAGTATTCGGTAAACAGGAAGTAGATGAGCAAGGAGCATAAAATCGCTTTACACCATATGGGACTATAGGATAAAGCAATATGCAAAATATCAGGCGGCTGCATGCTCTAGTTGCTGAGAAAACTGCGACGGAAAATAAAGATGTCGTTTGGTTGATGTAATGCACCTATATAGTGACAAAATCTAAAAATATTCGGTAAACAGGAAGTAGATGAGCAAGGAGCATTAAATCGCTTTACACCATATGGGACTATAGGGTATAGCAATATGTGAAATATCAGGCTTCTGCATGTTATAGTTGCTGAGAAAACTGTAACGGAAATTTGTTACGGACGGACGGACGGACACACACACGGACAAGGGTAAAACAGTATAACCCCCACTTCTTTGAAGCGGGGGTGAAATAACAAAGCAGAAAAACAATTAATCAGTGAAATTAATGCTTTACAAAGTAAAATAGACAATGGTGAGAATAATGAAACAAATATTTTATCTATGTGTCAGAAAAAGTCCTTATATATAGAAAAAATATTTTAACAAATACATGTACGTTACACGATTTTGTTAAGTTTGAACCCAAAAAAATAAATGCCAATAGAATGAAGCCAATTTTAAATGATTTAATAGACCACTCACAAACCGGTTTTTTGAAAGGAATATATATTGGAGAAAATATAAGACTTATTAGCGAAATTCTTGATTTTTTAAATGAAAATAACGAACCAGGAATTGTTCTTTTTTCTGACTTCATTTGATAGGTTAGATCATAATTTCATTTTAGATTCGCTTATGTTTTTTGGTTTTGGACCCTCTTTATTACAATGGATCAGGGTTTTTTACAATCATATTCAAGGTTGTATTTTAAATAATGGATATTTATCAGAGTCGTTTAAAATTGAAAGAGGGGTCAGACAAGGATGTCCATTATCTGCTTATTTATTTATTCTTAGTATTGAAATACTTTCAGTAGCAGTAAGAGATAATAAGGATATTACAGGAATAATTATGAATGGTACTATATTTAAAGAAACTTTTTTTGCAGATGATGCAACTTTTTTTACAAATGGAAATGAATTATAGAAAACTTTGGAAAAGCATCTGGTCTTAAATTAAATGCAAGAAAATCTACCTTGCTAAGAGTCGGATCATAAAGAAATGAAAATAAGATATTTTGTAAAATGAAACATTTTAACTGGAGTTCCGATCAGGCATCAACACTGGGTATCACTTTTAGAAATAATTTACAAAAACGCATAGATATAAATTTTAATACAAAAATTAATGAAATGATTGCTATACTTGATAAGTGGAGCAATCATAATTTAATATTAATCGGTTAGATAACAGTAATAAAAACCTTTGCTATTCCGAAAATTATTTTTCCACTAACTGTACTTGAAACCCACCAGAAGAAGTAATAAGTTTAATCAATAAATCATTATTTCATTTTCTATGGGATGGAAAACCAGAAAAAATTGCAAGAAACATTATTAAACTTGATTATAAAAATGGAGGTTTAAAAATGATCGATATTAAATCATTCATAGCTGCTGCAAAATGCTCTTGGTTAAAAAGATTATTTGATAAGGAAAACAATGGTAAATGGAAACAAATGTATATAAATTAATTAGAACTGTATGGTGGTATATTATTATTTGAGGCAAATTGTTCTAAATCAGATCTAGAACAAAAGGTACAAAATAAGTTTTTGAAAGATATACTAAGAAGTTGTGCAGAAATAAACTTTGAATCAAATGTAACAGAGATAAAAAACCAAGTCATTTGGAACAACTCAAACATAAAAATAAATAACAAAACAATCTATTATAAGACATGGAATTCAAAAGGCATTAAATACATTAAAGACATCTATGACATAGAGAATAATACCTTTTATAACTTTAATAATTTAAAAATGAAATATGATATAAATAGCTCGGATTATCTAAAATATTTTTCGTTAATTTCTAGCATTGACAAACAATGGAAAATAAGGCTAAATACATGCACCAGTGATAGCCCACAAGTGTTAAATATTACTAAAGTTATTAATCTACGTAAACCCAACAAATATTTATATTCAATGCATATGAAAGGACATAATAAAACAGTGATAAATAAATCAGAAAACAAGTGGAATAATGTGTATAATTTAAATAAAGTAGACTGGTCCCAAGTTTATACAAATCCTTTTAAATGCACAATCGATACCAGACTTAGGGCTTTCCAATACAAGTTCTTAAAACGTATCCTTCCTACAAATGATTTTCTGCGTAAATGTAAACTTGTTCAATCTGGTCTATGCGATTTATGTAATATGTATAATGAAACTGTTATTCATTTGTTTTAGGAATGTCCTGTAAGTCAAGCATTTTGGTCAGATGTTTCACGATTCCTAGAAAATAATAATTTATTAGTACATATTGACATAAACAATAGCACTAGGGTTATTTACAACTGATAGTAAAAGCATTATCGCAAATTATGTGCTCTTGCTAGCTAAATACTTTATGTACAAATGCAAGCTCAACAAAATGGAACCAAAAATATCAATTTTTGAATTAGAACTAAAGCAACGAAAAGAAACTGAAAGAATAATAGCATTAAATAAAAAAAATAGATTTTCATAACTCAAAATGGAATAATATAGATATATAATAAAAATATAAAAAAAATATATCACTAGAAAAAAAAACACAAAAACGCCAACACATCATAATACACTCTAGTAACCTTACTCTATCTCTGACTCTATCTTCTCTTACATCTATCTCTCTAATATATACTTTATATTTCCTTAATATGTTCATTTTGTCAAAATGTATGTATTGATGAATTATTTTTGTAGATGCTATGAAAAATAAATTATAAAAAAATAAACAAGAATATAGAAACTTTGAATAACTGCTGACACCACTGATTTTGTAAGCCCTATATATTTTAGAAATATTGTTCTTTTTTCTCCTTTCATATTTTTTTACTTGTTTGGCGTCGCTGATTAGTTCAGGAGTAGTGAATGAACGTCAACTCTTTTTTTGGGGGCATTAAGATAAAATTACATGTGTAATAAAAATGCAGAAAGTTTTCTAGAAAATGCTGATGTATAGCAAAAATATTACACTGCTTTAAAGCTCACAATATTTCTATTACATATTTTTTTTCTAGCTAAAACTAATAATTTTGACAGGTTTAATCTGAATATTTGTTAACGTTTGTTTTTGTTATAAACTTTACATCGAATTTAAATCAGATAACGCGTGGTACTTGACCGACTTTCACTTTCTTTATGGCAACACAAATTATTCCGACAACCCAAATCCAAGTCATTTTTCCTGTATTTTCGATTGTTCTCATCCACTATATGAAACTAGACACTATTTAAGTACGCACACACGATTGAAGAAAACGTAACAAGATGTGACAAACCGAAAGCATACTCACAAGACAGAATTACTCAAAAACATAATATGATGAACGTTGTGTTACGAATTTCGAAATTGTTAAGACGATACGGAAGAACAAAAGAACAAACGAATGCATATTGTTTTAGGCATTATCAACACATAATAAAACAACATTTTAAAACATGGTTATTGGCTGATGAAACGATGAGAAAGAACTATGCCAACTAACAAATATGTAAACTGATGGTAGTTAAGGCCAAACTTGACCGAAGTCTGACCTCATTAGGGGACACATACACAGTTTTCTTTCTGGCCCCCTGATATTGGATTTTCCTTTTGTCCAGCCGTTACATTGTGATGTTATATCAAATACAGAAAGGCTAAAAGATTAGACTAGGGGACATATATACAGGTATCTTTCTGGCCTCCTGATAAAGGATTTCCCTATTGTCCAGCCGTTAGTTTGTGATGTTGTATAATACACAGAGAGGCTTAAGGATTAGGCTAGGGGACACATAATATGTGTATATTATACAGGTATCTTTCTGGCCCCCTGATATTGGATTTCCCTATTGTCTAGCCGTTAGTTGGTGGTTTTATATCATACTAAGAGAGGCTAAAAGATTAGACTAGGAGACACATATACAGTTATCTTTCTTGTCTCTGATATTTGATTTCCCTAATGTCCAGCCGTTAGTTTGTGATGTTATATCATACACAGAGAGGCTTAAAGATTAGACCATGGGACATATATACAGTTATCTTTCTTGCCTCTGATATTGGATTTCCCTATTGTCCAGCCGTTAGTTTGTTATGTTATATCATTCACAGAGAGGCTAAAAGATAAGACTAGGGAACATATTTATATACAGTTATCTTTCTGGCCCCTGATATTGGATTTCTCTATTGTTTAGCCGTTAGTTTGAGATAATATCATACAAAGAAAGGCTAACAGATTAGACTAAGGGAAATAATTATATACAGTTATCTTTCTGGCCCCTTGATATTGGATTTCCCTATTTTTTAGCCGTTAGTTTGAGATAATATCATACAAAGAAAGGCTAACAGATTAGACTAAGGGAAATAATTATATACAGTTATCTTTCTGGCCCCTTGATATTGGATTTCCCTATTGTTTAGCCGTTAGTTTGAGAAAATATCATACACAGAGGAGCTAAAAGATTAGACTAAGGGACATATATACAGTTATCTTTCTGGCCCCTGTTATTGGATTTCTCTATTGTTTAGCCGTTAGTTTGAGATAATTTCATACAAAGAGGGGCTAACAGATTAGACTAGGGGACATATATACAGTTATCTTTCTGGCCCCTTGATATTGATTTTCCCTATTGTTTAGCCTTTAGTTTGAGAAAATTTCATACAAAGAGGAGCTAAAAGATTAGACTAAGGGACATAATTATATACAGTTATCTTTCTGGCCCCCTGATATTGGATTTCTCTTTTGTTTAGCCGTTAGTTTGAGATAATATCATACGCATAGAGGCTAAAAGATGAAACTAGGGGACATAATTATATACAATTATCTTTCTGGCCCCCTGATATTGGATTTCTCTATTGTTTAGCAGTAAGTTTGAGATAATATCATACAAAGAGGGGCTAACAGATTAGACTAGGGACATATATACAGTTATCTTTCTGGCCCCCTGATTTTGGTTTTTCTATTGTTTAGCTGTATGTTTTAGATAATATCATTCACATACGGGCTTAGAGAGAAGACTAGGGGACATATAATATGATACAGTTATTGGATTTCTTTATTGTTTAGCCGTTAGTTAGAGATAATATCATACACAGAGGGGCTAAAAGATTAGACTAGGGGAAAAATATACAGTTATCTTTCTGGCCCCTGATATTGGATTTCTTTATTGTTTAGTCGTTAGTTTGAGATAATATCATACACAGAGAGGCTAAAAGATTAGACTAGGAGACATATATACAGTTATCTTTCTGTCCACCCCCCTCCCCTGATATTGGATTTCTCTATTGTCCAGCCGTTCGTTTGAGATAATATCATACACAGAGAGGGTAAATAATAAGACTAGGGGAGATATATATATATATATATATATATATATATATATATATATATATATGCAGTTATCTTTCTGGCCCCTGATACAGGACTACATGTTCGGAGAAAAAGAACCCTGATTTCAAAATCTAAGGTAAGTTTGAGCAATTGTGGCAAACTTGACACGATCAAGAGAAAATTAAAACATGTCAGTTAGGTCTCAAATTAGCAGATCATTTGAAGGGAGAAAGTCGTAAGGTAAACTTAATTAAGATTACAAACCGTCAATGAACAGTTCCTCACAGCTATGGGAATTGAAATCACTAGTAAATGTACACTTGTGAATGGCCCCAGGTCTTCTTGCATTTGGCAGGTTGTCACTGCTGTCTCTAGGAGCTCCAAACAAAATCCTGAAATAATTGGATGTCTGGTTAAGATGTACAGTGAACATCTTCGACTAATTGATTACGATACATAAGATCCATAATGCATTTCCTCCACTCTGAAAAGTACTCTGTTTTATTTAAATGAGTAGAATTGAGACCTTTGAACAATCCAAATTGTTTTCTTTAGTTGTTTATAAAATCGCCGGTCTTTAATTTGTTTTAAAACATTAATAACCTATATTAGAATTGAATTGATTTTTTTTCTTTTTAAATATATTGAAATTGTTATAAACGCTTAGAGCATGGTTAATTTATTTTGGGCATTAAGGAAGAAACTCACTTAAATAAAAAGGACAAATTATTTTGGCTAGGAGTTGACTGAATTTTCGCTTGTAAAATTAGAATTGTTTTTGTGTTGTACAGTCCGTAGATATTTTACAACATCATACAGCCAGGTGCTTTGTTCTGTATAAAACAGCAACAATATGTTTATATATATTTAAAAAGAATCTTATTTAAAGTTCAATTTATGCATGTACAAAATATGATAATGTAAAGACAATCTGAGAAGGGCCTACTTTAGATAATAACAAAAGTTCACCATATGTTACATTCTCAAGAGGACAGCTAAACTTTATACAAATTATTCAAAACATGGGGAATATTGTTGAGCAGTTTCAAGTTTATTTTAATAAATCTGGTCACGCATTACTGCGTAATGCTTTAATGGGCTAGGAACAGACAAAAACCAAATAAAAAATGGAAAATGAGTTTAACTTTAATCAAATGTTATCATTGAAGACTTTTTTTAGCTTTAGTTAATTTAAACCGAAACCTCGAATCATGCAAGTGCAGTTTAAATTATGCAGAAAATGCCGGAAGCTGGAGATCTATTTGCTTGATTTAAACCTGACGATTTAGACATTTATGTTTATATATTTGATATGAAAATATTCTGAAATAATAAAAAAATAGTAATAAAAAAATAATAATAGACAATGGATAAACAATTCTGAATACAAACTGTATGTAAGGAATAAACCATAGATATGCTCAAACGTGTTTTAAAGAATTTCTGTTTACAATATATCAGGTACAAATTGTAGGAACTGCCGTATTGAAGATGTTCTCAGATTATTGTTTATTATTTGTTTTTGTTTTTTTCGCTATCGGTTGTCAAGTAAATGTTAACGTTTAATTCTTCATATCATATTAAGTGTTAATACTTCCAAAAATAAGTTAATATTAATTAATCTAGTTGATAATTACCTGTACATTTTTAAGAGACTTCGAAAACAATCTTCAACATTCGAACTGACCAGATTTTATGCAAATCTTGTGAATCCACCAAAAACCGAAGCAATCAAGACAAATGTTCACTATGCTAAAAACAGGTTGAAAAGATTCGTGATTTAATTTTCATTAAAATCAGATTAACTGTCAAAATAATTCATCAAAACTGATATCAGCTAGGATTTCACGTCTGATTTCATCTTTGAATCCCTTACTTTGAGGGAGAAAAAGAATATTGGGCAGTAGTTCACGAAGACAGAAAAGTTAAAATTAAGGCCTTCCAGAATAAAAAAGGAAATTCGATTTGTCCTTTTTCTAGGAGAACATAGATGGGAGAACATTCCCCCATCTCACCTAAAAGATGGGGGAACATTCCTCCAACGCAGTAATAGATAGGGGAACATTCCCCCCTCTCACTAGTAGATAGGAAAACATTACCCCATCTCACTAGAAGATAGGGGAACATTCCTCCATCTCACTAGTAGATAGGGGAACATTCTTCCAACTCAGTAGTAGATAAGGGAACATTCCTCCAACTCACTAGTAGATAGGGGAACATTCCCCCATCTCACTAGTAGATAGAGTAGATAGGGGAACATTCCTCCATCTTACTAGTTGATAGGGGAACATTTCCCCAACTTACTAGTAGATAGGGGAACATTTCCCCAACTCAGTAGTAGATAGGGGAACATTCCCCAATCTCACTAGTAGATAGGGGAACATTCCCCCATCTCACTAATAGATAGGAGAACATTCTTCCAACTCAGCAGTAGATAGGGGAACAATCCTCAAACTCAATAGTAGATAGGGGAACATTCCCCATCTCAGTAGTAGATAGGAGAACATTCCTTCAACCCAGTAGTAGATAGGAGAACATTTCCCATCTCACTTGAAGATAGGGTAACATTCCTCCAACTCACTAATAGATAGGGGAACGTTCCCCTATCTCACTAGTAGATAGGGAAACATTCCCCCATCTCACTAGTAGATAGGGGAACATTTCCCCATCTTAGTAGCAGATAAGGGCACATTTCTCCATTCCAGTAGTAGATGGGGGAACATTCCTCCATCTCCATAGTAAATAGGGGAACTTTCCTCTATCTCAGTAGTAGATAGGGGAACATTACTTCATCTCAGTAGTAGATAGGGGAACATTTCTCCATTTCAGTTAAAGATAGGGGAACATTCCTCTATCTCAGTAGTAGATAGGGGAACATCCCTATAGCTCAGTAGTAGATAGGGGAACCTCACTCCATCTCAGTAGTAGATAGGGGAACATATCTCCATTTCAGTAATAGATAGGGGAACATTCCTCCATCTCAGTAGTAAATAGGGGAACATTCATGAATCTCAGTAGTAGAGAGGGGAATATTTCTCCATCTCATTAGTAGATAGGGGAACAATTCCTCCATCTCAGTATTAGATATGGGAACATTTCTCCATCTCATAAGTCGATAGGGGAACAATTCCTCCATCTCAGTAGTAGGGGAACATTCCTTCAAACCCAGTAGTAGAAAAGTGACATTTGTCCATCTCCGTAGTAGATCAGTGATCATTCCTCCATCTCAGTAATAGTAAGGAGAACATTCCTCCTTCTCAGTAGTAGACAGGGAAACTTTCCTCCATCTCATTAGTAGATAGGGAAACATTTCTCGATTTCAGCAGTAGATACATGTGATATCCCGACGGGATTTTAAAAAATCCCGATATTGAGACCCTAATCCCGATTCCCGTTATCAGCTTATGAAATCCCGATATTTGTCTCTCACACAAAAAAAAAAACAAAAAAAAAACAAAACAAAAACAATCGTCAGTAAAATTCACACATCTCTGACCATATCTCGCACCTTCAGTAAAGTCAAAGTGTGCCGATTATCTCGGACGTAAGTGTCCAAGTGTGCCGAATGAGAGGATTAACGATAAAGTGACACTTTATGATATTGTTTATTGGATAATTGGATAATTGCTTGTTTGTATGGGTAAAAATTATTGAAATCACAAGTTAAGCGTGTCTTTGAATAGCCACCTGACTGCAATTAGCGGATTTATTTCATATGCGGCGGTATTTTGTGATGTCCAAAAGATGTTTATATCCGGATAATAGGACACTGTCGGAGAAAAAGTATTCGTCTTTTGATCTACTTTAATTATTTTAGCACGTTTTGTATAATTATTTAACGATGGAGAATAAAATGATTTGTCAAGCCCTTTCCTGGCATATTGGTGAAAAATGCCTAAACGTGCACTATCCCCTTCTGCTAGGGTATCAGACCCTAAGACAAAAACTTCTAAACTTAAAACAAAATACAATTCTGATTGGGAGAAAGAACGTAAATGGTTGAAGAAAGGAAAGGGACCTGAATTTGCGTTATGTAAATGGTGTAATTTAGATTTCAAGATCTGCTATGGTGGGAAAAACGACCTCGCAAAGCATGCAATGACCACTGGGCATAAAGACAGTACTAAGGTAGTTAACTCATCTCAAAATGTAGCTAGCATGTTTTCTAAAGTGTCTGTGGAGGAGGATAGTGTAGCACGTGCTGAAGCACTCTTTGCTTTCTTCATTGCGTTTTGTTAAATGTGCTTGATTAGATCATGAATAAAATAATAGAAACTTTACTTTTTACTTTCTGTCATTGTAATTATAAAATGGTCTTGATGTAAAAGGTTTCTACCAAATTTGCCTAACGCGCATTGAAATTTAAGTCGATTTAAAAATCCAGTTTTGAGCCCCAAAATCCAGCTGAAAATCCAGTTTTGGCCCATTTCAGTTGTCACATGTATGGATAAGGGAAGATTCCTCCATCTCAGTAGTAGATAGGGGAACATTCCACAATCTCATTCGCATTCCTTCACCTCAGCCTCAAGATAGGGGAACATTCTCCATCTCACTTGTAGATAGGGGAACATTCCTCCATTGCAATAGTAGATAGGGGAACATTTTTCCATCTCAGTAGATGATAGGGGAACATTTCTCAATCTTATTCGCATTCCTTAACGTCAGCTTCAAGATAGGAGAACATTCCTTCATCTACAAATGTAAGATTTTGGAACAATGCCCCATCTTAACTATTTAAAAAAGAATATGACACATGTTTGAAGAACATTACTAAATCATTAAAAATAATAAGGGGACAATTTTATAGTATTTTAGAAAGTTTTAAGAGTATAACCCGTCATTTGATTTTAAAAGGAAATTTTCTACACAACAAGACAAATAACATTTTTAAACATAGGAACATTGATAAATTAAACAGACTTGAAAACAAAAAGAAAACAAAAATAGTTGGGGTGAACGTATCTGATGTTTGTCCAAATTTACGCGGGAAAAAAATCTATATCTATTTAGCATCATTAAAACAGTAAAAAAAGTGAACAGGTCAGTTTAGCTCCTTAAATGTAGGACTGAGAATAGGGAACATCTTCTAATTGCACAGGCATGAAAGGAATTGTCTTGATTTGTTGAACTGAGGCTGCTCAAGCATGTAATGTTATTATCACCTCAAGCAACGAAGATCCTATTTAACTTAGTCATGGCGCTGGTAAGAAAACAAGATTCATATAGTGATATCATTTCTCTTTCTGAATTAAAAAGGAAAGTAAAACTGGTAAAGAGAAGAACAAGAGGGCCATGGTGGCCCTGTATTGCTCACCTGAATATGACTGCTTTTAAGAAAGTTGCTATGGACCTGGTTAATTGACTTCTGATGACCCATATTCGAACTTGACTTAGAAATTATTGAAAGAGGTCCCTGTGAACTTAACCTTTGACCTATTGACCCAAAAAACAATAGGGTTCTTCTAATACAATTATCCTATAAAGTTTGAAGGTTCTTGGTGTAATGGCACTACAGTTACTCTGCAGAAATACTTTTCACTCTACAGGTCCCTGTGACCCTGACCTTTGACATAGTAGCTCAAAAAACAATACAGTTCTTTTATTTAGTAAAGGCAATCATTCTATCAAGTTTGAAGGCTTTGGGTGAAATGGTTCTGCTGTTATTGAGTGGAAACCGTTTTCACTCTAGAGGTCCCTCTGACCTTGACCTTGACCTTTGACCTACTGACCCAAAAAATAAACGATTTTTTTCTACTTAGTAAGGGCAATAATCCTGTGAAGTTTTAAGGCTTTGGGTCAACTGGTACTCAAGTTATTGAAAGGAAACTAAGTGTGACAGACAGACTGACAAACAGACACCCGTGAACAGGGCAAAAACAATATGTCTCCATCAGAAGGGCGGGTTTTAACTTAACTTGTAATATTTTATAGCATTTTCGACATTTGTATAAACAGAGAAACATAAATCGAAAAAAAGTGCAAATGGATTGGGCTACAAGTTTTAACAACATTAGGAACAACCCTTTCCTAAGTGTCTGTTTTATAGTCTATATAACCGATTTAGTGATTATACAATCGAAATTGAGAAAATATGTTTTAGTCAATAGAGAAGAAGGAACAAAAAGCAGGAGGAAAGAAAGAAACCTAAAGGCAGAAAGAAAAATACTAGAATTTAATAAATGAGGATTAAATCAACAATAAGATAGAAGGAATTGCTCCAAAAAAAATGTTCTACGCTGCCCCCAACATCCCAAACCCTCCAACCGAAGCCATGCCTTTAATGTCAATACCGATGGCGGGATACAACAAAAATGTAAAAATGATATGTCAAAAAATATCACAGATATTACCTAATTTTTTCTGTTTGCTTTATAAATTTCTGTATTTCAAAATATATGCATTTTCTTCCTCTGAAAGAGTTTCTTTACCAAATAATAAGTCATGTAATGTTAGAGGTTGAAAAATAAACGTAGACTGGTACAAAATATATATCTATGACGAGTAAATCTGGAACAAACTAGGAAGTAATGCTTAGCATCTTCACAAATACTTCCACAGTCACAAAGAGAGTTCTGCCTAATATGATTTCGAAAAAGATCATCGTTTAGATCACTACACTGATTTCTAATTCTTGCATGATAAACAGAAAACGTTCTGTCACCGCTAAGAAACCATTTTGGAACAATAGGTGGTTTAAAGTAATTTTTAAGGTTTGCTTTGAAACTTGAGAGACTTGGTGAGTTTTTTATTTTATTATCAAATTCGTTCCACAACTTAACAGAAGAAGGAATTACTGATTTGGAGAAAATTTCTAAGCGTCTTGGAACAGTGATATAGTTAGGGTTGAATCTTAAATTGTAAGGATTAGTTTCTTGTATTGTAGGCGGAAATAAATCTGAAAGATATTCTGGCAAAAACCCACGTTTTTCTTTATACACTAAAATTAGCTTTTGCATTTTGCGTCGATCAGATAGCGATATCCAACCAATTTCAGTTAAGAGTTTTTCAATGGATACTGAGCGTGTTAGACCAGTTACGGTCAGTGCAGCTTCATACTGAAGTTTTTCTAAGGATTCTTTATCGCGTATAGTACAGTTGTCCCACACAATTGAAGCATATTCTAGTATTGGTCTTAAATATGACACATAAATTTGGTTAAACGTTGCACGATTTAACCTGAACTTAAGCAATTGCATAGATCCTAGAACTTTGGAAGCAGAAGAAATTATGTTAGTGATGTGTTCGTGCCATGAACCATCCTTGCTTAGAGTTACACCAAGATGTATATGGCTTTCAACAAAGGTAAGCTCAATATTTTAAAAACTCAAATTAGGAAGGTCTCTTTCTGCAAGCGAGAAGGCTACTACCTCTGTTTTAGAGGGGTTAAGATTTACCAACCACTGTTTTGACCAGTTCGAAATCTTTTGGAGATCGGAGTTTAACCTTGATTCTATAAGTTTTTTATTCGTGGAAGATACTGCAAGTGAACAATCGTCAGCAAATAATCTAGTGGAGCTTTCTAAAGTGTCAGCAATATCATTAACGTAGATAAGAAACAAAAGAGGTCCTAGAACTGAGCCCTGTTGAACACCTGCAGTTATATATTTAATTTCAGAAAAGGATGACCCGATAAATACTCGCTGATGCCTGTAGCTTAAGTAATTTTCAATCCATTTATTTAGTTTACCAATGATTCCGTATTGTTTTAGTTTGAATAACAGTCCAAGATGCCAAACTCTGTCGAAAGCCTTAGAAATATCACAAAAGGTAATACAAGTCAGTTGTTTTTCGTCAAAAGCTTTACATATTTGATTATATAAGTCACTAAGTTGGTATACAGTTGAATGACCAGGGAGGACACCAGATTGATTTTTATAAATGATGTCGTTACTTACAAGATAATTAAAAAGATGTTTGAACATGACGCGTTCCATAACTTTGCCCAGACAACTTATAAGTGATATAGGTCTATAATTGGAAGGGATATATTTGTCACCTTTTTTGAATAAAGGCATTACATGTGCTAATTTAAAACATTTTGGATAAATACTTTCTTGTAGAGACCGATTAAATAAAACAAAGTGGGCGATTAATGGAAAAAGATGTTTCTTTTAGCATACGATGGCTTATTTCATCCGGTCCACTAGATTTTTTAACACTAAGTTAGTTAAGACATCATATATATCTTGTTCTGTAATCGTAACTTCATCGATATATGCACTGGTTTTAGGATTAAATATTGGAAGCACGGTTGACGAATCGTCTACAGTTGATATAGAAACAAAATAATTATTCAAAGTATTTGCAATTTCTTCATCTGTTAATGAGAAACTGCCGTCTTCATTTTTAAGAGGCGGATTTTATCACACATAGTAGATTTTTCTTGGATGAACTTCTCTATAGTTTTCCAGTATTGAGATGGGTTACTTGTTGATAAAATAGTTCTTGTGCATGGTTTTTATGTTATTGACCTTGTTTCTTAACCGTTTGTATATTAACCAATCATTATGTTTATTCGATCTTACTGCTTTTAATTTCTGTCTGTCTCGTTTTCGGGAGAATTTACGTATTTCCGAGTTGTACCAAGGTTTGTCTCCAGGCCTCAGTGTCTCGAAATAAGTTGGAATGCAAGACCTGGCTAGTTCTAAAAAAATGTTAATAAATTTTTCACAACAGTCGTCAACTGAGCCAGTGCATAGAAAAGACCAATCATATAACGTAATTAGAGTATTCAGCTTTGCAAAATCCGCATTTTTGTAGTTCCATACACGTCTTTTAAATGTGTTACTAAGTTTTAAGTCAATTTTAATGTGTATGTAAGCTGCAAAATGGTCACTTAACTGTTTATCTGTTTCGAAAATTCCGCTTTCGAAAAAATAAATCTGGTTACTTAAGCTATAGGATCAATCAAGGTACACGAAAACTGAGTTACTCTAGTTGGAATTGTTATTACGTTTCTCATATTATTAAGAAGAAGTACGTCTCGTAATTTACTGTTTAACGGATTCAAGTGGTCCTTGTTTATGTCATCTACTAACAAATTATTACAACACTTTTCAATAGCCTTTTCTAAAGATAAATTAAGTCTATCCCAGAAATCAACAGTGGAATGAGGTGGTCGATAAACAGTACATAATAAAAACGTTTTATTTTTATCTTTCAATTCAATCCATAGCGATTCTGGAAGTAGGTTTTCAGGTTCGATTAATCTTTTAGGTCGTAAGTAAGACAATGCATAAATTAAAAAAAACACCTGAGTGTGCTGTATTATCTTTCTAAATAAAAAATCAAAACCGTCTAATGATAAAACGTTGTTACTTACATCTGTGTACAAATGAGTTTCCGTAAAACAGAAAATATCAAGGTCAAGGAAATTATTTTTTATATATGACATTTTGTTGCGAATACTACGAATATTTTGATGTATAATCGATAGACAATTGTCTGTGCCATGAATAGGACCTGGATTTAGTTCTATATCTCCTGACAACAAAAGAATTGCATCAAAGTATAAATGATACAAAGTGTCCAAGACATTAAAAAATAAACTAAGGTTAAGATTGTAAAAACTTATATCTGAGTCGTACCGGTCTGATATTGTCATCAATAACATGGAAGCAATCGGAAACATTGTAGACATCTGAAAGACTAAAACGTTCCCGTGAAAGGAAAACAGTAAAAATGCATTAATTTTTTAACCAGCCTCTAATATTACCAATAAACGTCCCCAAAACTCCTAGCGTATATACATGTATACTGTACTTAAATGACCTTAACATACCCTGCCTACAGTTATAATTTAGCCCGACCGTCACTATCCAGCTAGCTAGGTCATTACCCATACTGCAAATAGGTAACTTAAATTAAAATTTGCAGTGGCGAATGGGTTATACACCAAGGCAAACGGAAGGGGACAGGGAAGGGATGGCAGCACAACACATGTAGGAGCAACAAATAACTATCTACAAAAATTACCATAATATACAAAAAGTAAGGTACTAAACGATTTCCATTGTACATGATTGATGACATTAAGAAAGAATAAATTCTGATATAAAATAAAGATGCTCAACAAAAAGAAACACCAAATAAACCGATTACTGCACCAGAAGTACACAATAAATCAAACACAGTACGAAGATCATTACGACATTAAATCAACTTGAAGTTCTCAATAATGATAGTAATATGTAAAGAAAACATCTAGTGCGTTTATGACTTTATATAGACAAATACAGCTAAAACAAGTAACTATTTTGTAAAGTCTACAAGGATAACGAGGTTCCTGAAGCATGAAAACCACAAAAAAAATTAAGTAATATTAGTAGCATAATAAATACTTATGCCCGTTTCATGGTCACGTGATTTATTAGCACGCCTTGCATAGCCTTTATCAAAAATAACTGTTAAGATACTGTTAAGTTAACGGCAAAAAAGCAGAAAGAAGAAAGGAAACAGAAATATATTACGAACTTTGGTTCAAAGGATTATTGTAATAATCCTCTTTTTAAATTTATCGGTAAAGGAGATGTCTAGCTAAAAACAGACGACATTTCTTACCCCAAGTGAAATAAAGATAAACTGGAATGCGGTGTTCAATGAACTAGAACTGTCCGCCTGATACAAAATATTGTGAAAATGGAATATTTTGTTTTAAATTGAAAAGAAATATATAAAGAAGAGAGACCAATAACAGCAAATGGATACAATATAAATATAGGTAAGTGCTATTGGTACTATACGATAACAAAAACTTCAGTTTAATCTAGGTCAATAGCGGGGGTCAATAGCGCGGTTAATATATAGATTGTAACTGTTTGTAAACACTGACATTGATGAATACAGAGTATTTGTTTGGAGCAGTACCAACTTTAATGGCCTGAATATCACTCATGTCTTTGATGTGAACTGTTTTGTTGGCCCCTTCCTCCGTACCGGGTATAGATCCGTACACTTTACTGCCGGAAATCCACGATTTTACAAGACATTTGGATCTCACTAATTGTCTCGCTTCATAACTAAGTTGTTGCCGGAATCGAGTCAAGTTTTCTTGAACATAAACTCCAGAACCAAGCTGTTTCCTAGCCACATACAAACTTTGCCTTGAGTTTGCAGATGAGTTTGTAAATTTAAAAATAACTTTTCTGCAGGAATCGTGTTTGTATTTACCTAGTCTGTGACATCTGTCAATATCACTAGCGCAAAGTGATATCCCTGATTTTGAGGCAAGATTCAAAACTCCTTGTTGAACATTTTCGGTGTTGTCGTTTGTGTCACCAGTCAAACCAGAAATTTCTAAGCACATGCGCCGGCCATATTGCTCTAGCTCATCCAGTTCTAGCTGAGTTGTTTTCAGGGTGTTTGAGAGATGGGTATTTTTTTAACGTAGATTGGTTATTTCATCTTGAAGGAGTGCATTTTCATTTGTATATTTATCCTGAATTCTAGACATTTCAGACTCTACTAGCGACTTGAATTCAGAAAGCAGTTCGGATTTCATTTGCTTTATGAGATCATATTTTATTTGCTCCGCAATAATAGATGCTATTTTCTTCAGATCGTCTTTTGAAATGGCTGACGCCGTATTTGTTGTGGGTGGGGGTTGGGATAATTCAAAATGTTCAGTATCCAATATATTATCCTCGATATCGAAATAAAAACTAGCGTCACTATCACTGTTTTGACTTTGAAGCTTCCTTATATCTGTTTTATACTTTTATACGAGGAAACGGGTTCCTTACCCGGAGATGATTTTCTACGTTTTCGACGCCGATTTTTTCCTCGGCCTTGAGGCATTTGGGTAACTGAAAGTCAATAAGACTAGTTCCACACCAAACAGAGGGAATTCTTATCACATTTCAACAAACACTCTATAGGCGCACTAATATCACTAAAATATCACACATGTCCCTTGGAAATCGAATTAAAACACAATTAATCCATGAAATCCAATTACATTTTCTCAGTTCAAAAAAACAGCGCCATTTTTTACAAACCGGAAGGGCGGGTTTGAGGGGAGACATAACATTGAACAATGTTTGCCTATATAAGTCCTTGTGTAATATCAAATGACGCCCTCCCCGCCCCCTAGGGGTGGGGCCAGTTTTGAACCCAGGGTTATGATTTGAACAAACCTTGTAAAGGTCCACTAGACAATGTTGCACACCTAATATCTAAACTCTAGCCTGGACTTGCGGTTGCTTACAATAAGATTTTTAAAGTTTTTCCTATATCCAATTTTTCCAATTATCTTAACTCTAGGCTTTGTGGTATCTGAAAAGAAGATTTTTACAGTTTTTCCTATATAACTCTATGTAAAACATGTGACCCCTGTGGCCTGGTCTTTTTTTACCCAGGGGCCATGATTTGAACAAACTTGGTTAAGGTCCTCTAGACAATGCTACATACAAAATATCTAAACTCTTTGCCTGTTGGTTTCTGATGTGAATATCTTTCAAAACTTTTTCCTATATAACTCTATGTAAACAAGTGACCCCCGGGGCTTGGCCTATTTTGACCCAGTGGCTATGATTTAAATAAACTTAGTAGAGGTCCACTAGATAAAGCTACACACCAAATATCTAAACTCTAGGCCTTGCGGTTTCTGACAAGAAGATTTTTTTTTTCCTATATAACTCTATGTAAAACATGTGACCCCTGAGGCGGGGCCTTTTTTGAACCAGGGGCTATGATTTGAGTAAACTTGGTAAAGGTCAAATAGACAATGCTGTACATCAAAAAATTTAACTCTAGGCCATGTGGTATCTGAAAAGAAGATTTTTCAAAGTTTTTCTATACAACTCAATGAAAAACATGTGACCACTGGGGCGGGGCCATTTTTGACCCATGGGGCATGATTTGAATAAACTTGGTAGAGGTCTTCTAGACAATGCTATTTACAAAATATCTAAGCTCTATGCTTGTTGGTTTCTGATTTGAAGATTTTTAAAACTTTTTCCTATAAAACTCTATGTAAACAAGTGACCCCTGGGGCCTGGCCTTTTTAAATCCAGGGGCCATGATTTGAACAAACTTGGAAGAGGTCCACTAGACAATGCTACACACCAAATATCTAAACTCTAGGCCTTGTGGTTTCTGACAAGAAGATTTTTTAAAAGTTTTTCCGATATAACTCTATGTAAAACATGTGACCCCTGGGGCCTGGCCATTTTTGACCCAGGGGACATGATTTGAACAAACTTGGTAGAGGTCTACTGGACAATGCTGCACACCAAATATCTAAACTCAAGGCCTTGCAGTTTCTGACAAGAAGATTTTTTAAGGTTTTTCCTATATAACTCTATGTAAACAAGTGACCCCTGGGGTCTGCCTATTTTTGACCTAGGGGCCATGATTTGAACAAACATGGTAGAGGTCCACTAGACAATGCTACACACCAAATATCTAAACTCTAGGTCTTGTTGTTTCTGACAAGAAGATTTTTAAGTTTTTCCTATATAAATCTATGTAAAATCAACTTACCCCTGGAGTGGCGTAAGTTTTTACCTTAGGGTCATAATTTGAACAAAATTGGTAGAGGTCTACTAGATCATGCTTCATACCATACATCTAAGCTCCAGGCCTTGAGGTTTCGGAGAAGAAGATTTTTAAATATCAAACTTTTAAAATCTTTTTTTAGCTCCAGTGAACCAGAAATGCAATGGACCAGAGCCATTTGAACAATCTTGGTAGAGCTTCATGCAAGACATCCCAGGCAAGTTTCATTAAATTTGGTCTATTGGTTTCAGAGGAGATGTCGTTTGAATGAAAAGTTGACGACAGACGACGGACAAAGACCGATCAGAAAAGCTCACCCTGAGCACTTTGTGCTCAGGTGAGCTAAAAAGAAACACTCCTCAACATTTGTACAAATTAACTCTATAAGAATAAAAGTTTGTTCCGTGTTTAATTATATATTTTGTGTTTTGTTCTACATTTTATGCTTGTCTGTTTTCGAAGAAAAATGTCTTAAATGTTAGGTAATTTTGAACACTTGTATTAATATTAATTTACCAATAAGAAATAATTGTGAATTCTGCTCACAAAACCTTACTTATTTTGTTGTTTTCTAGTTACAACTAGACCTATCGCTGTATGCGATTCAAACCCCCACCAATGTCAATGATAGAAGGTTATTTGGATATTTGAATAGATAGATAAGGGAATAACTTTTGTGGCTTTAAATTGTTGTGTTTGATGAAAAATAGACAACACTTCACAGGTAATGATGATGAACAAATTTTGAATTATCAAGTCAGGAAACAGGTAACAATAACCTTTGATTTTGCAAATTTATTAAAACAAAGAAATTATGAGCTAAAATTTAGCCAAGTAAAAATAAAATCCTCATCTTATATTTGATTGTCTAATATTTGACGTTCAAATGTGACCTTGACCATGAGTAAGTACAAAGGCAACACAAGTTCAAAACCATTTCTGAATATCCTCTTCATTAGGGAAACATTTGAGCTAAGTTCGAATAAAATTCGATTTAAAATCGGACAAAAAATCAGACTTTCCTGTGTGACCTTGACCTTGACCTTGAGCTGATACAAGGGCAATATGGGTTACACACATTGCCTTGTAAAGATGAACATAAGGGCGAATGGTGACCTTGACCTTGAGCTAGTACAAGATCAACATGGGTTCTGTACATCACTATCATGAGGTGAACATCTGAGGCAAGTTTGAAGAAAACACTTCAAGGAGTATAGGATTTTACAGAGCGGACACGGAAATTATCTGACCTTGACCTGACACAAGGGCAACATGGGTTCTGCACATTTCCATGTTGAGGTTAACATCAAAGCAAAGTTTGAAGAAGATCCTCCCGTTAGTATATGTTTTATTGAGCGGACAAGGTGGAAACTAACCGACAGATGGACGCGACAAAGCGATTCCAGTATAGTCCCCCCATTTGTGGTGGGGGTATAATAACTGTTTAAGAGCTACAGTGAACAGCGACTTTTTTAAATATGATGACACGAAAAACTGCCGTGTGACAGATTTTATGTTTCATATTGTTACATGTATCATGCATTCCAAATCCCTATTTAACTTTTTTTTCAGTTTCTATAATGAATTCTAACATTTGCATTTCGCCGACACTAAACAAAGAAGAAAGTCACTGCAAACGTCACCATTAAATAGTGCACGTACTTGTGCCCCTTATAAAATACGTATGTGTTAGAATGGAAATAGATTTTAAAATGTTCGTGATCTACTGTCATATATATCGCGGTTTCTTGTTCATATGCATATTCATCTAAATTAAATTATTATGCATCTGAACTAGACACTGTGATATATTCAACGGTATATCACTCAAACTTAAGATTTATTTCCGAATTTACACAAGAACAAAAGGATTGGACAAATTTGCATGGAGTATAGTTTAATAATATTCCATGGCCCATAGTTTGTATGACTTCATATAAAGTAGATATTGCAATTTCATTTTAACTTCATATATTACAAAACAGTCGGAAAAGCTAAAATATAGTGTGGGGATAAAAATATAAAGTGCAGAACTATTAATCTCTGATAGGTAGCTTCAATTTACAAAATCAAGTCAAAATCTAAAAGTTACTATCCATGCTAGGAAATACGATAATACCATTACTTTTACAACTTTATGTTAAAACACTGGGGCTTATTTAGACTGGTTTCAGACCCAGCAATTAATATGTTATTTTTTAGTTATGTTAAGCTACATGACTATTAAGTCCCTTTCAAACTACATATTTATAGTTTCTTGGTTGGAATTATATGGTTGCTAGGAGAGGAAAAAATGTTGTTATCAGAGGGGTAAAACATTTAGTATATCAATGCGTTAACATAAAAAGAAAAGGATAATACAGCCTGCAGCCAGGCTAGGGCTTATTAGCTACACATTGCACTTGGTTTGACCGAAAATCAGAGGTCAAGTTTGTAACAATGTTACCTGTTAGCACATGCAAAATGCAATCAGATGGAAATTGAGAAAATTGGACACAAATAAAAATCCATGGAAGATGGATGATAACGAAAAAATACAAACTGGTTAAACACTGAGATTTACAGCAGGAAATAGTTCTACTTATATCATCATATACTTATTTTCTTATAAAGATGGCCACTTCAAATATCAGCTTGTACAGGTAAATATTTGGGGATTGCAATTAAAGAGACTCACTTAAAGAATTTAGCTCAATTCTTCTTTTTTTACTTCAAAACTGAAGAGAAGTTAATATACTATTTATGGAAAACATAATAATATGCTTATATACACCATGAAAACTGAAAACAATACCACGATTCAAACCAATGCCCTTTTGGTTAGTACAATAAAGAGCGGCGATCTAAACCACTAAGCCACAGAGGCTCGTGTTTTAAGATTTGTCAAAATCAGCAAAATATCTACCCCTTCACGAACAGAGTACTTTTTTATCATTTGAATACTTTTTTTATGGTTTAATTAAACCACAAGAATTTAGAAGGAAGTTGGAAAATTTAAACATTTAGCTATTGTCCCTGTTTTAACATGTTCATTGTGATAATTATAAGTTAGATAAAGTATAGTTAGGTACTCAGTTTTTAGAGATTTTAAGAAAAAGATCGATAGCTTTGAAAATAAAAGGTAAATATTAATGAACCACTGCATCATTTAATTTCAACTGGAAACTTTCTAATTGTATTCTTTCAGTAACAAAACTGTATTTACTGTTAAATTTAACCATGTTTGTGAAGATTTTGATATACATTATTCGCTTTAGAAATATACAGATAACTTAATGCTTCTCCCTCATGAAAAATATTGTCTGAACTTGTTCGAATGTTTCTGAATTTATCTGAAGTCATACTGAATACTTCTAAAAATAAATTTATCTGTATGGATATTTCTGTCTTTGGGGAACTGAAAATTTCTGAATGTATGCTGAATATTTCGTAATTAGATATGAACTATTCAAACATTTGAAACTGTATGAATAAGAAATTATGAATCATTCAATATTCTACATTTTTCATTTCTTTGAGTTCATCAGAATTTTCAGATTGGCTTGTATAAATTTATGAAAGAACTAAATGAAACAAAATAGGTAACAGTCGCAAGTTTTAAACATCAGCTTATAATTTTCAATTATTTTTTAGTATTTCAAATCTTGTAAATATGTTAAAAAGATTACAAAATCATCACGGTAACATAAAAAAACTAATGCATAATTGTAAGAATAATTCAGACATGTGCCAATGCACTGATTTTAAACTCTGAAGACTTAAACAAATTTTGTCTGAATACTCAGATGAATTGATGTTAGCCATTATAATTCTTACGTACAAATCAGGACTTGAAATGTAAAGATTGAAATTCATGTTATATGCATGTTTTTCGTTCGAAAAATATTTAAAAGCAATTTCATCTAAACAAGCAACATGCTGGTTGCATGTTACATTCTTTCTTACTACACTTTACAATTAATTGATACATTAATCTGAATTATTCGGACGGTTGTGTCTTTAAGTTTCATAGTATGATTTTTCAACTAAAAAATTATGACATAATTTTGTCTAAATAATTCAGACTATTCTCAAACTGTATTATACGTACCCGTAAGTTTTTTGTTTGTTTGTTTGTTTATTGGGGTTTAACGCCAGTTTTAACAGCTGTGGTCCTATCCCGGCGGTAAGTCCATCTAACAGATGTTCCTGGGTATCCAACCAGTTTACCAACCAATTTCTCCTCAAATGACTGACTACTTCCTCACTTGTTTCAGAGGTGAGGGACAAACGAGCTATAGACACACTGTCTGAGATCAATTACCACGTAAAAATTTTGCCGGCCCTGATCAAACCAGGAACTCCAGGACTGACAATCCGATGCTCTACCCACTGAGCTAGCCAGGCCAGCAAGTTCAGATGTTAGTCACCTCATCATTTAGGGTGAAATGCATAAATGTTAATCTTGATCTTTTTTTATGATTATGTTTGTCATGTAAATGACATCAGATAATAATAATAATAATAATAAAGGATAAATAGTTCATTTTAAGAAAAATATCCTGACTTACTTCAACAGTTATTGATAGGTTGATGGCGTCGTGAAAATAGCTCGTGCTATTCAAAATATAAGCTACTATGTGCAAAACTGACCACATGCATAGAACTACATAATATAGTAAATTTATACCAGTTCACTTTTATTTCATCACTTATGAAACTTATGTTAAATTTGCCTATTAAATATTCTGTCAAGTTTCCTGAATGGTTATTACACAAGGCACAAGTGAGGACACACTTTGCTTTTTATAGCAAAATTGAAATAAATCAAAACTTGTTTATATTTTAAAGACTTTTCATACAGGAAAAGCAACTTTGTTTCCTCAAGTGGTATGGTACAATTGAAAGTTACTTTTCTTGAGTATTTTTATCATTTTTTAAAAAATATTTCTTTTTCTTTTTATTTTATTATTTTTTTTTTGTAGACCAATAAAGGGGAAAGTTAACATTTTTCTATTTCATAGTTCTGAAAACTTACCTGTAACCATAAGGTGGTCAGGATAACATTAATAGTCCTGGTCAGTGCACAGCAGGTCATCAAATATTTATAACAACTTAATTGACCAGGCAAATTAATTACATTACACGCCTAAGCATTTTCTAGATTCTTGTAAAATAGGGTTATAGAGGTTTCTGCTGTGTGCTTTCTTGCTCTGTATCAATACAATGGATAAACAAATCCCTGAGAAATAAGAGGTCACAGTCAGGCTATAATGTCATGCTAAAGATAATAATAGAAATTCTTGGAGGTTAACTTTGTGTAAATTTGCTACATTTCTGTGGTTAGATATTCAAAGCTGTTATCAAACATCTTAACCAATCAGATCATATTTTCGAGTCATTTTGAGAGAGGCGGGATTTATAAATAATACTGCGTCGTCATGTTTCCACACCAAGAATTCTAATTTATGTCAGGATACATTCATTCCAGGTATTTCAAACTTTTACTTTTCTTCACAATATAGAATATACATTTTAGGATTTACCTTAAGAAATGAAAAACTCAAAGAGGAGACATTTTACAACTATGTATTTATTTAAGAATTTGATTAACGTATGTTTAAAAACAAAAGCAATAATTCATGAGAAATTAGTTTGGGGAGAAAATCAATTACAGGCAGCATTAGAGTATACAGGTGAAAACACAGATACACTATGTCATGTATGCTTAAAGTGCATTTTTGTAAAACTATGCCTGTTTTACTGTGCACGTGTCTGAAAGAATAAATATAACATTATACTTGTTTATACCGAATCCTACATTTTGAAGAGAATTTGAGCTGGAATGCATGATTATAGTTGACATTAAAATCTTATTTGTTTCAATGGTCTACATTTTATACGGGAGTAGCAATATTTCTTGGATATTCTGTTAACTATCTGTAATAGTAATAGTAGAGATCGAACAGGTACATGTATACTGTTTTTAAAAATATAAATGCAGATAAGCCCCTTCCTACTGGTACTGAAAGGTCGTACAAACAATGATTTATCTGAAAACCTGACCAATATGAATGTAGACAGATGGGGTACCTGTTTATGTGTTTTCATTTCTGCAATATATGCTGACAAGAATGTTAGTGTAACATGTGTGGAACGTGAATTTAAAAAAAAATGCACAACAGTTATATGATAAGAGTTGCAGAAGGTAACTAAAGTCAAATAAGTCACCTTATCTAAAGCTTCGACCCTGTGATATTCAACTAAATGTGTTTGAACTTTTTGCTAAAAGACACACCATTAGAAATGAAGTTCAGAAAAAGTCGATTATGAAATATTTTAAAGAAAACAAGAAATACCTCTAAACTAACATTTCCAGTTACAGCAGAAAGTATATTTTACAGTGACTTGGGACGTATTAATTTGGCCTCTTCTTGCCAAACTCGAACACAATGAGTTAAAATGACTGGATGCATGTATTGCACCAGCAAATGTGTTCAAAGATTTAAATCACTATTATATTGAAATTAAAATTTGTTTTAATTAATCTAGTGTATACCGATAGTGATAACACCTGGACAAGTTTACTTCATTTCCTAAGACTGATTGATTGATTGATTAATTGATTGAAACATTTGTTACAACAGAAGCAATTATCTACAGAACTTAAGTTTTGTATTGGAATTCATGTTACTAAAATATACATATAGCATGCCTCTTAAGAATAAAGTGTACCAGAGTTTTCCATCATATCAAGTATGTGCTCAGTCATTACATTTATGAAGTTGTGTGACAATATAATACGTTAAGTTTAACTAATAGCAGCTAGCACAGTTGGAGTGACATTTAAGACATTGTCTTTCATTGTTCGTAAGTATGAACAAATGTTTAATTAAGTAGGGTCTACTTATGAATTAAATAATATAAACATTTTATACTAAAAATGTTCATGTAGCTATTTATTATGATTATGAGTGTTTCTACTGTTAAATCTACTTTAAATAATTTCATATTTGGGCCAAAAAGGGAAACTGATTTGAATATCCCTCTTATTCTGGATACAATTCAAAACCTCTACATTCTAACCAGTGTTTAAGTTCACATATGGAATCCTCTGAAATATCACCACAGTAAAGCTTTAATAAACTGCCAAAGGAACATCATTTTATGCTCATTTTCTTAGATGCTGCCATTGTTTAAAAACTGGTCTGTGTAGTAGTAAAAATATCTTATCAGTGTTTGTCCGACCTTTCTGAAATGTGTAACACATGATACCAATAACTGGAACTGATGACGTAGCTATCAATCTCTCCTATTCATGTCTGACAAAAGTTCAAACAATTTGGATACATCACTGTTTAAATCTTACTACAGAATAAACCTTATTAGTATATCTAGTAAACAAAAATTGCATGTCTGTCATTTTATAGATATTATTTGGGGACATAACATGCTTCTGCTCAGCAGCATTTGAAGATCTGCAACAAAGCCAATATAATGACCACTGTAAAACATCCTGTATTTTGATAGTGTTTAATTCTCTTTTGTTTCGCACAAAATATGATTACAGATAAGGTAACTTAATTATTTACTTACACGGGATGGGAAGGTACTTCCCTCCTTCCTGCACGTACTCTCCTGCGCATCGGTCGAATGTTTCACTTTCTTACATCTGCTAAAATCAATTTTCGGAACGATATTTCTATTTTTAGATAGGGAAATCCACAGTTACTTTTCAGCCAAGCAGTGACTAGCTTACAACTAATCGTCACATACATTCATTTGACAACCCAAAATGTAAACAAACAATGCATGTTCGCATGTTACTTTTGTATTTTATTGATCAGTGTTTTTAATATGCATACGTAAATAAACCAATAATAATAACAAAAAGGTTAAAATCAAGATTGTTAGATTGTTGGCGAGCGTTCTATTGTTGTCTTCAAAAGTTGCGGGTAACGTAAACGCGTAATCCGGTCAGCATTTTTTTGGCAGCAATAAGTTCACGATAAAGAAACGTTCATTCTTGAAAACCCAGTGACTTTCCTGACACTGTTTTTGCACAAACAAATGTGTCCTTATTTTCTTTAATGATTGCACGAAGTACAGGTTTTTGAAATGGTTTAATGTAGCGATAATTTAAACCTTTTGCAAGTTGATCAAAGTTTATATCTTCCAGAGACGACATTTTGTTTACAAAAATGTGAGAAAACACTTTTCTATTTGTAATTGTTGCAGTCACGTGATCGTTTCAACCAATGAAAATTGGTTTAAAGATTTTTCGTTTTTGGGGATATTGGTGCACTTTCATTGGTTGTTTAAAAGTTCAATGTAAAGGTCAATATCATAAAACTACACTTATTAAAGCAGCGATGTCAAATAACGGTAGTGTATTCATGTAGCTGCTGAGGGAGCGTATCCTGCACAGGACTCGCCCTTTCTATCCCCAACCTTATCCCACAGTTACACCCCTTTAATTCTTTTCATTTCATTTTTCGTTTGCTTCTTTTATCTTTTGGGATGAGTAGGTACTGGCCGACAACACACCCCATCCTACCAGACCCCACCCCCTTTCAGTTGTTCATTTAGTTTGCTTTTTTCCGTTTTGAGTAAGTACTTGATAAAAAATATATTTCATTTTTTGCAATAGGAAAGTATTTGCATGCTTTTTTCTGATAAATAAAACAGACAAGGGTTGGCACTGTTCTGATATGTTCTTGTGAGACTTGATAGTTACAATCTGATATGATACTGAAAGGCACAGGAATGTGACATTAAGTGTGGTCTGTAGTAAGAACTGCATTAAAACATGTACATGAATATGTGGAACAGACTCTTAAAGCTGATGATTTGTGTCCAGGTTAAAAAGTAATCTTCCGGAAAAAAAGTAATGCCAGAAGCTTTTAAGCAAATGGATGGTTTGTACAGTTGCGGAAATACATAAAAGATCACAAAAATTGGGTATACTGGAAATGAAGAAAGTCACAGTGTTACAGACAGGACAATGGCTTTGACAGGTGCAAACAAGTTGAAAGGACAGCGATCGAAGTGGACCCCCAATGATGGGCTTTGATGACACCACTCAGAAAGGTTGTCGTTGACAATCACCTTTTTTTCCAAGGTTTGTTATAATGAAAAAAAGTAATTTATGGTTGTAAATTGCTGTATAAATAGACGAAATAGTGAAAGTTATGATGATGAGATGATTTTGATAACACCATAGCTAATCAACAGTTTAACTATTGTAATGTAGTAACATTACTTTTAAAATATAGTAAATAGAATTAATATAAATAAATAGTTTGCCATTTTTATAAACTTCTCAAATATACTCTCGTACAAGTATAAGCTTCCTATAAATTAGCTAAGATCTATTGTTGTCTACGTTTCATAACATTACAACTCAAGTTCCTTTGTGTACGTGGATTACAATCTTTAATTCAATACACTTTATCAGTCGATAACAGTAGTGCGGATTTGTGTCCAAGGGTTCTATCAAACAACTAAATATTAATGATCTAACTTTCTTTGTATGAACCCTAAAATTCTGAAATAATCAAAGATCCAGCTGGTACTTGTAGCTAACAATTACACAAGTCCGCATAACATAATCATGGCCAGAAGTAAAAACCAAATACTACATAAAGGATTGTTATATATTATTAACTGTACCATTGTTTACCTTCTGTTAAGTTATTGAAATAGTCCCAGACATGTTATGCATTAAATGGGTATAAAAGTTGTCTACCAGACTAAGCCCAGCAGACCGGGGACAACGAGCTAGGGTAGACGTATATTCATATGTTTGGCTATTTTCAAATATTATACTTAGAATAACTTAGTTTACGATACAGTACTTATAATTAAATATTTTAATAAAATAACTTGTAAATTGAACTGTTTTGTGTCATCACTACATCACAAGACGTTTTAGTGGTGCCGTGACCAGGATGACAACTCTGGTGTTGTAGAGGCCGCACGAGAAGACTACTACCACTATCGATCATCGCCGTGATACAACAGGTTAGTTATCTGATATTTAACGTTTGCTTGGTATAAATTAGTATTCAAAAAATTTAATTAAGATAAAAAATTTAATTAAGATTATGGCAGAAGCAGGAATCACTCAAGTTTTTCAAGATTTATCAAATCAATTAAAAATATTCGCCACCAATGTAGGAACCCACGGAGTAAGCAATGTTGTTAAAAATTTTGATGGTGACAAAACGCAATTTAAGCCATGGTTAAAATCGATCGAAAAATTTGCCTTAATTAAGCAGTTGGACGATGAAAGTAAAAAAATGATTTGTTATGAAACTTCCCTAGGCCCGGTCTCCGATTTTATCCATAGGTATTTAAAAGAAAATGTTGGGTGTACATGGGCGAATCTTAAGGCTACATTAAACAGTAGGTTCTCTGAAATCAAAGACGCGCATCATGCATTTTATTTACTAAGAAATATTAAACAAAAGCAAGGTGAAAACGCTCATTTATATCTTGAAAGACTTTTAGAACTGGCAGAAGACGCGTATGACGGTCAAAATTATAATGATTTGGCAATAGTAGAAAAACAATTAATAGGTATTTTCACAGACGGATTAGCAGAAGATTATTTAAAGATAAAAGTTATGCGTGATAACCCCCAAACTTTACAAGCGGCTCTTATCTCAGCCACAGGCGAACAAAATTTAAGGGCGAGATTTCAATTAAGAAATAGGTTTTCGGACACATCACAAAATTCTTCTACTTTCAATGAACACGAACCCATGGAAATAGATCACATTAGGCCACAGAAACCATGCACGTACTGTCACAAATTAGGACATCAAATTAAAGATTGTCGTAAACGGCAGCACCAAATTCATGCTGTATCACAAATTATGCAGCATACATTCAGACAGCAACATACGCAACATCCACGCAATCACATGCAATCATACCGACAAACATCAAAATTTCCTCGACAGACTGAGTGCTGGAAATGTGGAAAGCTCGGTCATATTCAACGTTATTGCACTAATTCAAACAGACATTTAAACTAAAGTATTCCTATCAAAATGAAGTCGCTGATAGGAAATTAAAGGAACCAACATCAATTTATACTATAAATTTAGCAGGAAATCCAAATTCGTGCTCAATAAAGATAGAAAAATATAAAGTTCGCGCATTAGTAGATTCTGGAGCTGAAGTTTCTCTATTAAACAGGCGTACTTTTCACTCATTAAAACAAAAACCAAAATTAATTACAGATCACAATGTTTCTTTACAGTCGGTTAATGGTAACTCTTTACATGTTGACGGTTACGCTTTCTTATCATTTACAATAGGAGGTGCGAAAATGTCACATAAATTCTATGTAGTTGCCAACATGAACCGAAAGGCTATTTTGGGTCGAGACTGGCTAGTAGAAAATGGTGTCAGGTTATATTTTGATTTAGGTTGCCTGCGGGTACACGATGTTTATGTCACTTTGGAAGAAGACATTCACATAAATTCTGTAGTAAAATTACAACAAGACACTATAATTAGGCCACAGTCTGTACAAATTTGTAATGGACAATTAAACGGGTATTCAAATTTACAAAAATTCAAAACATATCAATTGCGTAGTATTGAAAATGGGTATCTTAATACTGAGCCAGGTCTCATGGTGGCAAATGCAGTGATCAAATTGAATAAAAACAAAACATTTCCTGTTATGATGGTAAATTCAACAAATAGGACGATAAGGTTAAATAGAGGCTGCGTAATCGCTTCTATTGAACAGATAGACAATGATTGTATAGCACATGTGACTAGTAATACACACACCAATACATCATCACCTACATACAGTACACCTTTAAATTTTGATGATATAAAAGCACCAAAAGAACACATTCCATATGTTAAAGAATTAGTCACTAAAAATAGGGACGTTTTTGCGGAAAATGATTCCGAATTAACGCAAACAAATACAGTTAAAATGAAAATCCCTACAATTGATCACCAACCTATTAAACAACGACCCTATAGAGTACCTTTAAACGATAGAAAAATTTTACGTGATGCACTAGATGAGATGTTAGAAGCAGACGTTATCCGTCCGTCTCATAGTCCGTACGCTAGCCCAGTCGTTTTGGTACAAAAGAAAAATGACAACAGTAAAAGGTTCTGTGTTGATTTCCGTAAATTAAACAAGGTTACAAAACCATCATCTTATCCCTTACCTCATATTGACGATATATTAGCCGTCTTAGGTCAAGCAAAATATTTTACAACATTAGATTTACGGTCCGGATTTTGGCAAATACCTCTCGATGAGGATGACAAAGAAAAAACCGCGTTCACAACAGCCTATGGTCTCTTTGAGTTCAATGTAATGTGCTTCGGATTAGTTAATGCACCAGGAGTCTTTCAGGAACTAATGGCAAAAGTTTTGAAAGGTTTAGATTTTGCTGTTGCCTACTTAGACGATTTATGCATTTTCAGTGAAACCTTAGAGGATCACAGGAAACACATTGATATCATTTTTCAAAGGCTCAGAGAACACAATCTTAAACTTAAGTTAAAAAAATGTCAGTTTTTGCAGCCTAACACTGAGTACTTAGGTTTCATAATAGGTGAAGACGGTATAAGACCAAATCCTGATAAAGTTAAGGCTATTCGCTCCCTTCCAGTCCCGAAATGTGTCAAAGACGTACGCAGAATTTTAGGTGCAACAAGTTTTTATAGACGGTTCGTACCCTCTTTTTCGGAAATAGCCGAACCTTTGATAAATCTCACTCGAAAAAAACGTTCGTTTTGTTTGGTCACCTGAATGTCAGAATAGTTTTGACAAAATCAAAGATAAATTAAGTGCTATCCCTCTGTTAGCTTATCCAGATATAAATAAGCCATATACCCTCTTTACAGACGCGTCAATGAGTCATGTCAGTGCATGCTTAGTTCAGGAAGATAAGCCTATTTTCTTCCTGTCTCATAAACTGAGTGAAACCCAACAGAAATGGAGTACAATAGAAAAGGAAGGCTTCGGTATCTACTATGCCCTTCAAAAACTTGACCATTATCTCCATAACTCCCAGTTTACCATAGTTACTGACCATAAACCTCTCATACATATCCTAGATTCACCCATACAAAACAAAAAAATACAATTATGGGCGTTATCAATTAGTGGTTATAACTGTAAGATAGAGCATCTTCCAGGTAAACAGAATGTAATCGCAGATTTTTTCTCCAGACCGCCTATGACGGACAAAGAAACAGAATCTGAGTCCGAGTTCGAACCACAGATCAATGATAACACATACAAAATTAAGCCAGTCAATAATGTTCAAAGCTTAAGCATCAACGTCATAAATTCACATGATCTTGACCCAAAACAAGTTGCAAACAAAGAATACGTACCACAAGATTCTTTTGTTCAGCCTATACCAGCCTTCACAAATTTATGTATGAAAACTGAACAAAACAAAGATCCCGCAATTGTACAAATAAAAATGTTACTCACCCATGGAGACAGTAAAAAGCCTGAGTTAAAGAAATTCATTATCGTTGAAAATATATTATATTATCTATCTAACCCAGATGAGGAACCTTCTTTACGGCTTTACGTTCCAACACATTTAAGAGCTTTGGTTATTCAAGATTACCATGATAACAATGGTCACCCTGGTACCCAGCGCATGTTTGCAACAGTGCGTACAAAATATTTTTGGCCAAATCTTTTCAAAGAATTACACAATTATGTATCTACCTGTGTTGACTGTCAAACCCGCAATCTAACAAAGGTAAAAGCCCCTCTTAAAGAAACAAACACCCCTTTGTTCCCATTCTCTGTTATTTCAATAGATATTTGTGGCCCGTACGAAAAAACAATCAGTAACAATAGATATATTATCTGTTTTATCGATGTTTTTAGCGGCTATCCTGAGGCATTTGCAGCCCCCGATAAAAAGTCACAAACTGTCATTGACCTACTTTTGAATGAGATATATCCTAGATACGGATGTCCGTTACAAATAATCCATGACCGCGGGTCTGAATTTATGAGTTCAGCATTTAGGGAGGTGTTGCACGAAATGAACATTGATAATGTCACATGCACTGCCTACCACCCTGAAAGTAACGCAAAACAGGAGCGTATGCACCGGGTTTTACATGACATATTAGCAAAACGCATTCAAGGTAATACAAGACAATGGGATGTACATTTAAACATGAGTCTAGCAGGAATTCGCTTTAATGTTTCTTCCAGCTCTAAACACTCACCATACTATTTACTCTATAATAGGGATCCCATTTTACCTATTGATAACTTATTAAAGCCCCGTGCAAAATATCATGGCGAAGACTATCACAAAATCGCATTGGAAGAACAACACAGGTCATTTCTTTCGGCTTATAAACATATTAAACATTCTAAACGAAAACACAAAAAACAGGTTGACAAAAAAGCGAAAGACATCAAATTTAAGATTAATGATCCTGTTTATTACAAAAATTTTCAAAGAAAAAATAAACTTGAAGATCGATGGAAATCCCATTATCGTATAATGGAACAAAAAGGCCCCCTTACTTTTTTGATAAAAAATCAACTTGATAATTCTGTTGTTCAGGTACACGCTGACCAGATTAGACATGCTAATATAGATGAATGGCCAGATCGTAAAACTGTTCAAAATTACCCAAAACGCAGGACTAACTATGTCATTCCACCCAATGATACTTCTAGCAGCTATGATGAAAGTGATGTTGACATCCTAAATTGTAAAGAAGGTATAACAATTCCGAAAAGTTTAAATAGAATTCGAAGGGAACGATCAGAATCCTCCTCGGAAGATGAAATTCCTTTAGCAGAATTACGCAAACATCTAAGAGAAGAAAGTCGAAAACAAAACAGACCCAATACTTCTCAAAATTCACTACAAAACACACCAGTGAACATTACAAATACTACATTACATGACAATTCACAGAGTCATTTACAGACTGAGAATTCTAGTCAAACTGACAGTACTGAGTTTGAGGTAGACTCAAATACGAATTGTCAGTCGCAGTCTGATTCGCAGTCTGATTTAAGCGCTGTTTCGAATTTAGATACAGACGGCATGTGTAGCGAACCATTGCCGATTAAATCCGATTCAAGTAGTAACAGTAATATGATTATTGATTCGATATCAAATCAAACTGTCTCTTCTAAGCCAGAGACACAAACGAATAATCAAGGTGATAATAAACAAGAATGCTTTGCACTCTTAATCAATTTTATGACTAAACAAAATCAACAAAATCAGGAGATAATGCAAGGTATCTTACAAAAGCTTACATAATGCTTAGATATAATACAATCCTTGCTAAAATCATTCTGTATACAAAGTCACGTGACATTGATTGTCGGATAATCTAACTACGAATAGATCGTATGTTAACTGCTAGTTGAATGAAACTACGCTCCATAATAATATTGGGCATTTTGTTTGTTAAATGAGAAATTAATGTTGATGTTGGTTCCAATACAATGACTTCACTCGATAATTTTGTATATACAATTCGCGCATGTACATAGTAATTTTCTATTGATGTTTGTACTGAATGAAAATGTATACTGTATGCAATTATTTTTTTTGCTTTGTATTTTCACTTACATATTTACGGTCATTAAACATAACCGATACTCCGTCGGCCTGGCCTTTTTGGTATTATATCTTAATTGCCATAGGCGTTCTTATTGTTCTTACAGTGGTGGCGATATTCATAAAATTTAAATATTTAAAAATAAAGGCTTCTGTTACAAAAACCAAGCAGGCAAAAAATATCAAGGCGCTTCCTTTGTTGTATCAGACCGTGAGGATGTCAGAGATAGATAACCAGATAAACCACAAAACAGCGACTTCGCCTGATATCAAAGAAACAAACGAAAATTCTTCCGTGATTAACAGACTTTACCCTTCCCTCAATATGGACAATATAGAGTAAAACAAGTGAAACAACCCTAGCGTGTCGGCTGTCCCGTCATCATGATTGTTAAGTCATCAAGAAATTCATGTAAGAAAGTGCAAATAAAACAATGTGTACAACATTCACATTTTTAAATAGTGGATTATACTTGACGAATCATTAATGGATCCCGATTTCTTTATACACTATAACGGTTCAGCAGATTTGTTCTCATAATAATCTATTCAACAGATAGTGAGGAGCCTTATTCAAATTCGAACATTTAATAACCAGTGGTATTCATTACGCATAAAATACTGTGGACATTTTCTCCATTTTAATATATTTTATAAGTACATTCCAACCATATGCAATCACGGAAGTAAACTACATAAAACAAAAAACCCTAACCACAAAAAAATAAAGTGAGAAGCAGGAAACATGCCACAACTATATTGAAAAGACACAACAGACAAATGATAGATGTCCTCCGCCCACACAGATGATAGATGACCTCCGCCCACACAGATGGTAGATGACCTTCCCCAACACAGATGGTAGATGACGTCCGCTTCCTCGCCAGCCGATTAAATGACTATTTAAGTTACGTTTTCTTTTCATATTTTTTTTACGTCATACCAAATAATTACTGATGTTAATACATTATAAAATACCTTATAAAAGTATGTTTTATAAATTAAATCGTACTGGATATGTATATACATATATTGTAAAAATATATCCGTGAATAGCCGTATGTTATAATTTTACTTTCATGTGTCTGATAAGATAAATAACTTGTTGTTTGTATAAACTTGAATACGTGTTTGTTCTGACATTTTCTCATGGTTATTGTTTTCCACTTTCAGAACATACTCATATCCTAGTACGACGACTGTACATGTTACTTGAAGCAACTGGAGACAACTCGTACGAAAACAAATACAGGAGAAGTGGAACATATGATACCATAAACAGACTCTAAAGATATGTTGTATACGTTGAACATTGATTGTGCTGTTAAAAAAAACTTTATTAAGATGCTAAATAGGTATCAATTCAGCTTCAGAATATAGTGTTTTCACTTTTCTCAATTTTAATACGAGTTTTCTTCAGTTCTTAACTATTATGTTTTCTATAAACTGTATGTTTATATAGTTTTTTTAAAAAATTTTTATGGTAACATGTTTGTATTTGAAATTGTGTTATGTTTCAATAATATTTTAAAAAAAAAAAAAAAAAAAAAAAAAAAAAAAAAAAAAAAAAAAGATAAAAACGAAAGTAAAAATGGAAAAAGACTTATATAATAATAAACTTTTTTTATAGCTCATGTTAGTCAAAAACGATATAAGAATAAAATATTTTTCTAAGCTCTTGTTAGTCAAAAGCGATTAAACTAGCATATACTAGTAACACTAGTAATTACATTTTTTCCATTTTTTCTATTGTTATTAATACTGTTTTGGTGTAATAGTCGACTTTCCCTTAATGCGTTTATTTTATAATTGATACTATGCTAAAGTATGTTGGTGTGTTTAATGCATACTTAAGTATAGATAATAACTACATATTGCAATCGCTACAGGTTATGGCTAAGCGATTAAGATAACAATGATTTTGACTTGTTTTTGTATTTTGTATTCCGATCTAGGCAGTAGTAGTAGTTTTATTGAGTATTTTAAATGATTGTTGTTGATTTTTTTTTAAGAGAAGGAAGGAAGGAGTTGTAATGTAGTAACATTACTTTTAAAATATAGTAAATAGAATTAATATAAATAAATAGTTTGCCATTTTTATAAACTTCTCAAATATACTCTCGTACAAGTATAAGCTTCCTATAAATTAGCTAAGATCTATTGTTGTCTACGTTTCATAACATTACAACTCAAGTTCCTTTGTGTACGTGGATTACAATCTTTAATTCAATACACTTTATCAGTCGATAACAGTAGTGCGGATTTGTGTCCAAGGGTTCTATCAAACAACTAAATATTAATGATCTAACTTTCTTTGTATGAACCCTAAAATTCTGAAATAATCAAAGATCCAGCTGGTACTTGTAGCTAACAATTACACAAGTCCGCATAACATAATCATGGCCAGAAGTAAAAACCAAATACTACATAAAGGATTGTTATATATTATTAACTGTACCATTGTTTACCTTCTGTTAAGTTATTGAAATAGTCCCAGACATGTTATGCATTAAATGGGTATAAAAGTTGTCTACCAGACTAAGCCCAGCAGACCGGGGACAACGAGCTAGGGTAGACGTATATTCATATGTTTGGCTATTTTCAAATATTATACTTAGAATAACTTAGTTTACGATACAGTACTTATAATTAAATATTTTAATAAAATAACTTGTAAATTGAACTGTTTTGTGTCATCACTACATCACACTATAACAAGAGGGCCATGATGGCCATTTATCGCTCAACTGAATATGACTGCTTTTACCAAAATTGCTATGGACCTGGTTAATTGACCCCAGATGAACTTGACCTAGAAATTATTGAAACAATCTTTCTGACAAATTTCCAGGTTATTTGGACTGAAAATGTTACCTATAGAGTGCTTACAAAGTTTTTCGATATTTGGGCTCTGTGACCTAGTTTTTGACCCCAAATGACCCATATCCAAATTTGAGCTACAAATCATCAAAACAACATTTCTGACAAATTTCAAGGACATTTTGACTAAAAGTGTAGCCTCCAGAGTGTTTACAATTTTTTTCAATATTTGGGCTCTGTCTGCTAGTTTTTGACTCCAGCTGACCCATATTCAAAGCTGAGCTAGAAATCATAGAAGCAACCTTTCTGACAAATTTTCAGATTATTTGGAATTAAAATCTTAACACTAGAATGTTAAGAAGGTTTTTCCATATTTGGGCTCTGTGACCTATTTTTTGACAAAAGATGACCCATATTAGTACTTGAGCCAGAAATCATCAAAACAACCTGTCTGACAAATTTCCAGGATATTTGGACTGAAAATGTAGCCTCTGGAATGTTAAAATGGTTTTTACATTTAAGGACTCTGTGACCTAATCTTTTTATCCCAAACAATTCATATCCAAACCTGAGCTAGAAATCATTAAAACAACCTTTCTGACAAATATCAAGGATATTTGGACTGAAATTGTAACCTCTAAAGCATTAACAAGGTTTTTCTACTTTTTTGCCATGTGATCTAGTTTTTGACGCCAGATAACCCATATTCAAAACTGAGCTAGAAATCATTGAAGCAATCTTTATGACAAATGTCCAGGTTATTTGTACTGAAAGTTTTACCTAAAGAGTGTTAACAAGGTTTTTCCATATTTGGAGTCTGTGACCTAGTTTTTGACCCCAGATGACCCATATTCAAATATGAGCTAGAAATTATTAAAAAACCTTTCTGACAAAATTCCAGAATATTTGAACTGTAAGGTAGCATCTACAGTGTTCACAAGTTTTTTTTTCTATTTTTGGGCTCTGTGACCTTTTTTGACTCCAAATGACCCATATTCAAACTTGACCTCGAAATTATTGAATCAACCTTTCAGACAGATTTCCAGGTTATTTGGACTGAAAATGTTACCTCTAAAGTGTTAAGAAGGTTTTTCTATATTTTGGCTATTTGACCTTGTTTTTGATCCCAGATGACCCATTTTCGAACTTAAGCTCAAAATAACCTTTCTGACAAATTTCTGGGATATTATGACTGAAAATGTAACCTCTAGAGTGTTAAAAAGGTTTTTTTTCTATTTTCGGACTCTGTGACCTACTTTTTGAACCCAGATGACCCATATTCAAATTTGAGCTAGAAATCACAGAAGCAACCTTTCTGACAAATTTCCAGACTATTTGGACTGAAAATGTTGCCTCTCCTTCAACAAGAAGATTTTCAAAGTTTCCACAATATAAGCCTATGTAAAACCAAAGACCCAAGGGTGGGGCCAAATTTGACCCCAGGTGTATAATTTGAACAAACTTGGTAGAGGTCCACTAAACACAGCTACATACGAAATCATTAGGCTCAGGGCCTTGTTGTTTCAGACAATCAGATTTTCGAAGTTTTTCCTATATAAGCCTATGTAAAACCAATGACCCCAGGGTAGGGCCAAATTTTATCCCAGAGCTATAATTTGAACAAACTTGGTTAAGGTCCACTAGACAATGCTACATACCAAATCTTAAGGCTCTGGGCTTTGTGGTTTCAGACAAGAAGATTATCATTTTTTTTCTATATAAGGCTATGTAAATGACCCCAGGGGCAGGGCCAAATTTGACCCCAGGGACATAATTTGAACAAACTTGGAAGAGGTCCACTAGACAATGCTACAAACCAAATCTTAAGGCTCAGGGCCTTTTGGTTTCAGACAAGATTTTCAAAGTTTTTTCTTAAAGTTCTTGATGGAATTGGATTCGTTGAACAACTTTTGTAGAGCTTCATGCAAGGAATATCCCAGGCATGTTTTGTCAATGTTGGCTTAGCGGTTTAGGAGGATAAGTCGTTCAAGTCAAATTGTTGACGACACACGACGCACGCCGACGGACGCCGGACATTCAACGATCCTAAAAGCTCACCCTGATCATTGCTCAGGTGAGCTAAAAAATAATTGCGAATTCGTTTTACATTACAGACTCATAGTTTACTTATTTATTTATTTTCGTCTTTAAACAAGACTGGTAGCAATATATCTAATTGAAAAGGCACTGAGCCACAATGATAAATGACAAGATATTGCATCATAATGCACTATCCCGTGTTTTCAAATAACAGGACTAGGGTTGTCACAGAAGGATTTTTAGATGAACACGCATATCCAATACACATCTGACTCAGCATGCATCAGTCATGCCATTACAAAAGAAAAAAGTACTTTAATTCCAATGTAAATTTTAAAAGAAAAAGAACTTTTACTATAACAAATAATAAACGTATATATCTTATTTATTGAAAGTATCTGTATGACATAATGATACAAGTACTTACTTTTTTGTATTAAAACAGGCCTCATATATAAGGAAGTTGAATAAGAAACCGGATTGATGCTGTAACAAGCTTTCTGCAGATGAAAATTCTTGGTATGTGATGTACATGCTGGACGGAATAAGTGGGACTATAGATGTAATTTTAGCAATGACACATATGTAGTTTATGTTTATTTGTCCAGCTAGCCTTCTAAGACAATATGGTTGATTGGCTTTTGACCTGATGTGGCTTTGTATATTGGACCTGATTTTGGGTCATTTAGTGTATCTGATTAATGTTCCATAACTTTGTTCTATTTATCCTAATACTTACCTTTTAAGTGGTGATGTTGTTGCTTTTATGATAATCGCCAGAATAACTTCGATGAATACCTGACTTCTAGTATAAAGTTCCTATAAAAATAGTAGTTACATTATTATCAACCCTCATTCTTCTTTGTAAGTAGTTGTAATTTGTTTGAACCCAGTTATTTCGAGAATATTTTCATTTATCTGTATATATTAGTTTGTTCTAGATTGCTCGTAATATAAAGAAAATTTATTATCCACCAAATTTCTATTTGCACTAAAGACATAAAAAATCCTGTCTTTTTTGTATACAATTTACATTTATATATAGTAAAACAATAATATATCTTGTACTCAGTACAAGAAATTCTCCCATATCTTTTTTTGCATTTAAAGATAAAACAATGTTTCCTGATATTTTACATAAAACTTTTTTATACACTATATAGATGGGGATAATCCCCTACTTTACTACACTGAAGATGTGGACAATGAATGAAAGATGCAGGATATTATCCTGTCTTATAGTTAAGACAAAAAAATTGAGATGAAGGAATGTTTCCCTATCTAATAGTGAGATGGAGGAATCTTCCCATTTCTACTACTGAGATGGAGGAATGTTCCCCTATCTATAAGTGAGATTGGGGAACGTTCGTTATCTACTGCTGAGATGGAGGAATGTTCCCCCATCTATAAGTGAGATAGAGGAATGTTTCCCTATCTACTTGTGAGATGGAGGAATGTTCCCCTATCTACTATTGAGGCAGAGGAATGTTCCCCTATCTATTACTGACACAGAGGAATGTTTCTCTATCTACAATTGAGATGGGGGAATGTTCCCCTATCAACTACTGAAATGGGGAAATGTTCCTTTATCTACTACTGAGTTGGAGGAATGTTCCCCTATCTACTAGTGAGATGGAGGAATGTTCTCCTATCTACTACTGACACAGAGGAATGTTTCTCTATCTACTACTGAGATGGAGGAACGTTCCCCTATCTACTATTTGGATGGGGGAATGTTCCCCTATCTACTACTGAGATGGGATAATGTTCCCAAATTTACTACTGAGATGGTGAAATGATCCTCTATCTACTACTGAGATTGGGGAATGTTCCCCAATCTACTAATGAGATGAAGGAATGTTCCCCTATCTACTACTGAGATGGAGGAATGATCCCCTATCTACTATTGGATTAGAGGGATGTTCCGCTATATATTAGTGACATGGTGGAGTGTTCACTTATCTACTAGTGAGAAGGGGGAATGTTCCCCTGTCTACTTGTGAGATAGGGGAATGATCCCCTATCTACTACTGAGATGAGGGAATGTCCCCCTATCATCTAGTGACTTGGAGGAATGTTCCTTTATCTACTTTCCAGATGGGGGAATGTTCCCCTATCTACTACTGAGATGGTAGAATGTTCCTCTATCTTCTAGTGAGTTGAAGGAATTTTTTCCTATCTACTTGTGAGATGGAGGAATGTTCCTTTATCTACTACTGAGACAGAGGAATGTTCCCCTATCTACTGCTGGAACAGGGCAATGTTCCTCTGTCTACTACTGTGATGGAGGAATGTTCCCCTATCTACAAGTGAAATGAAGAAATATTCCCTATCTACTACTGAGATGGGGGAATGTTCTCCTATCTACCAGTGAGATGGGGGAATGTTCCCCTGACTACTATTTAGATGGGGGAGTGTTCCCTTATCTACTAGTGAGATGGAAGAATGATTCCCTATCTACTACTGAGATGGTGGAATATTTCCCTATCTACTAGTGAGTTGGAGGAATGTTCCCCTATCTACTAGTGAGATGGGGGAATTTTCACCTATATACAACTGAGATAGGGGAATGTTCACCTATCTCATAGTGAGATGGGGGAATGTTCCCCTATCTATTACTGAGATGGGGAATTGTTCCCCTATCTTCTAATGAGATGGAGGAATGTTCCCCAATCTACTAATGAGATGGCGGAATTTTACCCTATATGCTACTTAGATGGGGAAGGTTCCCCTTACTACTACTGAGATAAGGGAATATTCCCCTATCTACTTGTGAGTTGGAGGAATGTTCTTTTATCTACTAGTGAGTTGGAGGAATGTTCCCCTATCTACTGGTGAGATGGGGAAATGTTCACCTATCTACTACTGAGATGGGTGAATGTTCCCCTATTTTCAAGTGAGTTGGAAGAATGTTCCCCTATCTACTAGTGAGATTGGAGAATGTTCCCCTTTCTGCTACTGTGTTGGGGGGATGTTCCCCTATCTACTACTGAGATGGGGGAATGTACCCCTTTCTACCACTGAGATAGGGAATGTTCCCCTATCTACTCCTGAGATTGGCCAATGTTCCCCTATCTGCTTCTGAGATTGGGGAATGTTTCCCTATCTACTACTGAAATGGAGGATTGTTTCCCTATCTACTAGTGAGATGGGAGAATGTTCCCCTATCTACTTCTGATTTGGAGGAATATTCCCCTATCTTTTAGGTGAGATAGGCGAATGTCCCCCTACCTGCTACTGAGATGGGAGAATGTTCCCACTTCTACTACTAAAATGGGTTCTCCTATCTACTACTGAGATGGCGGAATTTTTCCCTATATTTTAGATGATATGTGGGAATGTTCCCCTATCTATATTCCCCCAGGAAAAGGACAAATGGAATTTCCATTTTTTATTCTGGGAGGCCTTCATTGTATTTGTTCTATCAATCTAAGGCATAGAGGATGTAAATATGGCGATATTTACTTTGACCTTAACACTGATACCGTAAAACAACTTTATCTTCCTATAAACAAACATTTTATGACATTAACGCAGCTGTAGTATTTCTTTGATAATTAGTTTCATTGGATTTCCAGCGTTGTGTACAATAAAACACCTTTTTATTGGTTGAGAAATTTCTTGCGGGAATACTCGGATATTACCTATCCCTTCCTATAACTATTTGACTGCGAGTGAGTAATATCCTATTAGTAAAACTTGAAAAATGTTCTACCCAGGGTTAGGTAACAGAGAAATTAATCATAATATTGTTTACAGCTAAGATCACTTAAGTAGACTGCGGTGAGAGGATAGTCGATATACTTAGCTTGTATCATTATTAACATGAATGTTGATGGCCCCGTGAATAGACAATGTTTTATTTTTATGACGTTCATTTATTTTTATTTGCTTGATTTAAAGAAGCAAAATCATAGATAGATGTGGTATATGAAATAGTGATGCAATATTGGATATTATCTTTTAACAACAACAACAGATAAAATGTGCACTAAGAAATTGCAACGTATTCGTGCAGAGAAAGAATGAAAATAGTGTACTTAAGTTTACCTGTAAAATACCTATGTAACGATTAATATGGCAGCCTTTATGAGGGCCAAGTCAACATTCTATTATTTTTTTACAACAGGTAATGCTTTAAGTGTGATGCGATACTAGTAGTATACTACTAAAAATTTGATAGGGATCACTTTTTATTTCTTAAATATCTTTTTAATGGTAACCTCAAAATAGCTGATTTTTTTCTCAGACATGTAGTGTATTCATATGGCAAAGCCGACCTGTTTAGCAGATTTTGATTGTTTACCTGTACATGGCTCGGGATGCACGGGAAAAGCGATACCCCTGGAAAAGTGGTGCACCATTGGTATGTACCTTCATGTACACACCCGTTTTATTCAAACTTCGCTTGTGCATGGTAACGTTTATATCGAACCTAGCACTGGTCATGGCAAATACAGCAAAGACGGTGGAGATGAGGAGATGAATAGGGGGATAGGGATGCTTGAGGCTGAGCATTCCCAACGGCACGTGGCAGGTGTCCATGGGGTGTCCCGGAGCACCGTTGCCAGGATGTGGCGACGGTTTCAAACTTACGGGCATGTCACGCATAGGCATGGCGGAGGGCGTCAGAGTTCCACAACTCAGCGTGAAGACCGGTTTATTGTCGTTCTAGCGCGACGTCAGCGCTTTGTTACCGCTACTGCCCTCCAAAATGACTTTCCAGAATACCACTGATGTAAGACTTTCCACACAAACCATCAGGAACCGTCTTCATACAGCTGGCATGAGGGCTAGAAGGCCAGCAATCCGAATCCCTTTGACGCAAAACCACATCCAGGCACGTATTCAATGGGCCCGCAAGCACGCCAGGTGGACGCTGCATGACTGGACCCCAGTGCTGTTCACTGACGAGTCTAGAATTTGTGTGGACTTCACTGACAGGCGAGTGCGGGTATGGAGATCCGACAATGAGCGATTGACACCCGTACGTGTTGCTACCCATGACCGTCATGGCGGGGGCTCGGTCATGGTGTGGGCGGGCATAAACATGCAGGGAAGAACGGACCTGCACACTGTTCAAAACGGCACACTGACGGCTGTAGGATATGTTAATGAGATCTTAGATGTGTACGTTCGTCAGTCCATTTTAATGGACGACAACGCCCGGCCTCACAGGGCAAGGGTCACCGACGAGTACCTGGAGGCTGCAGCATAGAGAGAATTGACTGGCCAGCAAGGTCTCCAGACCTCAATCCAATAGAGCACGCCGTGGACATGCTGCAGACTACAATATCTGCTCGCCCAGTCCAGCCAACCACGGTCCCTGGGCTACAGCAGGCCCTTTTGGACGAGTGGGCTTGACTCTCACAACAAAGCATCCGGAGACTCATTATCAGGATGAGAAGGCGGTGCAGAGCAGTAATCCAAGCAAACAGACACCACACGCGATATTAAAGCAAAATTCAGGCCATAGACTTCATTTTACCAAGAAGTTCCATTTCTTCTCCTGTGTGTGTTATCCCAAATTCGTGCCCCTCCCACGGCTCAGCCTCTGTCACGCTTCAACGATTTACAGACTTACTCATTTTTTGGTACCAAATTGTTGTCATATGAACATATTTTCAGAATCACAACAAAAATGTACCCTTTCAACCTTATGTAGTTAATATACACATTCTTATAAGAGATCCCTATCAAATTTTGAGAAGTATATTTTGTTTCAATGTATAGTATTTCATTTAGACAAAGTTACGTTTATAAACAGACCTTGTGAATCTTACAAAGGCTATGAGCTAGATATATAGTCAGTGAATCAAAGAAGTACTTATTATATACTTACTGATATCACATTCAGAAATAGATAATAACTGAAACTATTGTCTCACTGTATACAATTATGCTTGTGTACATGTCTAGATTTGAAACATATTAACCTAAAATAGGAGTCGTACAAAATTAGGGAAAAAGAGGTGACCTGTCGAAGTAATTGAGTCTTTATAGCGCATGAATAGAGACCTTTTCGACTTGTACATTTCTTTTCTTTTTAAAAAGATATAAAATATAAAAAGAATGAAATAACCCTATAAATTACACAAATTATTTACATGCATCGAAACCTAACGACTTATTTAAAGGCATGCCTTACATGTAGGTGTAAAATGGATACCTACCATCTGCCCTGTTCCTTCTGGTTCAGCATAGCAACAGTATAACCATAGTAGCTGTCCCTATGAGGACCTTCGAACTCGATTTTGCTGCTTATATCCAAATTAAAGCCATTTGTACCGCGCAGCAATGTCATGCATATCAATGTTAATGTTATAGATCTATGAACACAAATTACAAGAGAGGATTTACCACCGAATCTTGCAGGATTCGAGCACAAGTGGTAGCCATAAGTTAATTGTCTAGCACCATTATTGTTATTAATTACTTCTTCTTCACTTTTCATTTTGTCACAGCGCTCACAACCAACACTATTTTGCTTTTTCTATAGGGTTAACGCATGTTTTTTTCGTGTTTTAACATCTGCAGAATCCCGAGGGATGGGATTCTGCAGATGTTATGACACGAAAAAACGTGCTTTAACGCTATTCTAGCTTAAAATGATCTAGAAAAGACATGTTTACGAAAATAGTAATAGTTCAGTCGCTTTTAGGTTGTTATGGATACGTGTTTTAAATATGCGTTCCAGGGCGACACGTTTTTCAACCTGTTGAGCGGCCATCTTGAAACTTAGGAAGTGTCGAGTAAAAACAATATTTGGAAGGATTTCATGTGGATTTACGATTGAAAAAGGCCAGCCATTGATTTTATCAATAATCATGAATGTTTCGTCTACGTTCCGACCTACAAAGTTACATTAACTGCCGATTTGGGGAAAAAAGACGGATCAACGTCCATCATTTACAAAGGCCCTGTAACGCGCATAACTGAAACGATTAATAACAGCGCGTGAGCGCGAGAACTTCCTTGTTAACACACCTTTTTGCTCTCGTTAAAACATAGACAAAACGGGCAAAAACAAGCGATTTAATGCTAGAATAAAGTTATAAACTCTATATTGGTATCTTTATCAGATTTCTTATTCACTACTTCGCTTCAAGTTTCATGAAACGGTTACAATTTCTACCCAGCCCTGACAAAAAAAAGGTAAAAGAATAAAATATGTCGGATAAAAGTTGCCTAAGTCTCTCTACCTGTGTATTACTTTATGATTTACGTGTTATCAAAATATCCCAATATTATATCCAGAGGTTCACTTAATTCAATGTGTTTACATTTTATCCATACTCTGAATATATTCTCGCGTTTTAAGACGCCTATTTTGTATTTAGATAAGCGTTCACTCAACATAAATTTCAATTTAAACCACTATAGATCGACTTACTATCATTACATCACAGCTTTATTAGGCGCAGGTAGTTTCCGAACACGTCAAATGGAAAACGAAAGCGCATTTCAGTAACACATATACAGTAAAAACTCACGATGCGACCAACTCAATATACAGTTCAACTCAATATTACGAACATTTTCTTCTGGTCCCAATTGTTTTACTATATATTCTATTATTAGTTAATCTCAGTAATAAGACCAACTCAATATTGCGTATTGCGACCGCAATTTCCGGTCCCGAATGAAAATGCAAACCTTTTTTTGAAATTACGACCGCGACCAGAACGGAACAAAACGGGCAGCTGTTGACTTTAGCTATTCATCAAAGGTCGAGGTCGGCAAACTTGTTTACACAAACATGTACATAATGGGCACCTCGTGTTAATCGGTGGTAATTGATAATTTGACAGGTCAAAAGGATCCAGGTGTGGATAATTTAAGGTTGGTAGTTATCGGTTTAATTGTTTATGACACCCTTATTAGAGTAGACTGCGGCTTACTGCACGATAAATTTTCTATTGTTATAGTCACTAATTGATGCGCAAACGAATTAATGCAACACTAAAATCCAAAATTTTGTGAGATTTACGTATCACTTTACATTTTTATTTTGATTGATACACATAGACAGCACTATTTTTAGACCTAAAATATAACATGGGAAAAACCCAGAATGCAGAAATATAACGATATATTGTTGGTCGCCGACTGCGCTTTGAACTAATGGGATCGCGTCTATTTATAGGTCATATAATAATATCTATTATGTTTAAAGAAGAGAAATCGATCTAAGATGATATATACTTGTTATTTCACCAATATCACCAGAAAAAAATCCAAGACGCTGAAATGGGTTTTGCAGTCGTTTAATCTGTTTGTTGTTGTTGTTGTCGTTGTTCTGCATAACATTTTCACCAACACTGTGCAGCTTGTGCTTAAAATTCTTTCCTGCCTTTCTGTAAACAATAAAATATTGTGGAAATGTTCTCTTTCCTAATAGTCTATAACTCCAATCGCATTTTTGAAATGGAATAAATGAAACTGTAACTTCTACAAAACTCACCACGCCACCACGTGATTTAATCTTAAACAGATTAATATCTGTACCTGATAATAACTGCTAGATTTTACAAAAAATTACAGAAATCTAAGAATCTCTTTCAGACACTGCAGTACGCTGGTATTATGTATTGGATTATTGATGTTTTCCCCCGTTTACATACATTGATACATTGACGAAGAACATAAAAAGAATTGAACATGTCGTGTTGTTAGAGAACAGACAGCAAACAACAGAATGGTCTGTCTTTTCCATTAAATTGTAAAAATAATCTATGAATAACTCAGTGCACTCTCTGACCCAGCAAAAATGTTCATATGGGTCCCATAAGGAAAACATCCTGGCAAGCCCATATGGGTTTGCCCATAAAGTACCCATATGGGACCCATATGAACAAACTCATATGTATGTGCACATAACGGGCCAATGAGGGTCCAGTATTTACATTTATATAAAAAAAACAGAAAAAATGCATTTAGAAGTTGAATATAACAAATCCTAATGTTTATAGGTATGCCCATGTTGTACCCATAAGGGACCCATATATATATATATATATATATATATATATATATATATATATATATATATATATATATATATATATATGTGCATGTTCCAATTATGGTCCCATGAGGGTCCAATTTATACCTTTATTTTGCAAAGGAAGCAAAAACGCAATTTAACATTTAATATAATACGCCTGATTTTAGGGGCGGTTACAGAATAGGGTTGGCTGGGGGGCTGACATGAAGGGTAGATCCACATTGGGGTGTGTACGATAGGGGTGTCCGGTCCCGTTGGTGGGCCTCCCCCGGAAAATTTGAAAAATGAAGGTCTAAAATGGTGCATTCTGGTTCATTTTTGGGCCTTTTGTTGCATTTATTATAGCACAGATTATCAAACAACAAGATGATATACAACTTTATAAATCTTTAATACTCAGATATAAATACTAAAAAAAATCAAGATAATTAATTCATCTGCTGCGAACTACAAATTACAAATTGACAAACAGTTCCTACGAAATTTCACATAAAGCATGCTTATGTTCAAGTTTAAAATTCATAATTTATCTAATACGTGGCGTTCAATGTAATATTCTTATTCATATAACATACACATTTTATTAAACACATGTACAAAATGTACACATTTTTCATACAATGTAACCTGAAAGTAAAGTTTCTTAAAGGCTCATTAAGAAATTGGAGTATACATCATTTTGAAGCATGAAGTTCCTACCACATAAAGCACCATTACAGTCTTACTCTAACTGGTTCACACTGCACTTCGTATTTAACTCTCCATAAATATGTTGGGTAGAGCCATCCTTCTGGGGTTCCTTTTGGCAAAGAGATCAACCACTGGGCAACATCTATGTTTATGTCTCTATGTATGCTTATTAAGCAAAGTGATGACACTCTGTCTTGTCCCATTGTGTCACAACAACCAATACTACAATAAACTGGAATGAGGTTATCGCCAGTAGAAATCCTGATATATCTGCGGATGTAGTTGATCTGGTCTCAACAGACATAATCTGAGACATGGCTTCTATCATTGCTGGGAGGAAATCAGTTAAGATCTCCAGTGCATCGTGCATCTCTACCCAACTTGTTCGACATAACTCCTGGAATTTACATTATATTAAAATAAAAATATTGTTATAGATTTAAATTTAAAACAATTAAAAATATTTAACAAAGTGATGTAAAAGCAACTATAAAGGTAAGAAACGCTCTCAAGCAACATTGGACTCCTGCTTGGGTTAAATTAGAAAACAACAAAAACTTGATACGACTGAATGTCTAGGTGATACAAAAAAGTAAGTTACATGGTTTGTTTGCCAATTGAATAAATGTTTTCGGTTATACCATGGGCTGAATTTAAAGGCCTACAGTAGCAGTATGCGGCAGTACTTTAATGTGTAACTTTCCCCCTTCAAGTTTTCCAAACAGTTGAAATTTAACTGAATGAACAGATTTTACTGGATTGAAATAAGTTATGAATTATATCAGCTTTTTTTATTTTGGCATATTGATGTTCTTCGGTGCTAGCGGGGAATTACAATAATACTTTGTCAACATACTCATTTTTTGGTCTTGTTATATCTCAAATATACTTCACTTCACAACCTAAAAAAATCTGTTAAATGCACAATCGTCTCTCTTCTGATTAGAATCAGCTCGGCCCTAAATATAACTTGGCTGGATGCAGTCATTATTTATAAAACATATTCTACAATTATTTTAGGTCAGACTCCAGGGGCGGAACTACAGAAGATATAAGTACATATGTGAAACGACAACTGTCCCTGACTGATGCTAAAAAAATGCACATATTAGAGAAAGACTGGACCGCTCCACTAAAATTTGAATTTCCAAGGAGTCAATGTGGCCAATTCAACCGGTCCTTTCAGTGAGCTTGGCTCACAATGTTTCCAGGACTGCTGTATAGTGCTAGTGAAGATGCTGCATACTGTGTTAATTGTGTGACTTCCAGGAATCAACCGGAAGTGTGGTCAGTTACCATCAGAGCCCTTCAGAAACTGGAAACGCGCTTTGGAGGTTTCCAATGGTCATTTCAAAGAGCAGAAAAGAAACGTGAAAGATGGCGGAAATGGATACCATGCTCATATGGACAGCAAAGTGCGTGCTGAGCAGTTCACAGCGTCTATGTTGTCAAACATACATGACAGTGATCAAGCTGATCAACACTGCCATGAAGGCCAGAGAAGAGAAAACTTCAGAGTTTTACAGTCCATCACTAAAACTGTTATGTTATGTGCTAGACAGAATATTGCCTTACGTGGTCATCGTGACGATTTCAAGTATTTACATGAAGATCAGAACTGTGGAAATTTTCAGGCACTGGTAGAGTTCAGATTTGACGATGGTGATTCACTGTTGAAAGAACATTTTGATACGGCTCGTTAAAATGCATTATATAGGTCAAAGACTACTCAAAATGAACTTATTGACATTATGGCCACATTGTGAAAGAGAAAATAGTGGGAGATGTGAAGGATGGTGGTTACTTCTATGCCATTTCAGCTGATGAAGTACGTGACGTTTCAAACAAAGAGCAGCTGGCAGTCTGCATCAGATTCCCTGACAAGTCTGGTAAGTAAATATTCATTTGTGAGATATGTAAATACATAATTATACATAAACTTACACGTCCATTATAGAAATTAGCTTATATACATTTATATATATGAAAGATAGAAAGTCATGAGCGGGAAATTATACATAGAAAAATCACACACAAAATCAGCATGCCGATATATGATATTATGTTTTGTGCAATAAATTGTCATTGTTGGGTTTTGAACCTTGGACTCACATTCTGGAAGCAAATCTCATAAATTCATATCACGAAGTCATTCACTTTAACGGCTATCAAGTCACATTGACTTTACATTTTAGATTTATTTTCTTTTTCATACAGTATAAGAGAGGCATTCTTGACATTTGTAGACGTCAGTTCTGACAGCAGAGGTGAAAGGTTGTCTGAGGAGATACTTCGTGTGATAGACAGTGTAGCTTTGGACAAACATCAGATGAGGGGCCAGTTCTATGACGGTGCAGATTATTTTCATTTAATGTGAAATTTATTTGGTTCATGCAAACGTGTTATTCACTGGTATTATTTACCATGAGGGAAATAACTTGTTGCTACAATAATGACTTGTCTGGCAATATTTGGGATAGTAAGGAAAACCAATGTCATTGCTTGCTTTTAGGTATGCTAAATATAAACCTATACACTTTTAAAATGCTTTGTTTATATCAACATTTTCATATTATTACTACGAGATTGGCTTTTAAAATATATTAAAATATTAAAATTTATTAGCATTTATTGGAATGAATTTCAAGTCTCGAACTAGTGACTTTAATTCATATTTCATGAAACATGACTGGAAAGGTGAAAGGAGTTGGAAAAAAAGTGTAGCAGGGTCGTTGTTTAGCATCGCTTTGATATTTTGCACCATGTCTCTTAGTGTGTCTTTTTATCTTTCCTGTATTTTATAACCTTTTCGCTATTTGTTATTTTGATATTTTTTTGAAGTCTCGTTCAATGTGATGAGACTTTGGGTTGAGCGAAAACTCACGCTTTCAGTTTGAGTTGGGTTTTTTCGTTGTTGCTTCTGAGGTGTTCGGTTGTATAACAGAGTTAGTTAGGGCGTTGGTTCTTGCATCAGGTATTTAGCTGCTTTGCTGGAATTGTTATTTCTGTTTTATTAGTTTATCAATCCTTTTTTTACTCCCGTTCTATCAGAATTTAATTATAAGTTTGAAAATTGTATTTCATTCCAGACGCAGTTTTTTCTTACCAGTATTTGTAGTTCCTGGCGGATCTAGTAACCGTACAGTATTCTTCCGCAAAATCCCTACCGTACCATACCACCTTCAAGATAATGGCGGAGACATTTGCCTCTTACGAAGCGGCAGTCCAGTGCAGGGCTGCCAATTTTCCGCGGATTTGCGAAAATCCGCGGATTTCTAGGTGCCAAGGGCCGTTTTTGAGATCGGTGTAAATCCGAGGAGAAAATTGCGGGGGGCGGGGGGTCGGTCATTTCGGTGTCGACAACGACATCCGTGGCCAATTCGTAAATAATTAGGCACACTTGCACTCTTCTTTCCCGGCTCTCACGTTGAAAAACGTTATTTCTCTTAGCCAATGATTGAACGGGGTTCCCCAATTGTAACCAATCATATTCTTTGTATCTAATGTAATTTGGTATCCTTCAAAATATGGCGACTGAGATATTGTAAGAGTAAATTAATGCTTAAAAGAATGGACGAAATAAAGGCTTAAGACCCGCACAAAGTAAAATCTTGTGATGCGTTGGTGAAAAAACAAATTTAACTTTAAGTGGCTAGAGAAGGAAATTACAGTTTCCACCAGGAAAGATACATTCTTACTCAAATTTGCTGACGATTTTGTGAAAGTGAACGTTCCTGGACAGGCTTTGTGTATGCTTTGTACAAAACAGATCAACTATGGGCCCGAGGGTGTGTGGCGCTCGAGGATCACGTAAAATCGGCAAAGCATGTTGACTTTCTGAAACAAAAGCGCTCAAATTACAGGTATGCCTAGATTAAGTTTTGAAATATCTGCTTATGTCAATACACTATAGACTTTCTCTTTTCTAGTCCCACAAATCCCATTTGGGATGGAAAATGTGCATTTTTAGCTTGTAATTTTACTGGTATTTTAGTACAAATAGGTTGAGTCCTCTGTAGTTTCATTTTGTGGATCAACAAAAATCCTTTAAGCAGGATTTATTGAAACAAAAAAGCTTCATTTACAGCTCGGTAAAAACGAAATTTAAAAAAGAAAAAAATATTCTCGCTGTCAAATAAAAAGATACAGGGAGAGACTTCTGTAAACCCTGTATCATTATATATACATCTATTCAAAGCTGGAAATCACAGAGATGTGCTGATTGTTTTTCAGAATTGACACAATGATGAAAGAATATGTTGGTGATGTTCCATCCTGTGAAGCTTCACAAACAACACAAAAACCAGCAGTTGTTCCTTTGTGTAATCACATCTCACATGCTAAAGTATGTATATTAGATGCATTTTTTCTTTTCAAAATATATAAGTACTTTTAATGCGTAATGTAATGTGTTGACTAACAGTGAGGTAATTTTCATGCTGTGGACCTGTGGTTGAGTTACACATAATTATTTTATGTGTCTAGTTACACTTGTTTAAGTTGACATATTTATAACCAGCATATATTATTACAAAGGAGACTATTACAATAAAACAAATACCAAGTGTTGTTATTAATAAAATCTTTTGACATGTATCTCTTTGTTCAGACCAGATGTTTGTTATCAAATAAAAACTGTCCTGTATGATGTGAGCTTATAATTAATTGTCTATTTTCAGGCTACTGTTTTAGCTGTTGTAGCAGAGCATGGCATGCCATTTTCCTGTACTCCTACCCTTGTAAGCCTTGCGAAGACTTTTGCAGAAGATCCTAAGGCATTGTCTTAGGTGAAATTGGATCGGACAGCAGCAGTATACAAAGCAAAATATGGATTAGCAGAGAGTTTCCACCAAAAGCTTGTTCATCAGTTGCGGAAAGTTCCTTTCTCACTAAATCTTGATGAGGCAACAAGTTCTAGTAAGAAAAAAAGTTTTGAGAATGCTGGCTTCGTTCTATGGCCATGATGCAAAACACATGAAAGTGGAACATTTTGCTTCATTAGAAATTAAGAAGGCAGATTCAAATACAATTTATCAAGAAGTGGTCAGTTTAATTGAAGACAATGAAATCCCGTGGATAAATCTTACTTCAGTTCTTATGGACCCCTGCAGTGTGATGCAAGGAAGCAAATCAGGGGTTGAACAAAGACTAACAAAGAAAAAGGATCCACACATGCTGGATGTTGATGGTGACTCTTGTCATCATATGCACAACAGTAGCTTGAAACTTTGCGAACCTTTTGACAGATATCTTGAGAGGCTTCTAATGACTTCCATGCAATCTTTCAATACTGCACAGAATATGCTGGATATCTTTCTGAGATTTGTAGTATTCTTGGAATAAGATACAGTAAACCGGCTAGATTCATTCCACATAGGTGGCTGTCTGCTTATGACCTTTCAATCCAAAACAACTATGTTATATGATGCTTATGTGGTGTTCTACTTCAGTTTCTTAAAAGGGGATGACAGACAGACATACTTGAATGTGGTGAAGCAAATACAAATGGATAAAAATGTAAGGTCTACAGGAAGAACTAGGATCAAATTAATTCAGGCAGCAGTTTCCTCCAAGAAGATGACAGATGACGGCAAAATGAGGAAGAAAAGAATTTGTCAGAAAACATTACCAAACTCCAGTTGTCATTTTACTGTGAGGTTTTGCAGATCTTAAAAGAATATGTCTGTGTGTTTCAGTCTGCAGACATTGTAGTTCACCAGCTTCATGAGTCATAGTTTGTTACATTTAAGACTTTCTTAGCCTGTTTCATGAAGGCAGAGTCCCTCTGTATGCTAACACCAAAATTAATCAAGCTCATTAACTTTGATGAGGATGTCAATCTTCTTAAACCACAGGATTTCTTCATAGGTGCAGCTGCAGACAGAGTAATGAAATTTTGTGGCAAAGATGATCCCTCAGTTCTGCAGTTTTTGGGCAAAGTGAAGGACAGTTACATTAAATGTGCTAGACATATGCAGAAGACATTACCACTGAACAATTGAGTGCTCAATTCTCTTGCTGCTTTGGATCCAATAATTGCAACTGATACCCAAGGCTTGAAATTGCTGAAAAGAATGTCCCTTGAGCACTTTCCGCACCTGCTTACTGATGAAGAAAAGGACACAGTTGGCAAAAAAATACTGAAGTACTCAGTTGACCATACCCTTGGTTCTCCCACAGAAGTTAATGTTGTACAATGGTGTTCTAAGATTATGGATAGAAATTGCTATCCAGTACTGAGTAGAGTAGCTTTGGCTGCACTGTCAATTTTTCATGGTCCAGCAGTGGAGTCAACATTCAACACACTTGGAGATATAGTTGACAATAAGGCAGCCAGCATGGAGATCAGCACATACAGAGCATATCAGACAATTCGCTATGCAATGTCAGCCCGAAAAACTATAGCACTGAAATATTTTGGAAGAAAAGACAACCACAATAATAGGGTGGTTGATAAACACATGTGTGTTAGTATGCGAACAGCTGCACAGCGATACAAGAAAGTGCAGAAAGAGAGAAGAGAGAATAAGGCAAGAAATATTAACAAAAAAACTTAAACAAGTATTTAGTCTTTGAAGGAGGAAATGAAACGAGCAAAAAATGAGAACTATGCTAACCATGTTGAAATAGAAATTGCCAGAGCAAAGAAACGGATGATGAACGAAAGGCTTGTGAACCTTGCAAAAAAAAAAACAGAAAAAAAAATTAAAGTGACTGACTCACAGATGGGTCGTTGATGCATAAAAAAGAAAATGTTTATACATATAGAAATTCAAGTTGTAATTGTGAAGAACATATGTGTAACCTAAGTTACTGTCTTGTTTTTCTTCTAAAGATTCTTGAATAAAAAAATTATTATCGTATGGACCACTGTAGAATACATGTATTATGAATTTTGTGATTTTTGCCTTAATCTCATTGAGTTGTTCAAACATTTATATAAAATCTTAAATTACAATGTGTCATATTCCTTACTCACTTTACAGTATTTTTGTGTACATTGTCTGGGTAATGTTCAGAGATGTGAAGAAAGACTATGTACTTACTGGCATATGAACCATTATGAGTGTTATTATGTGAGTTTGCCTTGATCTCATTCAAACATTTACATAAAAAATTTATTTAGCATATTCCTGTCTCACTTTACAGCATTTTTGTATGTCTATGTGATAATTATGTTACAACTAGATGCAAATTGTCCAGATGTTACAGTGCCATTCAATAATAAGAATGCTTCATTTGTCATTTTTCTACTACAATATAATACATCAGCATTTTATACATGTATATCATCTTACAACTGATAGAATACCATAATTTTGAAAAGCATGTGCTACTCATATTACTATTTTTATTCTGTATCTCAGAAGTATTTAATGTCAAAATTACTTGCTACACATACAATTTTTCTTTATATCATTATTCTGAATTTTTTGTGAAAAGTTGCACATGTGCTGCGTGTTTTTTTTTTATTTAGCATCAATAAGCTGTATATTTTTTAACAACTATTTGACATAATCATTGCAATAAGTTGTTGTGTATGTAGTAAGATGTCACATCTGGATCAGAGTGTACCAAGTTATTATTTTATGTAGTTTTTATCAAGGTCTGATGAGTTTTGTAATATCATGATATATTTCTAGTCAAATTGAAAGAGTTTTTAATAGTTGAAAAGGTTGTCTACTTGGTTTAAAAAGATTACTTCTAGTCAATTATTAGTTTGCTGAAATAATGTATTCAAGTTACTTTACAAATTACTTAGTAGAAGAACCGGCTTGATTTTGGAGGTCAGTAGGTCAAAGGTCAAGGTCATAGGGGCCCGAAGAGTGAAAACCGTTTCCGCACAATAACTGGAGTTCTATTTCTCTCAGACCCTTTAAACTTCATAAGGTTATTGCCCTTACTGAGTTAAAGAACCCTGTTGATTTTGGGGTCAGTTAGTCAAAGGTCAAGGTCACAGGGGCCCGAAGAGTGAAAACCGTTTCCGCACAATAACTGCAGTTCTATTTCACCCGGAGACTTCAGCGTCCAAAGGGGTAATTGCCCTTATTGAGTAAAAAAAGCCTTTTGGTTCTGGGATCAGTAGGTCAAAGGTCAAGGTCACAGGGGTCCAAAGAGTGTAAACCCTTTCTGGAGTTTTGTATCACCCAGAGCCTTTAACTTCATAGAGTGAATGCCCTTATTGAGTAGAAGAACCGTATTGATTTTGGGGTCAGTAGGTCAACGGTCAAGGTCGTAGGGACCCAAAGAATGAAAGCGGTTTCCACTCAATAACAGGATTTTTATTTCACCCAGACCCACTTCATAGGATGATTGCTATTACTAAATAGAAGAATTATGTCGTTTCTGGAGCTAGTATGTCAAAGGTCAGGGTCACAGGAACCTGTAGAATGAAAAACAATTCCTGCAGAGTAACTATAGTACCATTACACCCCGAGCCTTGAAACTTTATAATATAATTGTATTAGAAGAACCCTATTGTTTTATGGTCCATAGGTAAAAGGTTAAGTTCACAGGGACCTGTAGTGTGAAATCTGTTTCTGCTCAGTAACTGGAGTACCATTTTACCCAGAGCCGTCTAACTTCATAGGATGATTTTCTTTACTCAGTAAAAGAACCCAATCATTTTTGGGGTAAGAATGTCAAAATTCAAGGTCACAGGAATCTGTAGAAAGAAAACTACTTCTTCTCAGTAACTGGAGTATCATTACCCAAAACGTTCAAACTTTATAGGGTTATTATATTAGAAGAACCCTATTGTTTTTGGTGTCTGTAGGTCAAAGGTCAGAGTAACAGGGACCTGTAGAGTAAAACTATTCTGCTTAAAATATTGAGTACCACCACACCAAGAGTCTTCAAACTTATTGCAAACTTATTCAACCTTGCACCTATAAAAACGATATTTGTAACATGAGAAATGAGACTCAGGTGAGCGATTTAGGGCCATCATGGCCCTCTTGTTCACTTGAACTTGTCATATAGGTATGGACTGAATCTTGAGGGAGAAAATGCTCACCCATATAGTCTGGAGATAAGCCATGCTTAACCTTGAATACATGACAAAGAATGATCTGGTCTACACGCTTGCCGACTGGTAGCCAGTTAAGATAGCGAAAATGCTCTGGACCAATATGTGACCTTGGATATGTTATATGAATAAGAATATTACATTGAAACAAATAAGAAATTACTGAACTAATGTAATTCAATTGACTTGTCCATTTTTACCTCACCTGAGCACTTTGTGCTCATGTTGAGCTTTTAGGATCGCCCTGTGTCCATCGTGCGTCAGTGCGTCTTGTGTCGAGCGTCATCAACTTTTGCTTTAAACAACATCTTCTCCTAAACCACTGAGCCAAAGTTAATGAAACTTGTCATGGATGTTCCTTGCATGAAGCTCTTCCAAAGTTGTTCAAAGAAATCAATTCCATGCAGAACTCTGGTTGTCATTGCAACCTAAAGGAAAAACTTTACAAATCTTCTAGTCTGAAACCACAAGGCCTAGAGCTTAGATATTTGACATTAAGCACCTTCTAATGGAACTCTACAACCCTGTGGTCAAAATTGGAGTTATATAGGAATTATATAGGAAGTATATGGAGTTATATAGGAAATCTATAAAAAAAAATTTCTTTTCAGAAACCACAATGCCTACAGCTTAGATATTTGGTATGTAGCATTGTCTAGTGGATGTCTACCAAGTTTGTTCAAATTATCTCCCCTGGATCAAAATTGACCACGCCCCAGGGTTCTCTTGGTTAACATATAGTTTTATAGGAAAAACATGAAAAATCATTTTTCTCCGAAACTAATAGGACTAGACCTTAGATATTTAGTGTGGAGTATTGTGTAAAAAACCTTTACCAGTATTGTTTATATGTTGTCCCCGGGGTTAAAATTGGTCCCGCCCCGGTGGCCCTTAATATGTAAAAAGGGCAATCTTTAAAAATGTTCTTACTGGAAACTTCAATGCCTACAGCTTAGATATTTGGTATTTAGCATTGTCTAGTGGATGTCTATCAAGTTTGTTCAAATTATGTTCCCTTGGTCAAAATTGGCCACGCCCCAGGGTTCTCTTGGTTTACATAGATTTATATAGGAAAACTTGAAAAATAATTTTTCTCCAAAACAAATAGGTCTAGACCTTAGGTATTTGATGTTGAGTATTGTGTAAAGAACCTTTACCAATATTGTTTAAATGTTGGCCCTGAGGTCAAAATTTGCCCAGCCCCGGGTGCCCTTAATATGTAAAAAAGGAAATTTTTAAAAATCTTCTTGTCTGAAACCACAAGGCCTAGAATTTTAAAATTTGGCATGAAGCAAGCTTTATCAAGCTTTTTTCAAATTATTACATTAGGTTAAATGTCACGGAGGCTAAAAATATATTTATCTACTGTACCTCATAGAGCCTTTATTTATAGACCAATATGTTTGATATTCAATATATAGGTTCCCTGCATGGACCTCTACCCATGGGTAGGGTTTGAGGTCACTGGGTCAAGGTCAAGTCAACATAGCTTATAATAGATATTTCTACTTCCTGTCATAGAGCCTTTATTTATTGACTGATATTTTACATATTTGGTTCGTAGGCACTTATATATTTTCAATTAAAAAAATGAAATACTGCTTAACAGCAAACCTACAGCCAAAGTACTCAGGTGAGCGATCCAGGGCCATCATGGCCCTCTTGTTTTGTTCAAAATACTGAAAAAAATAACAAAAGGGTCAATTGGTTTTATTTTATTTTTGCCAATATTTTTGAACTCCATGTATCAGTTGAATTATGAATTTTAAACTTGAATATAAGCATGCTTTATATGAAATTTCATAGGAACTGTTTGTCAATTTGTGATTTGTAGTTTTCAGCAGATGAATTAATTATCTTGATTTTTTAGCATAAATATCTGAGTATTAAGATTTATAAAGTTGTATATCATCTTGTTGTTTGATAATCTGTGCTATAATAAATGCAACAAAAGGCCCAAAAATGAACCAGAATGCACCATTTTAGACCTTCATTTTTCAAATTTTCTGACGGCAGGAGACACCCCTCCCTTACCCACCCCAATGTGGTTCTACCCTTTATGTCAGCCCCCAGGCAGCCCTATTCTGTATCCGCCCCTGCATTCATGACAAAGGACTCGAGCCAAGAAGTCCGACACTTTATCCAAAGTTACAGCTTTCGCAAACAAATGGTCAAATGTGTTTTGCATTGTAAAGAAAGCAAATGGCACAGTTACAGCTGTTACTGAATCCTTGTATTTTTCTCAAACTGTAAGAAAACATTACACTAAACATTTAGATAAAGCTCTATTTAAATTACCTTTCAGATATTTTAAAAAAAATCTTCATGATAAAGTTTTTAAGACAGTATTATTTGAAACTTGAAGGGACATACCCTAACATTGACCAGTAATATAATAACTGTGTTCTTCTCTGTAAAATGAAAAAGATTTGATACTTTAAAACTATTATGTGAAAAATATATATCCTTAAAGTATACAGATTCTGAGACAGTGGTCCTATGAATAAATTGCTGTCAAGCAAAAATTACACAACAGCAACAATACTTCACAAAGAAACAAATGTTTAAAGTTGACCTTCTGTACTTGGTTGTTTCTTACTTACACTTTGACATCCGGAAATTATATCACTCTTTACTTTAATTTTTGTTGTTGCCTTTTTTGTTTTTGTTATGTTTTGAATTTTGTGTTTGGTTTTTCCTAGTTCATCGATTTATTCTAACGCCTAGAACGTGTCACTCAAATCAGTTCATATGTATTACAGGTTTGGTAGCATAAACTGCGAAGGACTGAAGATCAGAAAATCAAGTCAGTGTGATACATCTGAGAAATTAAATGGCTGGCAACAAAATTAGAATACATCGTTTATAATTTAGTCTCCTTAGTTGAATTTAAGTCGTAGTGTGATATTTTCATTTTTTTGTAATATTTACTGAGGGATTCCTTTTAGCAATAATCTGTTCCGACACATTACTGAACATTGGTCTTGTGTTTTGTTGGAAAAAGAAAAATCTTTCTGTGTCAATACAACATATTTATAAAAAAAAAAGTGAAACAGAAACATTGTCAGAACACTTATTCGTGGCGCTAAACTACTTTATTTTTAGATAAGTCTCAGGGACACAGATGAGCAGATTTCAAACTGACCCGACGACAACATCTTCAGTAACGGGATTAAAGTACAATTGAAAGAAAGTAAATTGTCCCTACACAGTTTTGTTTAACTGTAAATTCTAAACAGAGGGAATACGGAATTACGTTTGCTATAAACATTTAAAATTATATCGTCAAAGCTAAATGGGCGTCGTGTGTTAGAAAAAATCTCTGTAACCGTGTTTCTACTTTTAAGTACAAATGTACACTGTAAGGAAGGTAAATCTGATTATATGCTATATAGCCCATAAAATGTTTGAAAGGTAAAACTGCAATACTACAGACATATGTTGCTCTTCTAAAAATTTATGAAGCACACTGGCTGTATTTACGGGATCAATGCTCCGGAGAAAGTTGTAAAACCCGGAAAGATGTTTTGATTCTCCGATTCGTATGTTTCTATCCAGACCTGTTGACCTTTTACAAGGTGCTCGATCACCATGTTTCCTCCAGTGTCGTCATTTCCGGGTGACTCTGGTTCGGAAATTGCGGGAAACCTAATCATCCCGTCAACAATAAGCTGGATCTCGGCTGCTTGAGTACCTAAAACGTAAAGGTTATCTTAAATAGATGTAAGTATAAAGATGTAATCATTGTATCCTGAAGTGCGTCATGATAAAATAAATCGTATGTTTTTTTGTTTTTTTTACGTGAAACTTGTTCGCTTTTATTTGCACGGAACTATACGATAACTATTTTCTGAAGATATCTGTAAATGTCAGTACTTGTACCCATTTAGAGTAAATATTATATTGGGTCAACCTTTTAATGTCTTTAAATGTTAAGAATAGACTGGTTACGGTGTAAGGTCTGCTATTCATTAGGTTTTATACTGTAACCAGTCTACAGATAAAGTTTGTAATTCAACGTATTTTCCTGACTGTGTCTGTGAAAAAAATAATAAAACAACAACATTTTAACGTTTAATAATTAAATTAATAATAAGAAAGAGTCAAAAAATCAAATTAGGAATTCAACATTTCGCTGTTGAAATTAATGTGAAAAAGGGAGGTTTGACCTAAAAAATCATGAAAACATTTATTTCTTTAAAATTACCCAGAGCTTCTACGAAGTAGGTGAACATATGCATTCCTTCCACGGGAACTGTAAAAATTCCGGTCGACGGATCGTACCCATTTCCGGCATTAAATATGACATAATCATATTTTATCACTGAAAACGTCGGCAAGTCATGAGTTCGTGCGACAGTTTAGCGGAAAATCCAACTTCGGAGTCAACAGAAATGTCTGTGAAAGATATGTAAGGAGGGCGTTAGTTAAAAAAAAAATACCCAAGTTCATATCAGACTATTAAAATTTCAACATTCGCTCTATGTGGAATGCCAAATGATTAATAACCATACGGTGACGTTTTAGTGTGATCATTTGCTAACCCGCTAGCTGGTTTAGCAGTATAAACTGAAATAAAAGCATAGCGTGTACATTTGTACCGTTACTTTCAGGACATACGTACCTATTACCGAATTGGTTGTTGTTGACGAAGGCGTATTGACCAGAACAACTTCCGGTGAAGCGGTTTCAGACGACATGTCAGCCTGTACAGAGTTAAGCTCCTTAAGCTCAGTAAGCTCTCGTTCTGCTACGTTCACTCTCCCTTGAAGCTGTTCAAAACGTGACTGGAGTTCGTGTAGCTCTTCTGCAAGTTTGTTTGTGTCCTCAAAGATGACAGAAGATAAAGCATTTAAACAACTAGTTCAAGTTTCCTAAAGTAATTTCGTGAAATTTGTACCTTGTGTGTAAAATTATCTAAAAGCATACATATTTGTTAGCAAATATTCAAAATATTGACATGAAATTTTACAAAAAGTCCAAGTGCATGTTACATATTTATCCATAATTAAGGGTCGAAAGTATGATAAAATGCAAGGTTTAAGCATATAAAAGCTTCACAAGTCTAGGATGTCATGTACGCATGTAAGCTTTAAGCATACCTAAGCTTCACATGTCAAGGGATGTCATGTACGCATGTAAGCTTTAAGCATACATAAGCTTCACATGTCTAGGATGTCATGTACGCATGTAAGCTTTAAGCATACATAAGCTTCACATGTCTAGGATGTCATGTACGCATGTAAGCTTTAAGCATACATAAGCTTCACATGTCAAGGGATGTCATGTACGCATGTAAGCTTTAAGCATACATAAGCTTAACATGTCTAGGATGTCATGTACGCATTTAATCTTCACGCATACATAAGCTTCATATGTCCGGTATGTCATCAACGCATGTAAGCTTCACGCATACATAAGATTCAGATGTCTAGGATGTCATGTACGCATGTAAGCTTCACGCATACATAAGCTTCATATGTCAGGTATGTCATCAACGCATTTAAGCTTCACGCATACATAAGCTTAACATGTCTGGGATGTCATGTACGCATGTAAGCTTTAAGCATACCTAAGCTTCATATGTCAGGTATGTCATCAACGCTTGTGAGCTTCACGCATGCATAAGCTTCACATGTCAGGGATGTCATGTACGCATGTAAGCTTCACGCATACACCAGCTTTACATGTCAGGGATGTCATGTAAGCATGTAATCTTCACGCATACATAAGATTCACATGTCAGGGATGTCATGTACGCATGTAAGCTTCATGCATACACAAGATTCACATGTCAGGGATGTCATGAACGCATGTAACCTTCACGCATACATAAGCTTCACATGTCAGGGATGTCATGTACACATGTTAGCTTCACGCATACCTAAGCTTCACATGTCAGGTATTTCATTTACGCATTTAAGCTTCACGCATACAGAGGCGACTCATGTCAGCAATAAAGTAATTGTTAGACATCACAGTGGATATTAACAAGCCTAGGTTAATTACTGACGGCATCCAGAACAGATACAAGAAAAACTAGTTACCTTTGATCGACTACAAACACCAACCAGACGCACATTTACACAAATATTGTCTTACTGAGGCCAATCGCGGTAACCTTGCTTACAGGACCAGTTACGCCTACATTGTTTTGTGTCTGGGTCCCCAAAACACGAATATATGATCTTATCTCATGTAACTTAGATCATAATGCCCAAATAATACAAGTTGTCTGTTTACCAGTCAAGGTCAGAAGTGAACGCAAAATTAACTTGAACCTTAGCAACGAGAATAAAAACACTTTAACAGTTGATTATTTAAAACGTCCGAGGATTTAAAGAATGCTTTTTAAGATCATTTCTAAAAGGTAAACGACCAAACAAAATCATAAAACAAATTAAAATCGGTAATACAACTTTCAATTCTTACAGCTATGAGATTTGTGCACAAAACCAGAAATGACAACGCAGCCACCTAACATTGACCTTAAAAATGACAGGAAGTGCTCAAATATCTAAAAAGACATTCTGCTTACATATTTATTAAAGAACAGTCAAGAGACCGTATCCGTAAACGTCATTCTTTTATATTAGAAACAATCTATTTACAGTCATTAAATATTTAGGTTATTTGTGCTGGAAAACATTTTTGTATTTTCAGTCAACGTACCTCCGTCAAAATCTTGCAAAATGAATGAAAAAAATGTCTGACTGACTCAAATACAAAATAAACGAACGAAGACAATACCTGAGCACTGTATGGCAAAGAGTGCGCGTAATGTCCGTGCAAAATAACAGCAGAAACTGTTAAAATTAAAACGAAATTTTTAGTTTTAAACATTTTTTTTTTATTTATGAACAACTATTCCAACAATTTCTTTTTATCATTTATTTGAGCAAGTAACAAAGCTAAATGCCTGTGTTGTCAGTATATAGTGGTCTAAATGACCCAGCAAACACATGAATGAAACTATTGTCACTGATAAAACGGATTAATTTTGGTGTTCGATCTAAAATCAATATAACGCGTTTTAGTCAAGTAAAGGGAGGAAACTCATGTGGTTTTAATTCTGGTGCAAAGCATTGTTTGTTCTGCTTGTACGGGACCTTATTTTCTTCATATAAATTGAATTGTCAAGAACTTAATCCATCTACATATTTATGTCATAGGGTTGGATATTTTACCATCTTATATTGAATAAACTATTAAAACAGAAGATTTATTCAGCCTGTTGTTTTCGTTTACTTTTATCCCTTCTTGGAACTTAATGACAACGCAATTATCTGATTCAGGGGAAGTAATTTATTAAGATTTGAATAAAATACGCCAAGATATCCCAACTCTTGACCTTAACTCCTATAAAGATTGATTAATTTCATATATTGTCCTATACGTGGTATTGTTATATGTTCACTAATGTTTCACTAACCTGTCACCCGTAACAATACAAAAATGACTTTACTGAATTTAACGATGGTTCATTGCACTTGCCATCGTTACAGACTGTACTACAGTCCTACATTGTTGTAGGAATAAATATATCTATGATATATTATTACTTTTTGCAGGTTAGTCTCATATTTTAGTTACTCTTTGTACTCTAAATATATAATGATGTTTTAAATGTATTTTTGTAAATTATATCATATTTCTGTTGTGAAGGAAACATTTTCAAGTCACCAAATTATGTATTGTTTTACATGCTGTTTTCATTATTTGTAATAATTCATTGCACTTGCCATCGTTACAGACTGTACTACAGTCCTACATTGTTGTACAAATAAATATATCTATGATATATTATTACTTTTTGCAGCCTTTTTGGCGGTCCAGAAGGTAGAACCCTGTACCCAATCCTTTACAAATTTGTTGGCACGTATGACATAGTCGTCGGCCCAAATAATCTGCTAGCTCTGCCGACAGCTTCCGTGACAACTGGTGCCCAATTAAGAATTCTGTACCAGAAGCCAAAGGACTTCAATATTACAAATATAATCTTCAATTTTAAAATTGGGATTTTCAAAATTTCCGTCTTGACAAACGAAATCTATAACAATGCATACGGCACAAAAGAGAAATATTCTCCCTTCGTTTCCTCTTCCATTTCTCTCCGTCCATCGTTTTCATAATTATAGAATAAGGGTATGATGGTAGTGCAGTTCGTCATAATAACGTTACATGAAAGCATATGAACTAGGTAAATGATGCTTTAAGTTACAATGTTTGAATAATGGCATCTACTCCGTTACATTTGGCATATTTGTGAGAGCTTTTAGAAGCGTAAGACTTACAATTGCGATAAAATTACAAACTATGTTAGTATAGTGGGTGCATATATATAAATGACAAGAAATACACTTCTGATGGCTTGATGATTTAATCGAGTAAACATATACATTTTACAGCGAAACTTAGAAAAATACAAATATACACTAGCTTATAGCTACATTTAGACAAATAGTTGTGAACAAATGGTAAAACACAGACAAATATACACAAGCTAATAGCTACATTTAGACAAACAGTTGTGAACAAATGGTGAAAAACACAGACAAATATACACAAGCTAATAGCTACATTTAGACAAATAGTTGTGAACAAATGGTAAAACACAGACAATACTCGATGGGTTTGCTTCCTGTACATTTCAATTTCACTCCAGCTTACCTATCTCCAGTAAACTGAATAATTGTTTGAAAATATTATTCTCATCAGTTCTTGAAAAAAATATTCAAGATTTCAAAGCAAAAAATCTGTATAACGCTTTTCAAAGGCCTATTTCGTATAATGAAAAGGGGCAGAGTTTCAAATGGAAAACATTTAGTTTTTACGAACATAGCGGAATAGCCTCTTCCAAGTAAAGTCCAAGTGAAATGAAGTTCCTAATATATGCGCGTTCATTTAAACCATCATCACATTTTCATCACATTTTCGGCGTATACATGTAACTTTGTTACATCTGCACTATATACTACAAACATATGCCTGTGTATAAATACACGTTTATATATAAAAATGAAATAAAATGCGTGCTTTATAGGAATATTCAAAATATACACTGTGAATATTATAAAATTGAAAATATATTAAAGATATCAATGTTTCTTCAATGATATGTATAATATTGTAATTATGCTTAAAATATTCAACAATAATTCAGTTATAACTCCTTTGCAACATTTAACAATATCTTGATTAATTTTGAATACTATGTAGGTTTACACTAAGTTTAATACATGTAACACATACAATGTCATACAATGTCCGGACGGGAAAGATCTTAATTCTAACTGCAACAAAGGAAATGTTCAAAGGTGAAATCTGTTGCATTTTGTCCATGTCAATATTTCCATGTTAATATCAATCTAGTAATTAAGGGCAGTTATTTGAAAACTGAGCGCTCTACATCGCCGCTATTTCTTTTAACGACAGTATAATTAAATTATTTGTTAATTTCTTTGATTTGCCTCTCGTTATGTATGAAATAAATGCAATAAACGTTACATGTGTTGAACTTATGTTCTGCAAAATGAAATTCAATTTAATATTCAAGTTCAGCTTGCAAACTTCGTATTAGAAGTAATGTTTTCAATAGCACTATTGTCACTTCTCCATCATAACTATCAACTTTACATCTCGGATATTGAATAAGCTCTATGTACTGTTCTAATCTGTTCTGTTCTGATCATTTCATAACTGATTAATGTACAGACGGATATGTGACGCTCGATAAACCAAATCTCATGAACAAATACGTCAGTATCATTATACCTATATTTTTACACTCTCACCAACCTACCACTTTTTCTCTGAACATCAAATTTTAATATACTTCACTGACATCAAAGTTTAAACGATTCCTAAGCATTGATAACATCCCTTCATTAACACCAATATTATATATGTATATTATTACAGACAAATTTCTTGTCCTCAGGTTACAATGATTCCACCCTTTCTGTTTTAGTTGTAATATTTTTCATCACAAGGGCCTTAATTTATCTGTGTTGCCGCAAAGTTGTCGTATTTTTATTTGCCATTATTACCACGAAACTGTTCACTTCTTTATCGCGTTATTTCTTTACTATTTATAACCATTTGCCTCTTCGTCAGGTAACATTTTCTCTTCTTCTATTTTCCCCTCATGTTGCATTCTTCTCATTTCTTCCTTCTGTTTTCGTTTAAAAAATCCGACCTGAAATTGAAACGTTACAATATTTTAGTATAATTTTCATAGTCCGTCCAAATGTTCTGTTTGTATTGACAAGTTTCAACATCTGATACCCCTTCAGCGCTCTCAACGTCCACCACACGCACAATCCCACAACCAGCCATCCCTTCCACCAGATAAAAACGAAAACATAAAGTGTATCTCATAACTCCTTAAACCTTAATTCTCCTCCAAGTTGTGATCGTCCATAACGAATGATAGTGAAAATACGTATATCCAGACTTTCCGTTAAAATTGTCCTAATTATTGTCAGGTGTTTTCTTTTTTCAGATTGTAATAAGTCGTATCTATTGAAATTTATTCGTATTTGTTTCAAATTTAAAAAAAGACTGGAAAAGGTGATTCCAGCGTCCTTTGTGGCTGTAAGATATAAAATGTAACTTCCAGAATGTTAACTTTCAGTTCATTGACTACAAGTAACTACCACATTAGTGAGTAGTCTAGTCAGCAGTGTAGTAACCAGGGTAGTATCCAGGGTAGTAACCTGGACACTAACCGATGTAGTTACCAGGGAAGTGACGGGTGAAGTTACCAGAAGAGTTACCAGGGTAATAACCAAGGTAGTAACCGGCGTGGTAACCGGAATAGAAGCAACCATCGAGTTATTATTTTTTTGGGGGTTTTAAGAAAATCAAAAGTTTACCTTCCAGAGAATGAATACAACAAGAACTATTAGCAGAAGCCCCGCCAACACACTGAGTAGAATGATCCACCATGGCAGACGTTTGGGTGGGGGTGTCACAGGTAACAGGTCCGAATATACCTAAAAATATAGCATATAATAAGATAAACACTCAATAGTGTACAGCTTATGAAATATCTTCATCACATAACAATGTGAAAAGTTGGTTAATGATGGTACAAAAAATAAATCTTAAATCAAAAAACACTGGCTGTATGCAGCAAAGTTTTAATTATTATCCTCGCTTTATACAGTATCAAAGGAAATAAAATTACCCAATAACATAACATTAAGTGATCGTAAAATAAGAGTGTCTATACAAAGAAGATAAACTCGATCCTTACTTACTAACAATAATCTGTTTTGAACTTTGTATTTTAGATGTTGACATGGTAGAAGTAGTCCGAGACATATTTGAACAATTAACAAATATCGTACATGTCTTTCAAAAATTGTTCAGTTGTTAATTCATCAAGATTTTCTAAACATTCCTAGTATATATCAATTTCATTCCAATCAAGATATGTGGGATCATTACGTGTAGAATGTACTAGTTCACGCTAGGGGCATATGTTAGTATAATTAACTTAACAGTTAAACAACCGTAAATTTCTTATCTACAATCACTTATCAGAGATTGTATACATACGGCCGTGGAATGTTCTCTTGTATCTGTTATAAGTCGTTGTTGTTCCAGAAGCCTTACATGTGCCTCGGATCTTAATTTCATTGCTTCGTCGTCCTGTAAAAAATAAAGATACCATAAACAAGACGAGTAACTCTGTCAGACAAGTTATTGATTATAGTATCTGTTGTCTCCCTTTAAATAAGAGATTCCAAATATACACCGCGTTATTCGTACAACATGGGACAAAATTCTGAAAGCTTCCCATTTTCCATAAGACACACCAGGTTCACAATATTTAGTATGTACTGTATTTAGCCGTATGGAACTGTGTATAGCTGAATGATGTTTAATCCAAAAGCGCATACGTTTGTGGAGAAGTACACATTATTTTTCTATAGAGATTTTCTTTTCAAGATACTACAAGATATAATTCTTAATTCTTAACATGAAATAAAAGAGGAAAAGGATTATTCTAGTATGTTCAAACAAAATGCGCATACACATGTCTAAAATATAATCAATAATAATTAAGCTTAAACATGTTCAAGAAAACAGCACCAAAACGTACATAAGTAGCGGAAAGAACATCTCCTGTAACGACAAAGTCCAGAGTGACAACAGCTCCTTCTCTGGCAGGAATGTCATACAACTTACATTCATACCTAGAACAACCGCCTTTGGTACAGTCCTGAAACATAGTATAAGATTTTACTGCTTCAATTTGTAGTTTTAGTGTTGGTACGTACGAACAGAGCTAACTAAAATCGACAAAAAATGGGCTAACAGAGAAACGACAAAAAATGGGCTTCTTACAAGTATTTGCTTTTCTATTCAGAAATGTGGATACAACTGAAAATACATTTGAGTAAAGAACAAAATAGATCTTTGGGTCAAGATTAAGTAGTCTTTTCACTTAACAGATATTCTGTTATGAACTTTATTCTAGGATATTCACTATAAGGTCAAGAAAATAAAAAGATGAAGATAGGCTGGTCTCGAAAAAACATTATTACATAAAATTCAGAGCTAATGAAAAATTGTCTGCCCTATTTCTTAACATTAACTGAGACTCAAAAATGCACGACATTGTTGAACCTGGGTATTTATGTCAGCTGGATTAAAATTATGTACTTACAATATTTTTAATGTCAGCAATAGTTTTCGACTCTCCAATGTTTTCTTTAGGGGTTTCGTCGATGACATAGGTAGGTCCAATATTAGCTGAGAAGACCACAGGGGCCGTGTTAACAGTGTCCGGGAAGGAACATCTGATTCTGCAAGGAGGTGCGCAGCTCCACTGTGGGAGAAAAGGGGACAGTAAAAGGGTTATAATCCATTCCTGTTCGGTAGATACATAACCAATATTCTAGAAATTTGTTGACTTTCTATTGTTTAAATTGTGTAAAATGGTGAAATTGTAAACTAACTTAGATAATAAATTGAACTAATTATTTTGTAGAACTATTAAACCCGTCACCAACCTATTGTTTCCAGAGCCATAAACGTATCCTCCTAACTGGTCAAATGCTAATCGTTAAATATCTTTACAAAGATGAAAAATCAGTTTGTAACAATATTTTGAAAATGCTGTATTGAAAAACCTTACACTTGTAGTATTTAGGAATAAGTATGGTTTCCCTCCCTTCTGAATCTGTGGGTATAGAATCAGGAGATCGGAGGACGGAAGTGGGCTCGGGCCCTGGTTGCGAAGCTCATATGTGTGAGATGTTACATATTTCTTCCCCGTGTCCTTCATTGTTATATACGTGGGTCTTGAAATTCTGTAATATATATACAGCTTTTACCCTTACTTTTCTCGCAATCTCAGTCGACCAGTAATGAAATATTAATAACAGTTTCAAAAGATTCTGTATTCCGTATTCATGGCCTTCAGAGTGTAATTACCTCTATTCCTTCAATGCTTTGATTTTTCTTCGTTATGAACGTTTAAAAAAATGTTTTGCTATTTATGTGTCAAACATAATGTTACACGAGTTGTTTTCTTCTATACTTCTTAAACAACAAAAACTGTTTCTCAAAAGTGTCCAAGTTGCAAAAGTTTATGAAGCCTTACCGAAATCAGAAAATTATATTGTTAGTAATTATTCAAAGAAGGTCAAACATTTTTCGTCCATGAGAGAAACTTGCTTTTTCCAATGCATCAAATTTATGTTCCTTACCCTGTAAAAGTTGTTTTCACTTGATTTCTAACTTTGACTGTGATATTTTTCACGTTATCCGAGGGCTGCAATTCCGTGCTTAGAGTTGTGGCTTTCAGCCTGAACACAATATTCGTCTCATTCATAGATTCAGGCACCACTATACTCAGGTTAAACCTTGGCAAAATACAGCAAAAATGGTAATATGATTATATTCCTCGCCATTCTAACGGAGACTTACGTTTTCTAATCAATGTAGGAAACAACTTATAAAACTGAGTTAAATCCCTTTGTACAGACTTTTTTTAGGGATTCTGTTTGTAAATTGTCACTTTCGAAGACGTAATGTGTGTTATTGATAATAGATAACCAGTCAAAACATACCTGACTCCCATGTCCTCGTACATAGGATTTCCAAACGAACAGGCCAATAGGAACTCGTCTTCGGATACTTTCGGGATGTTTCTTCTTCGTAGGTAGTCCAGAGAATCAATGTCGTCTTCTTCCACGTTGTCTGGACCACGACTGACGAAACCACAGTTTATTTCCGGTTCACCATAAATTTTAGTAACCTTTCGACAGAAAGACATTTGAAAAGCAAGTGGTGTCGTGAAAGAAACAATTGTATTTTTTTCTATTAATATAATATTTCCGTACTCATTACGGTACATTTCTACAGATGTTACTCCTTTTGTACACTGCTTCCTTTCCAAATGCTGGGCTAAGGACATAGACAATAGGAAAATTGCTTTTTGTAAAAAAAAAACATATCGACGAGTAGCGAACAGTCGAGGAGGAGCAGTGGTCGAATGGTTAGAGTGCTGGCCCCAGATCCGGGAGTCGCTGGTTCGAATCCCACCAGGGCTGAGAGTCTACAATGATTTTCAGCATTACTCACTTTCGACACGAGTACTGGTTTGAACTCAGGGAGCAGTCATCGAGAGGGATAAATATTAGTTGCAAAAACTTGGTTCCCACTTGATGTTAAATGAATAAGTTTAAACTAGGCGAACAGTCGCACCATGACTGACTATTACTTTACCTGTCAATAACAATAGTAGGACTGTTTACACAACACGTCGAAATTTTAGTCATTCTAATGCGTCACATATATTTCTCTAGTTACTGTGTGCTAAAGTCGTATAGCTAGAAAAGGTTTTTGTAGTAAATAGTAAAAACTGTCTAATACTGACTTTAGCATAAGCTGCGTCCTGCGTTCTAAAAGTAAGTGTAACGATATCCTGATACGAAATCAAAATTACCTTCTGGTACTGAAGACTATTTGGAAAGGAAATAAAGAAATTTGAGCTGTAACTTGGGTCGCCTGATTTCAGTATACTGACGTCAATAGCCAAAGCCGAGGAGCCGACGACAAAGTAGTCTTCCATAGACGAGCCATAAATAGCTTTTGCTGTAAGGTGAAGGTCGGTCTCACATTCATTATTTGGGCAGTCTTTCTTAAAATCAAGCTGAAACAGAAAGGAAAATTGTTTTTGTTTGATAAAACATTCTGTAACAAAATAAGGATGACTACGATATAAGTTGGTTAGTGTTGAATGTCTGTTCTTTTTGATAAATCCTGGCGAAGAGGCAAAACTTATTGCAGGGATAAATTACTTTGTACACAAACGCGATGAAATATTGTACGTTTAACCTATACATACAGTCTTTGTAGCTATGAGCATCTGCTTGTCTGGATGTGCACCATCGAACTTGTTCACAGTCGGACGAACTCGGGAACTACCGCTTGGTATACTGATGACGTCATAACTTGCCTTGATCCGTACAGGCGTAACAAGGTCTGACGTAGACTGGAAAGAAACAAACAGTAAGGAGCGTACAGTCATTTAAACGTAACTGGAAGATTTATTACTCTAACAAAATTCTCGAAGCACATACCTGACAGCAGACATATCTTCTTAAGAAGTTTATTTTAAATAATTAAGTTCCCATTTGGATTCGAAGGCTCGTTGTAAAGTTTGTTCATTCATTTATTTACTGTCAAACTCATTCCTAGATGATTTTATTTGCAAGTTATAGTACAAGCACTAATGTTTTCTCATGTGGATATTGTCATAGTTTTTGAGGTACGACTTTTGCTTCATTAATGAAAACTTGTATTTCAAACTTAAGATGTATTCTCTGCTATGATAAATGTACATACCTTAATAAGAACATCTTTTTCTCCAATGCAATTTCTTTCCCCAGAAAATAGCCTTTTGACAAAACTTTTTACATTATTCCCATTGGTTTGCCAGGCAACCCTACCATAATCGTCCATGTATGTGTCTAGAACCACTGTCACGTTCACATCTGCAATATGAGGGCAATATGATCATTCTTTATCGCTTAAAAGAAAACATAAGACAGTGGTGAGATATTAAAACCTTGTTTCTGACGTAACATGTACTAGTAAGTCGTAGAAGTGTAGTATAAGACAATTTTGTGTTTGTTTCCTACGTGAAAGCCTTACTGTGTACTTTTTTGTTCTTTTTTCTCGTTCTACACATTGAAGATATAGAAAAGAAATGGTAGGTGCCATGGATGCAGAAAGTTTATCTGACAAGGTGTAAGAATTTATCTGGTATCTCGAAGGCGAACCCGATAAATTTCGGAGCCGAGCCAGATAAACTTTTCTAGCCACGACACCAACCTTTTATTCTATTTATCTTGTCACTTTCTTACCTTTGCTTTTTACCGAAAACAATAACAGAATGTAAGCGCTACATCGATGAAGTTTGATTAAAAGTAGTCCGACTGATCACATGATAAGGTAACTGTATATCAAGATCACGTGTCCAACTGTCGTAGAAAGAGTTAAATAGATAGAGTAAAATATACGGCACTTTGTTATTGGTTCTAAATTGTTATTCGTAACAGAATTAATAACTATATATACACGTTATAATCAGCAAACGTTATACCTATAGTATTAAACTGTAGATAGTTATATGTTAAACAAACGTTCAATTTGAAACATGGCACCAGAGAGCTTCCATCTGTTGACGAACACATTTGGGTAGTATCTTTGTCAATCTGTGTGACGCTGGACTCTATTGTGATATCAATGTTGATAACAGACTGCCCAAAGAACAGGTAAGCCTTGTCGGACAAATACGCTCCCACTGCAATATCTATACAAAGAAAATGAGAAAATATCAGAAAAAAACTGCGCACCGCAGATGTCACGTGACGATATATTGTTTGTTTAGTTAACAGTAGATTGATAGTAATGAAGCATGTTTGGAATCTCCAAACCGGATCGGGTTTTCTGTTCCTTTCCACGTATTTAAGTTTTTCATAAGATCTTAGTCAAGCGATGCCTATGACGATGTAAAATCATTGCACGAGATTCAAACACAAGTAGAGGAACTGGCCTTTTCCTCTTTTTTAAAGATAAAACATACCATTAACTTCATCATCGTCCATGTCTTCTGCCTTTGAAAAAGATATTCCGAATGACATCAATCCATTGCGCACTTCCGCCGCTGGTATCCTCTGCGAGAAGTGAGGCCAGACACCAGTCTTACAGCCGTTGTAAACATAGAGGGCGCCTTGAAGGTCGTCCTCGTAAGGAGCTCCCACCACAATATCTGTAGAGTTGTATATTAAACATTCCGTAATATTTTTGACACTAAAAAAGACATAGATAGGAAAAAGAGGTAATTAGATTAAAGAACGAATCACCAAGCTGTGGAGATAAGTGTTGCACTATGAGGGTGCTCCAAACCACACCACTATTAATAATCCAGTGTTTTTCTATACTATTTTTTTTTCATCAGTGGTATCGCTGTTAACTAGAAAGGTATTTTAAACACCGGAAAATATCTTAAAAGCATATTTTACACACAGAACTTAAACGGAAAAGAGAAAAGCATGCGGGCACATATATTTATTACATTCAGTGTGCAGCTATTCCACGTCTGTTGATATTGGTATTACAACGTTGTCTTCAAGTATATTTGAAAATATTAAAAATGAAAACTGATTTCTTGGCGCACGGTTAACACTTTTCAGTTATTTTCTTGAACTGCTGTCAGCAACTCGCTCATTTCAAGTTAAATTTCTAACTGCTGCGATTATATTTTGTTGATGGCCTTACCAGTATATGTGTCTTTGTTTATATCTCCAAGGTTTGCTATTGCAGAACCAAACCGTGCGCCTGTTTTGTCACTTCCGGTCAGCAAAGTTTTCATTGGCTGGAACTTCTGTCAATGAAAAGACCAGTTAAACTTAACATAGTCGCTTTTTTTTTTACCTTACCTGACTTAGTTTTCATAGTTATGATAGTGAAGATCTAGATTTCGATATAAAGTTTGCCATTATTTAGATATTATCTGCGGGCGCGTAGTATACTGCCCCCACCCCCGCCACACACACACACACACCTGTGGGAGAACTTAAAATTTAGCCCTAGCTACGCCCTGAATGCTCAGACACACGAAATATTTGTGCGATGTTTATATGTATTGAAATAAACAAACACTAAAACTGAAACTAGACTTAAATGACCAGAACTTTCATAACTAATTCAGAGAAACAAAAATCACCGCAGTTTTCAATGTATAGATTACATAAAACTATAAATGCGTGGGTGATTTTATAAAGGAAATCTAGAAAATGAAAAACCAAAACTAACACTTAAAGCAGGAAATTTGTTTCAAGTAGATCACAATTACTAATAACTTATGTTGTTGCAAATACATGATGGCAGATAAAAGTACAATTGACGGCCATCCATCAATCATTTGCACTGAATCTTCAGAATACTGAATTCACCCTTCAATGTACTTTTTCATGATCTTGTAACTCCAAAGTTTTATATGTCTATTTCACTGATCTAGATCTCAATGTCGCAGGCTTTAAATAAAAAAAACATCTTTCTGATAGAATAACAGATAGCACTGTAGACTGGTTTCAGACCCAGCAATTAATGCTATTCCTTAGTAATGTTAGCTAAATGACTATTAAGTCCCATCTCACTACAGATTTATCTTTTCCTGGCTGGAATTGCCAGGAGAGGAAAAACATTTGCTTTTAGAGAGGTAAAAAATATATATATATCAATGCAATAACATGAAAAGAAAAGGATCATATAGCCTGCAGCCAGGCTAAGAGCACGGCTACCGACTATGGTTATCAAATTGATAAAGTTTGCAGCTTGTCACAATGAATGGTCGTCCAGTATTGGTCTTTCCCAGAAACGATGGTGTACACAGTCTGCCTCATACAACTTGCTGTCGACAGGACTTTAAATCAAAGCTTAACTAAACCTAATATGATTTTAATCTTCTACATTTTTCTAGAGTCGGTATTTTATCAATCTGGTAATTCTCTATAAATATCTTCGTCATTTTCCTGGCACAAAAGTTGGTCAATTAACACAAATTTTATGTAAAGACCCAAATGCCTTCTGTGTGTATGTGTTATTTTGCAACACGTGTGACTGTGTAGACCTTGTCACATGAACATACCATGTCGGCTTGCCCGAGATACACAAAGACAACGCCTGTCTCCTCGCGTTCTCCCTCGCTGTAGAATGGTGCCGCAACTAGTAGGTCGTCCATGCCGTCTTGATTCACGTCCGCAGAACATAACGCTGCCCCGAAATAACCGTTCACTGGAATCTAAAAATAAAATATAAAAATGCATTCACCTGTCTACTCACAGAAATGTTACAGAAATATGTTACTTTACAATACCGTTGTATCAAATAAAAAGATATGACATAGTCTAAGCGAGTAAATCACTGTCGCTAGATTTCAAAGCAAATTGTATGGAGACACCTTTGCGACAACAAACATTATAGAATCATTGACCAGTGCTGGAATGAACTTTCACAAGTGCTAATCACATCTCAATGTGCTGAAACATGCAGGGCATGAAAATTTCATTAAAAGGTGACAATAATTGATTTGTTCTCTACTTATAAGGCCCAAATTTAAACAAACAATAATTAGGGTCAAATGTCAACTTAAACAGTGCTGTCACACAGTGTCTGTCAGAACGGAATTCACGTAGCAAATAGATTCCATGTGATACAACTTCTCTGTCAGAAAAATGTTAAACAGTAAGTTCCTTGTACATAATTATATATATCAGATATAAGTGTACCTCTGTGATTTCGAATCCATTCAAAGTTGCGTCAGCCTTTTCCAGAATAAAACTGGTCTTGGTCGCATCAAACAAATAAACCTATAAATAAAGCAAATAAGGGGTCACTTATTTTGAAAAAAGGTCATATTTAATAAGGCTTGATCGATATTTATATGAGATAAACTGAGATAAACAATTTACGGACACAGCTGTATAAAAATGGTATGTCGGAGGAAAAACAGACAACAACTTCAATGATCTTTGGTCGAGTGAGAGAAGTAAGTGTGAAGAAAATATTTCTCTGAGGAAACATCATGCATTAACATGTTTTTCTCCGACACGAGGGCGGGGCAGGGGGTCGGAGGAAAGGCGGGGGCTTTAATGTTAATAATTTGTCATCATAAAGGTAAGAGTGTTATATGTAATTACTGTTGTACACTCAACCTTGCTATTAGGAGACAATTGGTATCAAGGTGTCAGTCTTTAGGCCCTTTTGATCAAGCTCCAGAATAATATAATGGTAGGGGCAAATATATTTAGAGACCACATCGAAGGGTTTCTGAATCTACCTCTATTTAACAGCTGTGTAAGCCTTACATCATGGGTTCATAACTTAACTAAAAGTAGTTATACGATTGTTTATTTATTAACACGAAAACACGTGCGATGAACCAAATGCAGAAAGGTTTCACGTGTTTCTTCATGTGATATTTGTATACAAGGTATAAACATTTTGTAGTGGGACATCGAAAGATACAGTAGATACCGGGTATGTTTGTAGTGAAACGTTTTTCTATTTTATGTAATATTATTCAATTTGTTTTCGTTGCAGTTACAATGATATAGACTTTTACATATTTTGGCAAAAGGGACCTTATAGGTGTGTGTGAAATAACGTCAAAATAACGTCGGAATGTTTTTTTTACTAACTTCGGACGTCACAAAGAATACATTGTTGGTGCCGAGATGGAGAACGTTTATCCGGTGTGAGAAAGCGTATCTTGGCCAGCTTTAGCCAGCCAGCTTTCGCAGCGAACCGGATAAACCTTTCCCTATCTCGGCATCAACCATGTATTCGATTGATTCTGTTTCTACAACAAAATAACTCTTAAAACTCCATCCACCCGGATTTGAAACAGCTTCACAGGGCCTCAGTTTGACAGCCTTATAACCAACATGACGCGCCAATAAAATAGTCCCATAAATACGTCATGAAATAAAAGTTCGCCAAAATACGTTTGGAATATAATATATCACTTTATTCATAACACTATCCCCCTTTATGTAATAAACACAACAATATAGAGTCAGTATTTGTAACGAGTGCACTACCGCGTGTAGGAAAATAAAATTACAAAAATATAGCTAACCACGTGGCCTACTGACAGGATATCACTTAGTGTATCCGGTCACCCCCTTATTAGGTCTGGAAATGCCGTAGAAACAGGATAAATTTTAATAACGTGTCTCTAAACAATACGTGAATTTCTAATCAATTTAATAGATCGCCCGAATTTAGTAACAAAAAAGTTGTTTGTCAGATTCTGTTAAACACGAAATCCGACCAGATCACCGATATGGCTCCTTGTATTGTGACGCTTCACTTATAGTTACAGTTTGTTATTCATGAATGGACACCTAAAAAGTACATTCTCCTATCACTATTGGAGTATATCTATATGGCCAACTGTCATTCAATAATCAACTACTAAAGAAAATTTCAAACTAAGAAAAGTTACAACTTGCAGGACAATGCCAAATCAATATAACACTAAGCAACACAGGAACTGTAGTTTAACTCCTAATGTTTTCGAGGCTTTTGTTGTCCTCGAGGAAACTAAAAGTATTGAACAATCAGTACAAGTTTTCATGATTCATACAACCGCTGTTCTAAATTAAACTTGTTACGTGTACCATGTAATTTGTAAAAAAGAATCTCAATTAGTTGAATTGTCTAATGAACAACGCGGGAGCATGAGTAATACTTGTTATTATCAGAGACAATTAAGCGCTAGTGCCACAGTGTACAGTTAACAAGCTCGATTAAAACTTTAGATAATACTTGATGAGGTTTTTCAATTAACGTGTAATGTTATACCAGCATATAAAGGTAATCTTTGAGAAAAAAATATTTCTGTAGTTTTCAATTCTAATGTATCACATTGAAATATTTCAAAGACAATGGTACCTCAGTAATAATTAATAATTTGTTAACCGATAAAAATAAAATCATTTAATAAGGACCGTCACTGACTTTTCTTATGTCAAACTGTTCAAGCTCCTCCCCACACACACACACCTCCACTCCCCCCCGCCCCCCACTTCCACCACCACCAGCCGTCAACTCGGATGGATTAATAAATATAACTGATTTGTATTTTATGCAAACATGTGAGTTCTATATACTTGCAAGATGTGCCAATTGTTTTATCTATGTGTACCTTTTATGTCCGGGCCGAAAAACAAAACAGGACAGAATTTTTCAATATCCCAATTATCAATGGCACACATAGTTATCCTTTTGCTGCAGGTATAAACACTCACGTAGCTATACATGTGTATGTGTCATATTATCGATTGTAGAAGATTCCGATAGAGATTTTTTTATCTTCTTTCTGTCCATCATGTGACATATGAATCATTTACATGTATAACTGAGTCAGTCCTGAAAGTGAAATTCTATGCCTGGTATGTTAGTCAGTCAAAGCTCTGCGTTTCTCCTTTGAAAGAAATGAACTGCCATTGGAAGGATCGATCGCGAAAAAGTGTTATATGCGTCTTTATTTTACAGGACTTTGGATGTTTTCGCATTCACCGCTTCATTTGTGATTTTACTATACTTGTGTATACAAGAATTCACTCCTATTTAATAATAATAATAATGCAATCTATGTTTCGGTTTATCGAAACAGAACAGAGCCTTTTCCAAATTTGTGTTTGAACCATTATTCTGAAATTTACTTCCGCAAAAAAAATGCATTGAAATTACTTTCGATAAAATTATTTCTCTAAAGACTGAAAAGTACTTGGAAGGTTTACAATACCAACCTTTCCGGTCAAATGGTCTCGTGGGGCTCCTAAAGCAAAGTATGTCACGCTCCCGAAATACCGACCGCTTGTCATGGCATAACCTTAAAATAATAAAAAAAACAACAGATTTATTTATTTATATAAAAGTTGCAGTTTAAAAAGAATCACTGTTTTAAAGGAAATAAAGTTTGTGCACATTTATATAATAGCGTATTCTGAAATTATGTGCAAACTGCTTGTTACGTGTATCAACGACCAGATTTTGGAAATATCATTTTATCCTACCGAGTTCGTCCCGTTGTAAAGCTACTCTGAGCCAAATGACGTTTTTCTCCTAGTTTTTATTAGTTTTTTATTGTTGTTGTTTCTTCGTGTTTACATTTTGTTCATTTCTGTGTTTGTTTTCTTTTCTTTTTTCAGTTGCTAGCTTAAATATTTACAAACTCGTATTTCATATTTGCCTAAACTGTTCTATTTTACCTTTGAGGTAAAGGATCATTGCTAAGTTACAGTCGCAGGTTTGTTTTGCCTGGCTGTATATACATTTACTGGACCTTACCAAGCATCTCGTTAATCTCAGTAGGCGCTTTCTCATAGTTTGTGATGTAAGAATCAGTCTGACGTAAATCTATAAATCCACCAGTAAAATATCGAAGTCCTGGTGCCCCAAGCAGAAGACTTTCGCCCTAAAAAATATCGACGTATTTAGAAATGTCCATCGTCAGCTTCTGCCTTTCAAAACAAATAACAAAATATACTAACGACAATCACTGGAATAAAAAATACTGAGTGATACACCTGCCATTAACGAAAATTTAAGTTAAGTTTGAGAGTTAAGAAAGAGTTTTCAACGAATTCATATCATCTGACAATATGACGATATACTTATAAATCCAATTCTCGACTGTACAGGGTTTGTAGATTCTAGGCTTACCTGTGTTGTGTAATGAACTGATCCACCTAAATTTCCCATCCCATAATTCAGTTTGGTGATGTTACTTCCAGGCACTGTCATCGTCTGCTTCCGACCATCAACAAGTGCGGGAATTGTTATAATGTTATTTCTGTTGAAGTCTAGAGGAATCTCATAACATAAGCCATTCATAAAGAAATAATTTTCATCCTGGAATTGTTTATTAAACCAGCGGCTCGCGCACGTCTGAAAGAAAAATGGGATATAAGACTTTAATCAGTGGTAGAAGCATTTATTGGCACTTGCATAACTTTAAGAAAAATTTAATGTTATAATACCAATGAATTCCTCAAAGGACTCAAAGTATGTGAATGTTGTTAAAAATAATATTTATGTATTTCACAATTTGACTATAATTTGGCTAAAATAGTTATACAACATACTACATTTAAGTGAGAACAACAAACGGATGTCACAACTATGACGAATAAAAAAAAGTTTTACACTTTTCTTAGAATTTGCAATCTTTTTCATCAACTATACATTATAAAAGAACATAGTTGAAGAAAAACCTAAACAATCTTTTTCATTTGAAACCATTGATTCTTTTGAGGGAATAGGAAAAAGATTTACCACTATGCCTTTGCCATGCTGGACATCTAGGGACGCCCCTAACCATTGGTCATCTCTTCCGTGCACATAGATTCTGTTAGTTCCATTAAATGATGCAGAGCCGCGTTCGACATGGTCTGAAATTGAACCAAATGAAAGTACTACTTTATTAAAGTATATGAATATGTTTTGGAGTTGCTGTTTAAGTTGATTTAGTTTTATTGTGGTTTAACGCCAGTTTTAAGAGCTGTGGTCATACCCCGGCGGTCAGTCCACCAAATAAGTGTTCCTGTGTATCCAACCAGTTTACTAACCAGTTTCTCCGCAACTCACTGATTACTTCCTCACTTGCTGCAGAGGTGAGGGACAAATGACCTATGGACACATTGTCTGAGATCAAGTATCACAAGAGAAATTTTGCCGGCCCTGAATGGGATCGAACCGGAATCTCCAGGATTGGCAATCCGATGCTCTACCAACTAACCTAGCCGGGCCTGCAATAGCAGCTTAAAAAGTCTTGAACAGTTTATAAATTTGAAAGTCGATTATGTCAGAAAACCAAGAAAGTTTCTGTCCTACAGATGATTATTATTTATCAGGAGCTAACTAAAACTGAAATGTGGGTAATGCAATCATGCCACTCTCCCATCCCCGCAGCGCATAAACAAGCCTAAGTTAACTTCAGGTTTTCTCATAATGTTTAATATACTGTATATAACTACATTGATTTAATGTAAACCTCTACAGGCCAATTGATATTGCACCTCGTTTAAAAAATTGTATAAACCACGGAGATTCTTCTAGATTTAAGGGGCCGCCCAGTCAGCCCTCCAACGTATGTCTAGTATAGTCAGTATTGACTTTTGGTAGTAATAAGTTGAAGCTGAAGATGTCGGACTGAAGCCGAAGGCTAGTAAGGCCACAAGGTCCGAAATGGTGTGTACTATTTCTTATACCGCAGATTTTGTATTTCCACTGTACTAAACAATACATTTTAAAGTTTTTGAGCATTTAATCAACATGCAAGTGTAAAAATATTGCTTTGGAAACAATGGTGTACACAATGGCTACCAAGAACAATTACCCCCCAGCGGGCCAATATGCTCAATTACTGACCTGTCGCTATTTCAGAAGTGTCCCACTGAATCAAAAACCCTACACCAAGCTGACGCTTTTATTTATATACATGTATGCGAAAAAGTAACACATTTATGTAAGGTATGATATATATTTTTATGAAACACACATAGTTTAAATTATAAGTACCTAATATAATATCTTTTCGTAAAAATTGTAATAATACAGTGTATTTTCTGTTATATATTTCTCTGGATCTCATTGTAAGTCCTTGTTTGTGTTACTGTGTTCTACTGCGGCGTATTGAACGTTCGAAAATTGACCAATGACATCTCTGTCACCTATGTGTATGATGCAGCATATTGAACGTTCGAAAATTGAACATCATCTCTGTCAACTATGTGTATGAAGCGGCGTATTGAACGTTCGAAGACTGACCAATGTCATCTCTGTCAACTATGTGTATGATGCAGCATACTGAACGTTCGAAGATTGACCAATGTAATCTTTGTCAACTATGTGTATGATGCAGCGTATTGAACGTTCGAAAATTGAACATCATCTCTGTCAACTATGTGTATGAAGCGGCGTATTGAACGTTCGAAGATTGACCAATGTCATCTCTGTCAACTATGTGTATGATGCAGCATATTGAACGTTCGAAGATTGACCAATGTCATCTTTGTCAACTATGTGTATGAAGCGGCGTATTGAACGTTCGAAGATTGACCAATGTCATCTTTGTCAACTATGTGTATGATGCAGCATATTGAACGTTCGAAGATTGACCAATGTCATCTTTGTCAACTATGTGTATGAAGCGGCGTACTGAACGTTCGAAGATTGACCAATGTCATCTTTGTCAACTATGTGTATGATGCAGCATATTGAACGTTCGAAGATTGACCAATGTCATCTCTGTCAACTATGTGTATGAAGCGGCGTATTGAACGTTCGAAGATTGACCAATGTCATCTCTGTCAACTATGTGTATGAAGCGGCGTATTGAACGTTCGAAGATTGACCAATGTCATCTCTGTCAACTATGTGTATGATGCAGCGTATTGAACGTTCGAAGATTGACCAATGTCATCTTTGTCAACTATGTGTATGAAGCAGCGTATTGAACGTTCGAAGATTGACCAATGTCATCTTTGTCAACTATGTGTATGAAGCGGTGTATTGAACGTTCGAAAATTGACCAATGTCATCTCTGTCAACTATGTGTATGAAGCGGCGCACTGAATGTTCGAAGATTGACCATTGTTATCTCTGACAAGTATGTGTATGAAGCGGCGTATTGAACGTTCGAAGATTGACCAATGTCATCTCTGTCAACTATGTGTATGAAGCGGTGTATTGAACGTTCGAAAATTGACCAATGTCATCTCTGTCAACTATGTGTATGAAGCGGTGTATTGAACGTTAGAAAATTGACCAATGTCATCTCTGTCAACTACGTGTATGAAGCGGCGTATTGAACGTTCGAAGATTGACCAATGTAATCTCTGTCAACTATGTGTATGATGCAGCGTATTGAACGTTCGAAAATTGAACATCATCTCTGTCAACTATGTGTATGAGGCGGCGTATTGAACGTTTAAAGATTGACCAATGTAATCTCTGTCAACTATGTGTATGAAGCGGCGTATTGAACGTTCGAAGATTGACCAATGTCATCTCTGTCAACTATGTGTATGATGCAGCGTATTGAACGTTCGAAAATTGAACATCATCTCTGTCAACTATGTGTATGAGGCGGCGTATTGAACGTTTAAAGATTGACCAATGTAATCTCTGTCAACTATGTGTATGAAGCGGCGTATTGAACGTTCGAAGATTGACCAATGTAATCTCTGTCAACTATGTGTATGAAGCGGCGAATTGAACGTTCGAAGATAGACCAATGTCATCTCTGTCAACTATGTGTATGAAGCAGCGTATTGAACGTTCGAAGATTGACCAATGTCATCTCTGTCAACTATGTGTATGAAGCGGTGTATTGAACGTTCGAAAATTGACCAATGTCATCTCTGTCAACTTTGTGTATGATGCAGCATATTGAACGTTCGAAAATTGAACATCATCTCTGTCAACTATGTGTATGAAGCGGCGTATTGAACGTTCGAAGATTGACCAATGTCATCTCTGTCAACTATGTGTATGATGCAGCGTATTGAACGTTCGAAAATTGAACATCATCTCTGTCAACTATGTGTATGAAGCGGCGTATTGAACGTTTGAAGATTGGCCAATGTCATCTCTGTTTACTATGTGTATGATGCAGCGTATTGAACGTTCGCAGATTGACCAATGTCATCTTTGACAACTATGTGTATGATGCAGCGTATTGAACGTTCGAAAATTGAACATCATCTCTGTCAACTATGTGTATGATGCAGCATATTGAACGTTCGAAAATTGAACATCATCTTTGTCAACTATGTGTATGATGCAGCGTACTGAACGTTCGAAGATTGACCAATGTCATCTCTGTCAACTATGTGTATGATGCAGCGTATTGAACGTTCGCAGATTGACCAATGTCATCTTTGACAACTATGTGTATGAAGCAGGGTATTGAACGTTCGAAGATTGGCCAATGTCATCTCTGTCAACTATGTGTATGAAGCGGCGTATTGAACGTTCGAAGATTGACCAATGTCATCTTTGACAACTATGTGTATGAAGCAGGGTATTGAACGTTCGCAGATTGACCAATGTCATCTTTGACAACTATGTGTATGAAGCAGGGTATTGAACGTTCGCAGATTGACAAATGTCATCTTTGACAACTATGTGTATGAAGCAGGGTATTGAACGTTCGAAGATTGACCAATGTCATCTTTTACATTTATGTGTATGAAGCAGGTTATTGAACGTTCGCAGATTGACCAATGTCATCTTTGACAACTATGTGTATGAAGCATGGTATTGAACGTTCGAAGATTGACCAATGTCATCTTTGACAACTATGTGTATGAAGCAGCGTATTGAACATTCGAAGATTGACCAATTTCATCTTTGTCAACTATGTGTATGAAGTGGTGTATTGAACGTTCGAAGATTGACCAATGTCATCTCTGTCAACTATGTGTATGATGCAGCGTATTGAACGTTCGAAGATTTACCAATGTCATCTCTGTCAACTATGTGTATGAAGCGGCGTATTGAACGTTCGAAGATTGACTAATGTCATCTCTGTCAACTATGTGTATGATGCAGCCTACTGAACGTTTGAATATTGACCAATGTCATCTGTGTCAACTATGTGTATGATGCAGCGTACTGAACGTTCGCAGATTGACCAATGTCATCTTTGTCAACTATGTGTATGATGCAGCGTATTGAACGTTCGAAGATTGACCAATGTCATCTTTGTCAACTATGTGTATGATGCAGCGTATTGAACGTTCGCAGATTGACCAATGTCATCTTTGACAACTATGTGTATGATGCAGCGTATTGAACGTTCGAAGATTGGCCAATGTCATTTCTGTCAACTATGTGTATGAAGCGGCGTATTGAACGTTCGAAGATTGACCAATGTCATCTTTGACAACTATGTGTATGAAGCAGGTTATTGAACGTTCGCAGATTGACCAATGTCATCTTTGACAACTATGTGTATGAAGCAGGGTATTGAACGTTCGCAGAACATTCGCAGATTGACCAATGTCATCTTTGACAACTATGTGTATAAAGTAGGGTATTGAACGTTCGAAGATTGACCAATGTCATCTTTGACAACTATGTGTATGAAGCAGGGTATTGAACGTTCGAAGATTGACCAATGTCATCTCTGTCAACTATGTGTATGAAGCGGCGTATTGAACGTTTGAAGATTGACCAATGTCGTCTCTGTTTACTATGTGTATGATGCAGCGTATTGAACGTTCGAAGATTTACCAATGTCATCTCTGTCAACTATGTGTATGATGCAGCGTATTGAACGTTCGCAGATTGACCAATGTCATCTTTTACAACTATGTGTATGAAGCAGGGTATTGAACGTTTGCAGATTGACCAATGTCATCTTTTACGTTTATGTGTATGAAGCAGCGTATTGAACGGTTTAAGATTTACCAATGTCATCTCTGTCAACTATGTGTATGATGCAGCGTATTAAACGTTCGCAGATTGACCAATGTCATCTTTTACAACTATGTGTATGAAGCAGCGTATTGAACGTTCAAAGATTTACCAATGTCATCTCTGTCAACTATGTGTATGAAGCGGCGCATCGAACGTTCGAAGATTGACCAATATCATCTCTGTCAACTATGTGTATGAAGCGGCGTATTGAACGTTTGAAGATTGGCCAATGTCGTCTCTGTTTACTATGTGTATGATGCAGCGTATTGAACGTTCGAAGATTTACCAATGTCATCTCTGTCAACTATGTGTATGATGCAGAGTATTGAACGTTCGCAGATTGACCAATGTCATCTTTTACAACTATGTGTATGAAGCAGGGTATTGAACGTTTGCAGATTGACCAATGTCATCTTTTACGTTTATGTGTATGAAGCAGCGTATTGAACGGTTTAAGATTTACCAATGTCATCTCTGTCAACTATGTGTATGATGCAGCGTATTAAACGTTCGCAGATTGACCAATGTCATCTTTTACAACTATGTGTATGAAGCAGCGTATTGAACGTTCGAAGATTTACCAATGTCATCTCTGTCACATATGTGTATGAAGCGGCGTATCGAACGTTCGAAGATTGACCAATGTCATCTCTGTCAACTATGTGTATGAAGCAGCGCAGAAAATAAAATCAAAACAGACTTTCTTGACATACTTAAGAAAAAGAATAAAAAAACTTGTCTAAATGACAAACAGATAATTGATGTACTTCAACCTCTAGAAAATAATCTTGCTTATTTCTAACAAGGAAATATTTTCAATGGTTTCCAGTAATATAATTGTGTAGATTTTGATGGGTTTTTTATCTGTTGAAAAATCGTTTTTAAGGACGAATGTACGTAAAGCGGACAGAAAAGTCATGTCAACACTGACTGTAGCCCCTGTACTTCGTCAAGTTATGTTCGTTGACCTGTCGAACATTTCTAACCATTTTTCTTGTTTAACGAGGAATAACGGAAACCCGTAACTGGCTCCCGTCGGCAGTGAATGTAGCCCTTAATTTCGTCAGCTTAAGACTGACAAACATTTACATATGTACACATACATAACATAATGATCTCAAACTGTAAAGATCCTTCACAAAATGTTGTATAAGTAAATCTATGTTAATACTTACGTATGTCGTGTTAACTCATCGATGTCAAAATTGACACTGAACTGTATAATGCAAATTCTGTGTAACACATACGTACATATATCAACCCGTTATCTGTCTTGAATTAAAATTGTCAACGATTAAACATAGTTAAACAAAAACAACTACATTTGATTAGCAGCTTTGCATTATTGCCTTTGACTAACAGAACATCGAGAAACCGATAGATATTATTGTATTTTAGGGTAGTAAGTACATGTAAGATAACTTTGTATAATTATTCTTAGTAGAAATTCTTATAGTAGAAAAATTAAGGAGTCATTTGAACTTATTTCACCTTTGGTTAACTTCTGCAGTGAATCTGCTGAAAGAACAAAGGAGTAGCATGTAGCACCATAAATCATGACTAGTAGGCTACACTTGTAGCATTGTAGCACTTTCTGTAGGCTAACATTTGATATATTATGCTACGCTCCTTATTGGGAAGGAGATGACAGACTAATGATGCTACATCCCTTATTTGGAGGGAAGGGTATATATACTGGAGCAAACAGGTATTCTGGGCTTTTATATCAGACTTTTCTTTGTAACAGGTCTTTTTACCAAACAGCTTATAATTAGTTTTTTGCTAAAAATATTACCATAGAGATGGATTTTACTTAGAGTGTAGTCAACTTTGAGCTAAGTGTGCGAAAATTACAACTTTGGATTTATTACTGTAAATAATATATATATCTAGCATAGAATTGAATTAGTAAAATGGACATATTGCTTTATGTCTTATTTTAGCCAGTTGGACTTTCCATATTTAAAGAGTAGATAAATGACTGATGGCCATGCTATCGCAAACATCATAACCAATCCCCTCTCCCCGGAATTGTTAGGATTTTGTTTGGTGGCAGCAATACATCCATATTTTCAAAAGTATTTTACAACAATAAATAAGCACATATGCATTGTCAAGACAAAATACAGACATTTTGTCTAAGTTAAACACTCAAACTAGTTTTTGGACTGTCTTACTTTATAGGAATTTTATTGAAACAAGAATATAGAAACTTTGAATAACTGCTGACACCACTGATTTTGTGAGCCCTAGATATTTTAGAAATATTGTTCTATTGTCTCCTTTCATATTCTTTGTACTTGGTTTGCGTCGCTTATTACTACAGGAGTAGTGAATGAACGTCAACTCTATTATTTGGCATTAAGATTAAATTACATGTGTAATATTAATGCAGAACGTTTTCTAGTAAATGCTGATGTATAGCAAAAATACTGCATTGCTATAGAGCTCAGAATAATTCTATCTTTTTTTCTAGCTGAAACTAAAAGTTTTGACAGGTTTAATCTGAATATTTATGTTTGTTTTTGTTATCAAATTTATATCGAATTTTAAGTCAGATAACGCGTGGTACTTGACCAACTTTCGCTTTCTTTATGGCAACACAAATTTTTCCGACCACTTAAATCCAAAGTCATTTTTCCTGTATTTTCGATTGTTCTCATCCACTATATGAAACTAGACACTATTTAAGTACGCACACACGATTGAAGAAAACGTAACAAGATGTGACAAACCGAAAGCATGCTCACAAGACAGAATGACTCACAAACATAATATGATGAACGTTGTGTTACGAATTTCGAAATTGTTAAGACGATACGGAAAAAACAAAAGAACAAACGAATGCATACTGTTTTAGGCATTATCAACACATAATAAAACAACATTATAAAACATGGTTATCGGCTGATGAAGCGATGAGAAAGAACTATGCCAACTAACAAATATGTAAACTGAGGTCAGTTATGGCAAAACTTGACCGAAGTCACAAATTCATTGAAGCCATGAAACGATATTCTATGATGTATATAAAGTTAGTTCCTTATTCCTTATTCCTTTTTCGAATAAGGAATAAGGAACCAGTTCCTTATTCCTTTTTCAAATAAGGAATAGGGAACTAGTTCCTGATTCCTTATCCATATCTAAATAAGGAACAGCAGAATAAATATTTATAAAAAATAATATTTATGGTTGATCAGTAACACAGAACCACACAGAAAACACTGAAAAAGGAACAGAAGATACAGCAACTGCACTAACATTTTTTTATAACTCTGCAATAGAATCGCAAAAATCAATCACCAAAATCATTGCATAAAGCATATAAATATAAATATTTTGAAAAAATATTCAAGACGAATAAGGAATAAGGAACCAGTTCCTTATTCCTTATTCAACTCCGAATAAGGAACAGAAGAAGAAACGCAAAGAGAGAACGCAATTGCAATTGTTTCTGAAAAATCTGCATTAGAACTGCAAGATTCAAACATAAAAATCATTTCATAAAGCATCTAAATAAAAATATTTTGAAAAATTGTTCAAGTCAAATAAGGAATAGAGAACCAGTTCCTTATTCCTTATTCAACTCCGAATAAGGAACAGAAGAAGATGCACAAAGAAAGACACCAGTTGCAATTATTTCTGATAAATCTGCTTTAGAACTGCAGGAATCAAACATCAAAATCATTTCATTAAGCATCAAAATAAAAAGTATTTTTCAAGTCGAATAAGGAATAAGGAACCAGTTCCTTATTCCTTATTCAACTCCGAATAAGGAACAGAAGAAGATGCGCAAAGAAAGACACCAGTTGAAATTATTTCTGATAAAATTGATTTAGAACTGCAAGAATCAAACATCAAAATCATTTCATAAAGCATTTAAATAAAAATATTTTGAAAAAATGTTCAAATCAAATAAGGAATAAGGAAACAGTTCCTTATTCCTTATTCAACTCCGAATAAGGAACTGAAAAAGATGCGCAAAGAAAGACACCAGTTGCAATTATTTCTGATAAATCTGCTTTAGAACTGCAGGAATCAAACATCAAAATCATTTCATAAAGCATCTAAATAAAAATATTTTGAAAAAAATGTTCAAGTCGAATCAGGAATAAGGAACCAGTTCCTTATTTCTTATTCAACTCCGAAAAAGGAACAGAAGAAGATGCGCAAAGAAAGACACCAGTTACAATTATTTCTGATAAATCGGCTTTAGAACTGCAGGAATCAAACATCAAAATCATGTCATAAAGCATCTAAATAAAAATATTTTGAAAAAAATGTTCAAGTCGAATCAGGAATAAGGAACCAGTTCCTTATTCCTTATTCAACTCCGAAAAAGGAACAGAAGAAGATGCGCAAAGAGAGAACGCAATTGCAATTATTTCTGATTAATCTGCTTTGGAATTGCAAGAATCAAACACCAAAATCATTTCATAAAGCATCTAAATAAAAATATTTTGAAAAAATGTTCAAGTCGAATAAGGAATAAGGAACCAGTTCCTTATTCCTTATTCAACTCCGAATAAGGAACAGAAGAAGATACGCAAAGAGAGAACGCAATTGCAATTATTTCTGATTAATCTGCTTTGGAACTGCAAGAATCAAACACCAAAATCATTTCATAAAGCATTTAAATAAAAATATTTTGAAAAAATGTTCAAATCAAATAAGGAATAAGGAGCCAGTTCCTTATTCCTTATTCAACTCCGAATAAGGAACAGAAGAAGATGCGCAAAGAAAGACACCAGTTGCAATTATTTCTGATAAATCTGCTTTAGAACTGCAGGAATCAAACATCAAAATCATTTCATAAAGCATCTAAATAAAATTATTTTGAAAAAAATGTTCAAGTCGAATCAGGAATAAGGAACCAGTTCCTTATTCCTTATTCAACTCCGAAAAAGGAACAGAAGAAGATGCGCAAAGAGAGAACGCAATTGCAATTATTTCTGATTAATCTGCTTTGGAATTGCAAGAATCAAACACCAAAATCATTTCATAAAGCATCTAAATAAAAATATTTTGAAAAAATGTTCAAGTCGAATAAGGAATAAGGAACCAGTTCCTTATTCCTTATTCAACTCCGAATAAGGAACAGAAGAAGATACGCAAAGAGAGAACGCAATTGCAATTATTTCTGATTAATCTGCTTTGGAACTGCAAGAATCAAACACCAAAATCATTTCATAAAGCATTTAAATAAAAATATTTTGAAAAAATGTTCAAATCAAGTAAGGAATAAGGAAACAGTTCCTTATTCCTTATTCAACTCCGAATAAGGAACTGAAAAAGATGCGCAAAGAAAGACACCAGTTGCAATTATTTCTGATAAATCTGCTTTAGAACTGCAGGAATCAAACATCAAAATCATTTCATAAAGCATCTTAATAAAAATATTTTGTAAAAAATGTTCAAGTCGAATCAGGAATAAGGAACCAGTTCCTTATTCCTTATTCAACTCCGAAAAAGGAACAGAAGAAGATGCGCAAAGAAAGACACCAGTTGCAATTATTTCTGATAAATCTGCTTTAGAACTGCAGGAATCTCACATCAAAATCATTTCATAAAGCATCTAAATAAAAATATTTTGAAAAAAATGTTCAAGTCGAATCAGGAATAAGGAACCATTTCCTTATTCCTTATTCAACTCCGAAAAAGGAACAGAAGAAGATGCGCAAAGAAAGACACCAGTTGCAATTATTTCTGATAAATCTGCTTTAGAACTGCAGGAATCTAACATCAAAATCATTTCATAAAGCATCTAAATAAAAATATTTTGAAAAAATGTTCGAGTCATATAAGGAATAAGGAACCAGTTCCTTATTCCTTATTCAACTCCGAATAAGGAACAGAAGAAGATACGCAAAGAGAGAACGCAATTGCAACTGTTTCTGGAAAATCTGCATTAGAACTGCAAGAATCAAACATCAAAATCATTTCATAAAGCATCTAAATAAAAATATTTTGAAAAAATGTTCAAGTCTAATAAGGAATGAGGAACCAGTTCCTTATTCCTTATTCAACTCCGAATGAGGAACAGAAGAAAATACACAATGAGAGAACGCAATTGCAATTATTTCTGATAAATCTGCATAAGAACTGCAAGAATCAAACATCAAAATCATTTCATAAAGCATCTAAATACAGATTTTTTGAATAAATGTTCAAGACGAACCATCTAAATAAAAATATTTTGAAAAAATGTTCAAGTCAAATAAGGAATAAGGAACCAGTTCCTTATTCCTTATTCAACTCCGAATAAGGAACAGAAGAAGATACGCAAAGAAATAAAGCAATTGCAATTATTTCTGATAAATCTGCTTTTGAATTGCAAGGATCAAACATCAAAATCATTGCATAGAGCATCTGCACAAAAATAATTTGAAAAAAATATCAAGTCGAATAAGGAATAAGGAACTAGTTCCTTATTCCTTATTCAACTCCGAATAAGGAACAGAAGAGGGTACGGAAAGAAAGAACGCAGTTTCAATTATTTCTGACAAATCTGCATTAGAAGTTCAAGAATCAAACATCAAAATTATTTCATAATGCATCTTAAGAAAACTATTTTGAAAAAATGTTCAAGTCGAATAAAGAATAAGGAACCAGTTCCGTATTCCTTATTCAACTCCGAATAAGGAACAGAAGAAGATACGCAAAGATATGCACAAAAACCATAACTCGTCTTGACTAGTTTTCTCATTATCTCAGCTTAGTATATTTTGCTTGCCGTAGACACAACTTTAAAACTATTAAAGGCATTTAGTTAATATTGGGCACATAGATAGATGGGAGTGGCAGGAAATGCAGTGTTTAAGAACGATAACACTAGCTGCCCCTCATTTTACGCCTGTTTTCTTAGAAAAGTATTATGGTTGATTATTCAGCAGGGGGCGTCATGAGCGGTGACGTGCAAAAACTTTAAATTAATGTTCTGATCATTCATAAATCGTAAGGCTTAGATATTGATATTTGGTGTTTCGCATTGTCTAGTAGATCTCTACCAAGCTGATTCAAATCATGACTCCAGGGTCAATATCGGCCCCGCCCTTGAGACTTGTATAGAGTTATTTAGGAAAAAAACTTTTTTTCTCTAAAACCGATTGCAACAGAACTTTGTAATTTGATGTGAGACGTCCTCAAGTAGACTTCTACCAAGATTGTTCATATTATGCCCTTGGGGTAAAAATTAGCTGCACCCTAGGGGACACTTGGTTATACATAGCCTTATAAATGAGAAAGCACAAATCCTAGATTTTTACTATTTACTTACATGGGATGGGACGGTACTACCCTACTCCATTCCTGCATCGGACCCCAACCATTATCTGCTCCACCTCCATTTTTATGCGTAGGCACACCCCCTCCCCTCTCATAGCCCACCCCATTTTTTTGTTTTTTACACGTCTTTTTTATACGTAGGTACTTGTTCCCCCGCACCATCACGTTCCCTGCCTCTCCACCCACCCACCCCCTGCAGTTGTTTTTTTTTTTAATTTTTAACTTTTCTTATAGATACATACTTGTTTCCCCCCACCCACCCAATTACCCCCCCCCCCCCCAATTATTTTTTTCTTCACATTTTTGCATACATAATTTCTCCCGCTTCCACGTCCCCACCCCCTAATCTAGCCCCATCCATGTTTTGTTTTTTTTTCTAAACGTAGGTAATTGCCCCCTCACCATTGTTCCTTGACAAGGTGGTATATTGGGGGAATTAATCACAATCAGTGATATCTTTAGCTTATTTTATAGTAGTATTTTAACTCCAATCTATACTTAGAAAAAAGATCACACCCATTTTGAAATAGTGGTACTATGGGCAGTAGCCAACGGTTCTGCCGAATTTCTTGTTTTAAACAGTTTCAACTTCTTACTCATTTTTCCATAAGTTTTAGCACAATTATATTCTTCTATTTTTATGCCGATTGCTTTTCAAAGCACAGTTAAGTGCAGGAGTTTTTTTTATTTCCAGTTATCATTACATTCTTTTGTGTAAAAATGTCTATGAGGTTGCGTTTAATTTAATTTATTTTTACATTTTAGTAGATATTCTGGTTTTTATGATCTTTTCTAATTTAGTTCGTATTTGAAGAACCTTCTTCGAATGAAAAAAGTGTGGACATAAATTTATAATTTGTTTAAAGAACTAAAATTGATACATGTGTTTTACATAATATTATATTATGACTGACATCTGTGGCAGATGCATTTCAATTCATACAGGACTGAACTTCACTTTAAGGAGCACATGCAACAGTTACAACAAATAAACAGACGAATTGTCCAGTTTATTGCAGCCCCATGTTCCACATGTTTACTTATTGAAAAAGACACTTGAAGTCAAAATTACAAGAACAATATATCACTTTTCATATAATACTGGCTTACATTACAACCTTGTTTTACTATGTTTAAATACGTTCTATAAATCCTCCTACAGTTGTCAAATTGCCTTTCCTGGGGTGATGTATATTGCAAACTTGTCTTTTTCAAATTTACTTCGAGATAACACGAAGTTATTAACTTCAAAACTAGAGTATCCGTTTTTGCAATGTAAATGCATGATACTTTATATAATTTGGTATTTTTATGACATAGTGTTATAATAAATGTAAATGTTTTGAATAAATGGTATAAAACTGAAGTTGATTATTGTTATTATTCTATTATGTAAGGTTGATGATGAAGAAAAAATATCCTTTTCCTTATTCTACAATATCCGAGATGAACTAAGAACTGTTCGTTCATTAATTATTGATAATCAAAGAATTAGTAATATTACAGGATCTTCCGTAAGTGTCCATGTTGCATGAGTTTATTAAACGAATCATCGATAAAATCGTGCTTTGCCGAGTTTGTACTGTTTTCAGAAAGCAAATTAAATCATTTCAGTAGATCAAAAACACTAATGAAGAAATTTATATAACAGGACCAAAACATTTACACCCCTAAATGCCCTGGCCTATTACCTTAAAGTTAAAAACTTTGAAAAACGAAGTTCTAATAAGGTTTTTTTGTTTAAACTGTGCAAAAAGCAGTACTCATTGTTTTCATCATATAGAATATGCATGTACGCTGACAAACTGGTTCTATATTCCATATTTGACTTGACCATTTTTCAATATGTTTAGACGCGGATGATTTATGCAATGATTTTGATGATTGATCCTTGCAGTTCTAATGGAGATTTATTAGAAATGATTGCAACTCCTGTTTTTCTTTGAGTATCTTTTTCTGTTCCTTATTCGGACATGAACATTTTTCCAAAATATTTTTATGCAGATGCTTTATGCAGTGATTTTGATGTTTGATTCTTGCAATTCTAATACAGATTTATCAGAAATAATTGAAACTGCTGTCTTTCTTTGCGCATCTTCCTCTGTTCCTTATTCCGAGTTGAATTAGGAATAAGGAACTGGTTCCTAATTCCTTATTCAGCTTGAACATTGTTTCAAAATCATTTGATGCAGATGCTTTATGCAATTATTTAAGTAATCGATCCTTGCAATTCTAAAGCAGATTTACTAGATATAATTGCAATTGCATTCTTTCTTTGCGTATCTTCTTCTGTTCCTTATTTGGAGTTGAATAAGGAATAAGTAACTGGTTCCTATTTTCCTTATTCGACTTGATAATTTTTTCAAATTATTTTTGTGCAGATGCTCTATGAAATGATTTTGATGATTGATCCTTGCAATTCTAATGCAGATTTATCAGAAATGATTGCAATTGCGTTATTTCTTTGCGTATCTTCTTCTGTACCTTATTCTGAGTTGAATAAGAAATAAGGAACATTTTTTCAAAATATTTTTATTTAGATGCCTTATGAAATGATTTTGATATTTGATTCTTGCAGTTCTAATGCTGATTTATCAGAAATAATTGCAATTGCGTTACCTCTTTGCGTATCTTCCTCTGTTCCTTATTCGGAGATGAATAAGGAAAAAGTAACTTGTTCCTTATTCCTTATAAGACTTGAACATTTTTTCAAAATATTTTTATTTAGATGCTTTAGGAAATGATGTGATGTTTGATTCTTGCAGTTCTAAAGCGGATTTATCAGAAATAATTGCAATTGCGTTCTCACTTTGCGTATCTTCTTCTGTTACTTATTCGGAGTTAAATAAGGAATAAGGAACTGGTTCCTTATTCTTGATTCGACTTGAACAATTTTTAAAAATATTTTTATTTAGATGCTTTATGAAATGATTTTGATGTTTGATTCTAGCAGCTCCAATGCAGATTTTTCAGAAATAATTGCAATTGCGTTCTCTCTTTGCGTATTTTCTTCTGTTCCTTATTTGGAGTTGAATAAGGAATAAGGAACTGGTTCCTTATTCCTTATTCGACTTGAGCATTTTTTCAAAATATTTTTATTTAGATGTTTTATGACATGATTTTGATGTTTGATTCCTGCAGTTCTAAAGCAGATTTATTAGAAAAAATTGCAACTGGTGTCTTTCTTTGCGCATCTTCTTCTGTTCCTTTTTCGGAGTTGAATAAGGAATAAGGAACTGGTTCCTTATTCCTGATTCGACTTGAACATTTTTTGAAAATACTTTTTATTTTGATGCTTTATGAAATGATTTTGATGTTTGATTCCTGCAGTTCTAAAGCAGATTTATCAGAAATAATTGCAACTGGTGTCTTTCTTTGCGCATTATCTTCTGTTCCTTATTTGGAGTTGAATAAGGAATAAGGAACTGGTTCCTTATTCCTTATTCGACTTGAACATTTTTTCAAAATATTTTTATTTAGATGCTTTATGAAATGATTTTGATGTTAGATTCCTGCAGTTCTAAAGCAGATTTATCAGAAATAATTGCAACTGGTGTCTTTCTTTGCGCATCTTCTTCTGTTCCTTATTCGGAGTTGAATAAGGAATAAGGAACTGGTTCCTTATTCCTTATTCGACTTGAACATTTTTTCAAAATATTTTTATTTAGATGCTTTATGAAATGATTTTGGTGTTTGATTCTTGCAGTTCCAAAGCAGATTAATCCGAAATAATTGCAATTGCGTTCTCTCTTTGCGTATCTTCTTCTGTTCCTTATTCGGAGTTGAATAAGGAATAAAGAACTGGTTCCTTATTCCTTATTCGACTTGAGCATTTTTTCAAAATATTTTTATTTAGATGCTTTATGAGATGATTTTGATGTTTGATTCCTGCAGTTCTAAAGCAGATTTATTAGAAATAATTGCAACTGGTGTCTTTCTTTGCGCATCTTCTTCTGTTCCTTTTTCGGAGTTGAATAAGGAATAAAGAACTGTTTTCTTATTCCTTATTTGATTTGAACATTTTTTCAAAATATTTTTATTTAAATGCTTTATGAAATGATTTTGATGTTTGATTCTTGCAGTTCTAATGCAGATTTTTCAGAAACAATTGCAATTGCGTTCTCTCTTTACGTATCTTCTTTTGTTCCTTATTCGGAGTTGAATAAGTAATAAGGAACTTGTTCCTTATTCCTTATTCGACTTGAACATTTTTTCAAAATATTTTTATTTAGATGCTTTATGAAATGATTTTGATGTTAGATTCCTGCAGTTCTAAAGCAGATTTATCAGAAATAATTGCAACTGGTGTCTTTCTTTGCGCATCTTCTTCTGTTCCTTATTCGAATTTGAATAAGGAATAAGGAACTGGTTCCTTATTCCTGATTCGACTTGAACATTTTTTCAAAATACTTTTTATTTTGATGCTTTATGAAATGATTTTGATGTTTGATTCCTGCAGTTCTAAAGCAGATTTATCAGAAATAATTGCAACTGGTGTCTTTCTTTGCGCATCTTCTTCTGTTCCTTATTCGGAGTTGAATAAGGAATAAGGAACTGGTCTATATTTAGATGCTTTATGCAATGATTTTGGTGATTGATTTTTGCAATTCTATTGCAGAGTTATAAAAAAATGTTAGGGCAGTTGCTGTATCTTCTTTTCCTTTTTCAGTGTTTTCTGTGTAGTTCTGTGTTGCTGATCAACCATAAATATTATTTTTTATAAATATTTATCTTGCTGTTCCTTATTTAGATATGGATAAGGAATCAGGAACTAGTTCCCTATTCCTTATTTGAAAAAGGAATAAGGAACTGGTTCCTTATTCCTTATTCGAAAAAGGAATAAGGAATAAGGAATAAGGAACTAACTTTATATACATTATTCTATGTTGCTAAATAGTCGTTTAAATTAGTCAACTCACTAGGTCTGGGCCACAACTGACCTCAATATACGGTTTTTGCTCAGTGAAAGTCCCCTATTGTCCAACCGTTAGTTTGAGATAATATCATACACAGAGAGGGTAAAAGATTAGACTAGGGGACATATATACAGTTATCTTTCTGGCCCCTGATATTGGATTTCCCTATTGTCCAACCGTTAGTTTGAGATAATATCATACACAGAGAGGGTAAAAGACAAGACTAAGGGACATATATGCACTTATCTTTCCGGCCCCTGATACAAGACTTCATGTTTGGAGAAAAAGAACTCTGATCTCAAAAGCTAAGGTAAGTTTGAGCAGTTTTTGCAAACTTGACACGATCAAGAGAAAATTAAAACATGTCAGTTAGCTCTTATATTAGCAGATCATTAGAAAGGAGAAAGTTGTAAGGTAAACCTGATTAAAATCACAAACCGTCAATGAACAGTTCCTCACAGCTACGGGAGTTGAAATCACTAGTAAATGTACACTTGTGAATGGCCCCAGGTCTTTTAGCATTAGGCAGGTTGTCACTGCTGTCTCTAGGGGCTCCAAACAAAATCCTGAAATAAATGGATCCCTGGTTAAGATATACAGAGAACAAATTCGACCAACTGATTAAGATATATAAGAGCAGTACTCTGTTTCATTTCAAAGTGTACAACTGAGACCTTTGAACGATCCAAATTGTTTTCTTTACTTGTTTATAAGGTCTGTCGGTCAGTCGGTCTTTAGTTTATTTTAAAACATCAACTTATATTAGAATTACATTGAATTTCTTTCTTTTTAAATGTATTGAAATTATCATTAACCTTTTGAGCATGATTAATTTATTGTGGGTATTAAGGAAGAAAATCACTTAAACAAAAAGGACGAGAAGATATAATTTAGCTTGCACAAATTATTTGACAATGAGTTGACTAAATTTTGGCTTGTCAAAAGAGTTTGTGCTGTACGGTCTGTAGATATTTTACATGTGTATATTCTTTTATTATAGTCTCATCATTGTACATCAATACATACATATATACAACGATAAAACATGTAATAAATTGTACAATGTCATTCACATTTGAATTATACGAGACTGTGATAGATTTGTAGATAAAAGATTGGTAAAACAAGAAATACTGTATATCTAGCAGATCAGACCTAGCCATGATAATTTAACTTCTTCGTACTTTAAAACATTTAGTACATTTACAGTTAAGCATAACCTTATATTATTAAACAGTGTGTTAAAATTCAAGACAACTGGACTTAAAAAGAGCTACGTCTGACCAGTTTGAATTATAACCAGTTATACATCTTAGAGCAAATTAAAAGCTACAGAACTGATAATATACAATACAGAACATAGGTATATACAACATCATATAGACATGTGCTTTGTTCTGTATAAAACAGCAACATTATGTTTATATATATTTAAAAAGGATCTTACTCAAAATTCATTTTATGCATATACACAATATCCGAAATATGACAATGTAAAAAAAATCTGAGAAGGGCCCACTATCAATTATAGTAGAAATAAATCCCCATATGTTACATTCTTCAGAGGACAGCTAAACTTTATACAAATTAATCAAAACATGGGGATTATTGTTGAGCAGTTTCAAGTTTACTGTAATAAATCTGGTCACGCATTACTGCGTAATGACTTAATGAGCCAAAAGAGAGATAAAAACCAAATAAAAATGGAGGATGAGTTTAACTTTAATCAAATGTTATCATTGAAGACTTTTTTAGCTTGAGATTAATTTAAACAGAAACCTCGAATCATGCAAGTGCAGTTTAAATTATGCTGAAAATGCCGAAAGCTAGAGATCTATTTGTTTGATTAAAACCTGTCGATTGAGATATTATGTTTAAATATTTGAAATTCTGAGATACCTTTGAGAATATACTGAAATAATAAAATAATAATAATAATAGACAATGGATAAACAATTCTGAATACAAACTGTATTTAAGGAATAAACCATAGATATTCTTAAACGTGTTTTAAAGAATTTCTGTTTACAATATATCAGGTACAAATTGTAGGAACTGCCGTATTGAAGATGTTCTCAGATTATTGTTTATTATTTGTATATTTTTTTTCGCTATCGGCTCTTTACGTTTGTCAAGTAAATGTTAACGTTTAATTCTTTATAGCATATCAAGTGTTTGTACTTCCAAAAATAAGTTAATATTAATTAATCTAGTTGATAATTACCTGCACATTGTAAGAGACTTCGAAAACAATTTTCGACAATTCTAACTGACCAGATTTTATGCAAATCTCGTCAATCCACCATAAAAAACGGATCAATCATGACAAATGTTCACTATGCTAAAAACAGGGTGAAAAGATTCGTGATTTAATTTTCATTAAAATCAGATTTACTTTCAAATTCATTCATCAAAACTGATGTCAGCTAGGGTTTCTCGTCTGATTTCATCTTTGAATCTCTTACTTTGAGAGTGAAAAAGGAAATTGGGCAGTAGTTCATAAAGACAGAAAAATTAGAATTGTATTTGTTCTGTCAAACTGAGGCATGAACGATGTAAATATGGCGATATTTACTTTGACCTTAACACAAACACCATAAAACAACTTTATCTTTCTATAAACAAACATTTTATGACATTAACGCAGCTGTAGTATTTCTTTGATAAAATAATTTGTTTCATTGGATTTCCAGCGCTGTGTACAATAAAACACCTTTTTATTGGATGAGAAATTTCCTGCGGGATTGCTCGGATATTACCTATCCCCACCCATAACTATTTGACTGCGAGTGAGTAATATCCTATTAGTAAAACTTGAAAAATGTTCTACCCAGGGTTAGGTAACAGAGAAATTAATCATAATATTGTTTACAGCTAAGTTCACTTAAGTTGACTGCGGTGAGAGGATAGTCGATTTACTGAGCTTGTATCATTATTTACATGAATGTTGATGCCCCCGTGAATAGAAAATGTTTTATATTTATGAAGTTCATTTATTTTTATTTGCTCGATTTAACGAAGCAAAATCATAGATAGATGTGGTATATGAAATAATAATGCAATATTTGATATTATCTCTTAACAACAACATATAAAATGTGCAATAAGAAATTGCAAAGTATTCGTGCAGAGAAAATATGAAAACAGTGTACTTAAGTTTACCTGTAAAATACCTATGTTACGATTAATGGGGCGGCCTTTATGTGGGCCAAGTCAACATTATATTATTATTTTTACAACAGGTAATGCTTAAAGTGTAATGCGATACTAGTAGCAATATGTTTCAATGTATAGTATTAACATTTAGACAAAGTTACGTTTATAAACAGACCATGTGAATCTTACAAGGGCTATGAGCCAGATTTATACACAGGGAATCAAAGTACTTATTATATACTTACTGATATCTAATTCAGGAACAGATAATAACTGAAAGTATAGTCTCACTGTATACTTTTATGCTTATGTACATGTCTAGATATTGAAGAGTCGTACAACATTAGGAAAAATGAGGGGACCTGTCGAAGTAATTATGAGTCTTTATAGCGCATCGATAGAGACATTTTCGACTTCTACATTTCTGATTCCTTTTTTTTTTTCCTTTAACAAAAAGGTTTAAAATATAAAAAGAATGAATAACATATAAATAACACGCATTATTTACATGTATCAAAACCTAACGACTTATTTAAAGGCCTTACATGTAGGTGTAAAATGGATACCTACCATCTGCCCTGTTCCTTCTGGTTCAGCATAGCAACAGTATAACCATAGTAGCTGTCCCTATGAGGACCTTCGAACTCGATTTTACTGCTTATATCCAAATTAAAGCCATTTGTACCGTGAAACAATGTTAAGCACATCAGTGTTAATATAATAGATCTATGAACACAAATTACAAGAGAGGATTTACCACCGAATCTTGCAGGATTCGAACACATATGGTAGCCATAAGTTAATTTTCCAGCACCATTATTGTTATTAATTACTTCTTCTTCACTTTTCATTTTGTCACAGCGCTCACAACCAACAATAGTTTGTTCTTTTTCTAAAGTTATAAACTCCATATTAGTATCTTTATTAAATTTCTTATTCACTACTTCGCTTCGAGTTTCATGAAACGGTTATAATTTCTACCCAACCCTGACAAAAAAGGTAAAAAAAAATAAACTGTGTCGCATAACAGTTCCCTAAGTTTCTCTACCTGTGTATAACTTTATGATTTACGTGTTATCAAAATATCCCAATATTATGTCCGGGGGTTCACTTAGTCAATGTGTTTACATTTTATCCATACTTTAAATATTGTCGCGTTATAAGACGCCTATTTTGTATTTAGTTAAGCGTTCACTCAACATAAATTTCAATTTAAACCACTATAGATCGACTATACTATGATTACAGCACAACTTTATTAGGCGCAGGTAGTTTCCGCAAAAACAAGTCAAATGGAAAACGAAAGCGCATTTCAGTAATACACATATATGTTGAATCCAGCCGAATGTTGTAGATACTTTTGCAACGCATTACCGAACAATTATCACATATTATCTATCATGTTTTAAGAGGGGAAATCGATCTAAGATAGAAGATGATATATACTTGTTATTTCACCAATATCACCAGGAAAACATTCCAAGACGCTGAAATGGGTTTTGCAATCGTTTAATCTGTTTGTTGTTGTTGTTCCTGTTGTTGTTGTTGTCGTTGGTCTGCATAACATTTTCACCAACACTGTGTAGCTTGTGCTTAAAATTTTTTCCTGCCTTTCTGTAAACAATAAAATATTGTGGAAATTTTCACTTTCCTAATAGTCTATAACTCCTATCGCATTTTTGAAATATTAGGAATAAATGAAACTGTAACTTCTACAAAACTCCCCACGCCACCACGTGATTTAGTCGTAATCAGATGAATATCTGTACCTGATAATAACTGCTAGATTTTACAAAAACAATTACAGAAATCTAAGAATCTCTTTCAGACACTGCATATGGGTCTATTGATATAAAACTGAAATTTGAGAAACCTGCTAATTTGTATGAATATCCTTTGAGGAACAGATGTGCTCTGTTCTGACTTAAAGGAGTTTGTTTGATCGAGGCATACTCACAAATTCTGGTTTAATATTGCTCAATATATGATATTATACATTATTAGTTCATATGTCAATGAAGTTGATGGGTTATTTTTCTCGTGTGAATTTGGTGAATACTTTTCGTATTTTCACATTGAAACAATCAATGTGTGTAGGAAGGGAAGTCTTGTAACAATTATAGTAACATTTCAATCAATGGAAGGCACGTGGGGACAAGAGGCCCTCTCGATTTATGTAAGTTCTCGAGTGTAAGGGAACATGTTCGAACTGTTACTTTATTCAGTAGCACTCAGAACGCTTTCGTTTTTATACCCGATGTGTTAAGGTATCCGAATTTTCATTAGATTTTTTTTTTTGAAATTACAGAATGGAAATGCTGGTATTACGTATTGGATTATTGATGTTTTCCCCCGTCTACATTGACGAAGAACATAAAGCATTGAACATGTCGTATTGTTAGGGAACACACAGTAAAGAAAAGAATGGTCTGGCTTTTCCATTAAATTGTAACAATAATCTACGAATAACTCAGTGCACTCTCTGAGTACTGTCAGTATATAAGTTCTCTTGTAATCGTTTCTGACTCATGACAGTGTAGAATCTTATTATAGGTATTGGGTACCACTCTACAGCACATAAAATATCTGACTGGACCTATTGTCTGTAGAAAATCAATTTAAACTGATCAATTATCATGAAAACATATGTTCTGTGGATATTTCTTTAACACAAGATTAGTTCCTCTAGACTTTTCTACAGATGAAGTGTAATATTTTTACCTGTAATACAATAGTCAGAACATGCTTGTTTTTTTTTTAAAGATTATTCTATCATTGTTACTTTGAACTTGTTTTCAGACGTATTTTGAAATAACTTTCTTTTGGTACCTTTATGAAATCAATCTAACTTTGCCCTGTATAAATAACATTAGACTATTATCTCTGTCCCCGCAACATGTGTCAGTCTACGAAAAAAATGAACATAGGCAATAAGTAATGTTTTTTTTTCTTCTTCTTTTTCCCTTGTTTAATTGTGAAATGGCATGAAATAAAAGTTGTTGTTGTTGTTGTATGTAACTTATTGTCTTGGGTACAGGTCTGATACTCCACGTACGTGTATGTTTTTATTTCTTCTCTTCTTTCTCCACCCCCAATTTTTTAAAATTCATTAATTCCTTCTTGTTGTTATTTTTGTCAATTTTGATCATACATAGTCCGTCTGTAGAATCGATTCTATACTTATAAACACTTTTTAGAAGATGAATAAATAAAATGTAAGGCTCATTTTATAAAATAAATTGACAGTCTTGCAAAATACCGGACCATAGGTAACGTGACACCATTTTTCGGAAAGGCAAAAGAAGATGTTTTTCTTTTTACGTTAGTATAATAAGTCTCATAGCTGTAGTACCCTTGTTGTCCTGATATCTATGTGTTATATGAACACTATTCTCTGTGTAACCTGATGACTCTCTTTAACCACTTATTTTTCTTATATCAAGTGACACACTTACAATAAACTATCTTTAGAACGATTCAATATACTGAACTCGTGTACAAAGTTCAAGGACGGTAACAATAAGTGCACTTAAGTAGCAGGAAAATACTTTGTTGTTACTTTCTTTTTTGATATTGTGTGATGAGCAGGAAGGACGAAAACAATTCAGTGTTGTACTCTGTTTCATAAATCTTTCTATTCCGAACAATAGTTTCCTGAGAAATATGACTATTTCAGAGGACGAGAATTTTAGAAATTGTTCTCCCGCTGAACTGAGAACTGAAAGAAACTATTGAAACGCATGTTGAACTTCAAGCAGTGAAGTTTCGCATTTTCTCTTTAAGAGATGAAGAATTTCGATGAAACCAAAAACAGAAAGAGCGGCTTAGTTTAAACTAAACTTGTACAGAATCTCATATAATTAATATACAGTTTGACAACATTAGTAACTAGAGAGCTTAGCACACCTCTCATTTTCAGTCTAAATTCAAGTCGACATTAATTTTTTTTTTTTTTTTTTTTTTTTTTTTTGCAATTGTAGAACCTTACGTCAAGCTGGTTCGACATCCGTGTTTAAAAGCTTTTTTCGCTTTAGTATGTTCAGCTAAATGTCGAGTTTGCTCAATATAATCTAAGCTCGGTATTTGTTTTTTTACTATTGTGTTTTGTTTTTTTCTAGGTTATAAATACCTAATAATCTTTAAACTGACTACTCTGCCTGATCTCTGTGCATTTATTTGTCCGTCTGTCTTAGTGTCTAATATCATTGTTTCGGCCTGACTAAATAATAGTCTAATGTAAATTTGATATGAAATTCTATAATACGACTAGCTTATGTAATATTATTGTTTCGGCCTGACTAAATAATAGTCTAATGGAAATTTGATATGAAATTCTATAATACGACTAGCTTATGTAATATTATTGTTTCGGCCTGACTAAATAATAGTCTAATGGAAATTTGATATGAAATTCTATAATACGACTAGCTTATGTAATATCATTGTTTCGGCCTGACTAAATAATAGTCTAATGTAAATTTGATTATGGATTTTATAATACGACTAGCCTATGTAATATTCTTTACGTTTCTAAAGCAGTTCCTTTAATATATTTATTAAGAACAACGTCTGTAAATGTGAATATATTTAAAGTGAGATAGTAAACGCCTATGGTTAGACCCTTACCGTTAATAATGTAGCATGACACAAGGTTACCAGAGTTATTACCCTTGACCAAGGAGTACTTTAAAATACATCATTTTTTCATGTTCTTGAACGGTTAGAAAAGTATCATGCGCTGATATACAGAACATATTAGTAGTAGACAATAACAACAATAGGTCATAAGCATAAAAAGTTTATTCTTCATAAAGATATTTCAATGGCCTCTTCTACAAATAGAAAAAAAACAGAGAAAAAACAGAAGATATTACATAGTGTTGCATAGTAATATTCGCATAAAATTTGTTCAGACACGTAGCACATTAAGCAAAAGATCCATCATAAATCAAAGATATATCATTGGATACAGTATTTATCATTAAGAACAGGATCCATTATAAATCAAAGGATTTATCATTAAGTACAGTATCCATCATTAATCAAAGGATTTATCATTGTGTACAGTATCCATCATTAATCAAAGGATTTATCATTAAGTACAGTATCCATTATAAATCAAAGGATTTATCATTGTGTACAGTATCAATCATCAATCAAAGGATTTATCATTAAGTACAGTATCCATTATAAATCAAAGGATTTATCATTGAATACAGTATATATCATTCAGAGCAAGATAAATAATATATCAAAAGATTTATCATTAAGAACAGTATCCATCATTAATCAAAGGATTTATCATTAAGTACAGGATCCATAACAAATCAAAAGATTGATCATTAAGTACAGTATCCATCATAAATCAAAGGGTTTATAATTTCGTACACGGTTCATCAAAGAGCACATGATATAAAATACAGCACAGAATTCATCATATAGTATAACATTTGCCATATAGTGCATTATTCATCATATAGCATAATATTTGCCATAAAGTACATTATTCATCATATAGCATAACATCTGCTATATAGCACAGGATTTATCATATAGTATAACATTTGCTATATAGCACAGGATTCATTATATAGCATAACATTTGACATATAGTACAGGGTTTATCATATAGCATAACATTTACCATATAGTGCATTATTCATCATATAGCATAATATTTGCCATATAGTACATTATTCATCATATAGCATAACATCTGCTATATAGCACAGGATTTATCATATAGTATAACATTTGCTATATAGCACAGGATTCATTATTTAGCATAACATTTGCCATATAGCACAGGATTCATCATATAACATAACATTTATGAGTACATGATTCATCATAGAGCATAACATGATTCATGATATAGCATAACATTTGCCATATAGTGCAGGATTTATCATATAGCATAACATTCGCTATATAGTACATTATTCATCATATAACTTAACATTGCCATATTGTACATTATTCATCATATAGCATAACATTTGCCATATAGTACAGGATTCATCATATAGCATAACATTTGCTATATAGTACATGATTCATCATATAACTTAACATTGTCATATTGCACATTATTCATCATAGAGCATAACAGGATTCACGATATAGCATAACATTTGCCATATAGTACAGGATTCATCATATAGCATAACATTTGCCATATAGTGCAGGAATCATCATATAGCATAACATTTATTACACACACTATGTATACAACATGATAATACCTCAACACAATATTTAAAATTCTATTTTTACAGCTGTATCGAGAAAAGCAATCACCCTGATAGAAAATAAATCCCTAAAAGAGACTAAGAAAGATTATAATATATGCATAATTGTACAGACTATAACAATATACAATATCACTTCGTTGTACAGCTGAAATTTATTCACCATTTTCTTAGCTCTACATCAATCATTCTTACAATCAAGCAAGGAAAACAGTTCACGAAAAATCGGAATAAAGAAGTTCAGATATGAACATGAAACAAACTGCTAAAGACCCACGTTTGGATGTTACTTAAGCTGTGTCAAATTCGTCAAAATTCATACAGTAACAAAGGACAAAAACTTTCTCTATAGTGACACACTGTTCTTTTCTGTGAGAAAAAAGAAATGTGAACATTCAAACATGTTACAAACTTTATCAGACAACCGAATGCGCAGGTGAGTTTGTGACAATTAAGGATATAGTTCACTTCTCATATTCATTTTTGAACCATGACACAATAGATTATCAGCATGAATAGACAGTCGTAACTGGATTCTTTAGATTTCTACACGTATTTGATTAACTATAATTTGATAAATACAATAGAAAAAATAAAAAAAGCACTTTGCACAAAACTTCCTCTTGTTGTTCATTCAATTTGTTGACAACGGGAAAGATGAAGAGTCCGCGTTATCGTACGTCTTTTAGGTAACACCAAATGCAGAATACTGCTAGATTTTCACAGACTTTAAAGGATACTAAATATATGTATACCTTCCAAAACAAAAAAGCAGACATCTGTATGAATATGATCTACATTTAAATATTGACAGCAACAAACGCATTTTCGATTCCTTTTTTATAAGTGACTTTATTGTGATTTTTAAAATGTGCTTTTCTTCCGTTCAGGAATACAAAAACAGAAAGTTCAAAAGCTTTTCAAACTATACATGGTATCATATCTGAGCGGTGATATCATGCACCGATTATAATCACGTACTTGTGTCCCTTTCTTTCAATAATAAGTGTGCTATCGTCGGCTGAACTGTGTATCCCTAAAGTCGCTAAACGGCGCTCTGTGCCTTCGTTAAAAGTGTCCCCCTTTAAACTGATTTTTTCAAATGTGAATTGTGAACTGAAAGACTTTATATCTGTCTCTGTGCTTTCAACTTTTTCTTCAAAGTCATCCAGGATGGAGTTAAGTGTGCGTTTTGAGATGCTATTGCATGACAGATCAATTTTTTCAATGAATGGTAGTCCGGCGCAACTAACCACTATATCACTGGCCCCATCATCCCCGACTTCATTTCTGTCAAGGAGGACAACTTTCAAGTGCTTTTGTGTCGATAAGACTTTAGCAATAGCTGTCGCTCCATTGGATCCAATGTGGTTCTGGCGTAAATTGATGTGTTCTAACTGACTACATCTAGACCTTCCTATGCATGCTGCTAGGTCCTTGGTAAAATCGTCAGATATGTTATTGTCTTGAAGGCAAAGGTACGTCATTTCTTCAAAACACTTGTAAGCTTGCAAACTCTGAAACAAGCGTTTCTCCCCAATACTAGTTTTCCACAAAGACAGATGACTCATGGGTGTTGGATGTTGAAGAAATTCTTCAAATGGTTCACCTTTGCCACTTGGCGGCAAGTCTTCTGCTAATGCAGGAGTATATCTGCCTGAACGCGTAAACAAAGTGTTCTCGCTGAAATCGAAATGCTCAAAAAATGGAGGGCGTCGAAATGTCTCAAAGAACAGCCGCGATCCCTTTGGGGTAAGCTCGTTTTTCCGCATAGACAGCTTTCGCAAAGACCTGCTAACCAAAGCTTTAGCAATCACGTGACTTCCCTTGTCTCCTATACCACACTCGCTGATATTCAATACTTCTAGAAGAATGAGACTTTCAAGCCAACTTGCCAAAATCCAGTTACCTTGTTCCCCGAAGTAATTCTTGTGAATTCGAAGGCTGGTTAACCTTTTGTTTGTTGCCATGGCTCGGCTCAGACACAGAAGTCCTACCGGCGATATATTATTGTCAGCCACATTTAGCTCTCTCAGTTTGTTGGTATGAATCAAATCAGTTGCAAGTATCTTTATAGCATCATCACCCAGGCCACAGTTTTGTATTTCAAGTTTCTCCAGGGATCGAATGTACTTCAGTCCCAGTGGTTGTTGAGATTTTCGCATTAAACTGTTTTCTGATATGTTCAGATGTCTTATATTCCTGAAATAGCCTGACTGTAAGACATCTTTGAGTATGCTTTCTTCCAACTGACAGTTTCTTAGACTCAAATGTATATTTGTCGGTGTGGCATTCAAGTAAAGACCAATGCTCTCAAGCTCTTGACCATCTATACTGCGTTTGTTCACATGAAGACCTCTTGTTGAATTACGGAAATTCAGTGGAGTGATATTCAGCCAGTGAAGTGCTGTCTTTATGTCTGTTGAACGGGCGTCTAGAGATTCTGATAAATCGGCCAATATGTGTTTCCTCTTTTCGTTTATTGCTAAGTTATTTTTTATTAATGTACCTACACGTGAAAGCTCTTTTGACGGTCTGATAGCATTGTCACGACTGTAGATGAGGTCTTGGTTGTAAAAGCTGCTCTCGGTACCAGCCTCATAGTCTCCTTCACCGGATATGCCAATTTCTCTTAGCTCTGCGGTTTTAAAAGCGCATTCTTCTAATGTCGCCTCAGTTTCATGACTGACATATTGCTGAAGTTTCGTTTTGTACATGCCTATCAAAGTTTGGACATACTCAAAACAGGCTGTGATGGTTTTCAAGCTACCTTTTAATCTACAGGACAAAACAACCTTTGTTATGAATATATCTCTTACTAGTGTGCTTGTAAACTTCAGCTCTTTCTTGCTTTTGCACATTAATCTCTTTTCAGACAGCTCACTGCAGGCTTTTTGTACCGTTTCGCTGTCAACAGTTAGTTCTTCTTCTGATAAACGGAGACGATCAAACCAGAACTTTTTATTATATGTATCAGAGTGAAGATGGGCTTCTATCTTCTCTGCGGAAAAGTTTTCGGACGTAGTGTCACATGGGATTGTCGAAGTTCCACCACTATCGACTTTCTGAACGACATAAATGGCTAAGGAAAGCATGTATATTGTTGTACTATCATCCAGACCTTTCAAATACCCTAACAATTCTTCATTCAACCAGTCAGCAAAATATTGTGATACTGAGACTGATCTAATCTCGTGGGTGCTTTCGTCCTGTTCAATGATGTTTTTACAACTTTCGTAAAAATGTCCTATTCTCTCTGAAACGAACGGGTCTTCCATTACAGTGTGTAGTTCTCCCGGAAGACGGTCTGTAAGGTACTTTACAAGGACTTGGTTTGTCATTGTTTTGCTGTCCCTTTCCTCAGTCATCACAAGCAGGGCTTCAGCAAAGTCCATTGGTCGAACATCTATTGTACAATTGGAATAAAGTTTTTATCTCATTTTTTATTTCATTTTAATATAGTTTCTAGTAAAACCTTACAACATCTTTTAAAAATATAATTAATAATGATAATTCATAAACGCTCATTTAACACACATTTGCACGCAATATGCCATTTGCCTATACTCTCAACAGGAGGATAATCCATTGAACGTTGTCTAGCTTAGAGTAAGCTATTTTTTGTGTCTTTGTTTCGATTAAGACAAAATGAGTCTTGAGAGAGAGAGAGAGAGAGAGAGAGACAGACAGACAGACAGACAGAGACTGAGACATAGAGAGAGAGAGACAGACAGACAGAGACAGAGACTTAGACAGAGAGAGAGATTCCTAACAAATTTAAACACATTGTATTTCTTACACATTCGATTTATCATATTCTTTTAAATATATCAAATGTGAATCATTAAGTATAGTACAATTTAGGCAATACGAGTCGTATATCTGACATGCCAAAAACTGTAAGAAAATTTGATATACCAAAGCTTTTCCTTATCAGGGCGGATCTACATCGCTCAAGATCACATTCGGAGATTTCTAGACCGGACTGGATATGTTGAACAGGGTGACCGGCTTCAGATGCAATGACTTCCATTTTCTTTTTATGGAAAAAAGTAAACAAAGTGATAACTAATTAATATACTATTGTCTTTGTCTTCAAGATTAAGACTGCATATACGGATATAGTAATAAGGAGGGATTTTAAGCTAAGTCCCTTAGCTTGGGTCAGCTCAGGATATTATATATTTGGTCATCTTATGAATTTCATATATACCTTTGCTATGGCATTACCTTTGGTTCATCGCAAGTAAAATTTACAATGCCGAAACATCTAACATAATCTGCTTGACATTATAATTACGTATGCTTTATCTCTCAAAACCGAACATATTATTATTATATATTTTATTATGTTCATTATGTGATTGCATACAACTGATTTATCAAATATAAACTTTACCATACCTCATCATTTGGTTACTCAGATTTAATCTATCTAAACAAACTCGATTATATTTCACAATAATGTTACAGTTTAATTTATCAAAACAAAATTTAACCATACTATTACCATTCAAATTCGATTTATCAAAACAAAACTACAAGACTTTTTTTTACAAATCTTTACAATACCTTTAGCATACTGTCGTCGAGCATCTCTTTGTCTAGCAATTTCTTCAGACCTCCAAACCTCCAAAGCTGCTCAAACTTCTGCAGTGCCTCAAGGGACCCGATGTAGATGCTTAACAACACACTTCCGCGATCCGTCCCACAAATTTGTACATTAATTTTGTCCATGTAATAAAGTGCTACAGGGATGTCTTCTGGTTCCTTTATCATAGCGTGTATAGTTTCCATCCACTGAAGACGAATATTCTCTCTTTTCTTTCGAATGGTTTCCCATGTGATTGTCTCATTTTCGTCCGCTTTTGAAGAGATTTTGTTTTCTCTTTCACTACTTACAGTTTCTTTAGGATCAGGACTATCAGTGTGTGTGTTAGCTGACTCACTGATGTTTCTGGCACCGATTTCTGAACAATGGCCATTTAAACACTCAGTTCCAAAATCGTCTTCAAATTTGACTAAATCCCATCGTGCAGGTACAATCACTAAAGTATTGTAAACAAACAATGTTTCTCAATTCTTTGACTAATAAACATGTTCTAAAATACAATACAACATTAAAATGTAGGTACATTGTTAAACTTAGTTAAACTGATATCATGATTTCAATATAAAAAAGAAACGGTTGTCTAATACATACTATCACTAACTTCCCTTGTGCAAAGTGAAGGTGTTAGAACTTTACCTGTATGTGCTTGTTGTGCACAGACAACAAATTACATACAGAGCTTATCATTTTCTGTTGACAAAACTATATTTCTTACTCTTTTCAGCTTTATTGTTTCTTGTTTTCATGTAATCAAATATTTTGCAAAATTGCAAAATGGCAAAATATCAACCTAAAAGTATTTGCTTTTGTAAAAGTCGAAATAGCCACTTAAAAATGTTTCACACAATTATTTATATCAAGCTATATTGGTCCTATATCGCTCACTTTTGTCTTATGAACTACGTTACAAAAAAGAAAAAAAACTTAGTTTCGATTATTTTCCAGAACTTAAAACTATAACACACTTTTCTGTCACTTGTGACAAAATTTGAACATCATCCTGACAACATTCCCAGAGGATCAGGTAGAAACTTTGGTCTTCAGCCTGTTGACCTACATTTTTATCAAACGTGTTCTACTTTTGAATACGAGCTAGATATAATAAACAGAACGTTGTGTTAACTGTTAATGAAGATCAGATACAAAATATGGCTCCTGATTTCGAACATAACCTAAGTATCATCAAGGCACACATTTCTATGATTTGTTTGGGGTGCTCAGGTAGAAAATATGGCCAGGTCACCTACTCTTTGACCTCACATAAGACACCTTTTACTATTTTCATGACAATCATTCTGGCTAATGTAAATGATCTGGTTGAAAATATAAACTCAAGAATTGTAACCAACTGTTTTGACCCAGACCTGATCTAGACTTCACCAAGACAAACATTCAGGCAAAATTTCAATGGAAATCGAATAGAAAATATGGCCACTAGCCAGGTGATCTACTTTTTGACAAAATATGAGTTTTAGCATGACCTAGATATCATCAACACGAAAAATCTGACAAATTAACAAGATTCAGGCTGAAGACACAAATGTATGGCCATTAGCATGATGATTTTTTTTACCCTGCATGGCCCACTTTCAATAATGACCAAGATATCATCAAGACAATCACTGTGAAAATATTTTATGAAACATCATTAAGAAAATATTGCCTCTAGACTCCAGACCTACATATCTGACCCCTCGTGGCCCACTTCTAAACAAGAACTAGATATTATCAAGGCAACTTTCTGACAAATTTTCATCATGCTGTGGTAGAAAATATGGTTTCTGGTATGGTGACCTAATTTTTGACTACGTGTGAGCAATTTTTGAACATGTCTACATATATGAAGACAAACATTCTGATAATCTGATAAATCTTCAAAATGATTGTTTAGAAAATATTGTCTCTAGAGTGCAAACACAAAGTTTTTTGTATAATTTGACCTAGTGACCTACATTTTGACACCACTTGATCTACTTCTGACCTTCATGCAGACAACTATTCAGACAAATCAAATTTTCAAGATAGAGAAGAAAACATGAAAAAAATATAGTCACTAGAGTGTTTACAAGATTTTCCTTTGACTTGGCCTGGTGACTTTGATTTTGATCTCACATGAACCAGTGACATAGAGATAACCAAGATACAAATCTTGACCAACTTTTAAAATGATAGGATATTAAATGTGACCTGTAGAATATTTAAATGAAGAAACACGACAGACAGACGACACACAACGGACAACCAGCGATCACAATTACTCACTCTACGCCTATGCTCAGATGGGCTCAAAAAGATACTCGGTCGTTGCAGGACTGATAAACTAAGTGTTCCTGTATTAAGATAATATTGTAGTGAGTCTGTACAGGTGTCTGTCGTGTAGTATTTATATCAACGGTGAAATGTTTACCGTACATTATTTATGTTCGAAAAAAAGAATATTTTACTGTAAATTCAACGTCCAAACTCGGATACAGAGAGCATTATAGCTCGTTAATGCTTCTCATGCTTTTTCTGTAAATGGTCAATGAAATCTAAAACAATTTTCAACCACTTATATAAAGCAGCTATTTGCTGCTCACTTTTACAGTAGACGATTGTCAGGTGTAAACAAACGGTTCACGACCAAAAAGCCACAGAAATACATATGAAACAACACATGATCGTGTGCATTCTTACGTTCAAACTTCTCTAGATCATCGGCAAGGTATCCCAGTTTAATACCATCGTCTCTGAGCGCTCTGATGACATCCTCTATCCAATTAGGTCTTCTAATAAGGCGATTATACAAGACGCTGGCAGCTGTCATAGCTCCATACTGGTTCTGCTGAGCCCGGATAATCTCCTTGTGATAACAAATGAATTAAAACAACAATTTTCTCTCAAACAGCCCAGAACAATATACAAATTTAAAATAATCAAGCTACTTTATTACTTCATTTTGGAAAGAAACCTTTTAAATCAACGTATAACTTGCATACATAATAGAGAGTTGTTTAATTTTTTTTCAAACATGAAAGAAATATTGTGTAAAGTTACCGAAGGAAAATTGATCTCAAACGTAGATTTTCAATATTCTTTTTGGGCAACAATACAATTCTGATAAGCTAACCGAAAGTATAAGATGGGCACTTATGTTTAGAATTCTAAAAAAGGGATGATGCTGTGATCACTTCTGTAATGTACTAACTTAGAGAACTTGATATACAATCCGTTACAAAATAATTTTTATTCAGTGTTTTGTCGACTAACTTATACGAATATGCCTTTGCATGTTGTCCAGAGTTACCGTTTCTGTACAAAACCTATCGCTTTTCAACATTATAAATTCTTATGTTTGTTTTCAGTTGACAAAGAAGTTATTATTCAAAATTATAAATAAAGGAAAAAGGTGTAGAAACCTACCTCATCTATTTTTTCCAAGCATTGCAGATGATCTACTAGAAGAGTTGGATTGTCCACATTTTTTATAAATTTTGGACGGAATGATTTACTCAGGCGTTCATAAAAAGTATCGAAAAGTGTTTGCTGAGAGTTTCCTGACATGCTGGAACTTTTGTGATGTGTTCTTATTTCCTCTTCCGTACAAACTCGTTTGTCTTCCTACATTTCCAAACTACAAATACAGACAACAAATATTCCTATATAACAATTCATAAACGAGCATTTGTAATGATAATTGCCAAGTATCAAAACATTGTAAAATGTAACCAGCTGTAGTTTAACTTCCACGTGACTCATTTATCAAGATGTACACCGGTAGTCTCTCCCTCTGAATATAATGTTTTTATCTTCCTTCAATTATTTTTTCCACTACATTACCAACTAGAACTATCACTAAAGGTGATTATTACCCCTACATGGGTGCTTGATACTGGAACTGGAAAGCTTAGAATCAATAGCAAAAAGTGACATAAGAAACATGGGAATAAATATTTATATATTTTAAATTTAATCATATTGTACATAGAGAAAACAATTACCGGTAGACCATTGAACTCTTTATTTTTTAGTAGAACTAGCTGATGCTCTAGCTGATCTCTTCTGGAATAAGACATCAAGAGCATTCACGAGCTTTACTTCAATCACGATCATCATCAAATTTTACAAGTACATATTTGGGCTTGAATGCATCCTTATCCATCTGGGATTAATCCCTGACTGTTCCTGTAACTCATGAGGTATCATCCAGAAACTGTTTTTCTATTCTTAGTTAAAGTGAACAGTGACCTTGATCCAACTGGCCAAATTTTCAATCCCAAGAGTCGTCTTTATAGAAACTATCTTTAAAGAAAGTTTTATCATAATATCTCGTTCGTAACTCAAGTTATTGAGCAGAAACCTTTTTTGTACTTTTAGTAACAGTGACCTTGACATTGACCTCAGCAGCCCAAATGTCGAATTTGACCTGTATTTTATGATGTTACACCTGTGTATAAAAAATGGTTAAAATATGTCAAGCCTTTAATGAGTTACTATCTGGAAACCAGTTTTTCTATTTTTAGTTTAACTGTACAGTGACCTTGACCCAACTGGCAAAATTTTCAATCCCAAGTGTCGTCTTCATAGAAGCTATCTTTACAGCAAATTTCATCACAACATCTCATTCTTAACTCAAGTTATTGAGCAGAAATCATTCTTTTTTTAGTAATAGTGATCTTGACCTTGGCACAACCAGTCCCAATATCGAACTTGACCTGTATCCTGTGATGTTACACATGTGTACCGATAATTGTTTAAATCTGTCAAGATTTCATGAGTTATCATCCGGAAACCATTATTCAACTACTTTATTATTTTTAGTAGCAGTGACCTTGACCTTAGCCCCATCAATCCCAATATCAAATTTGACCTGTATCTTGTGATGTTACACATGTGTACTGATAATTGTTTAAATCTGTCAAGATTTCATGAGTTATCATGTGGAAACCATTTTTCAACCACTTTATTATTTTTAGTAACAGTGACCTTCACCTTGGCCCCACCAGTCCTAATATCAAACTTGACCTGTATCCTGTGATGTTACACCTATGTACCGATAATTGTTTAAATCTGTCAAGATTTCATGAGTTATCATCCGGAAACCATTTTTCAACCACTTTATTTATTTTTAGTAACAGTGACCTTGACCTTGGCCCCACCAGCCCCAATATCGAAGTTGACCTGTATGTTATGCTGTTACACCTGTGACCAAAAAATGTTTAAATATGTCAAGCCATTTATGAGTTATTGTCCAGAAACCGTTTTTCTATTTTTAGTAACAGTGGCCTTGACCTTGGCCCCACAAGCCCCAATATCGATGTTACACCTGTGTACTAATTTTTTTTTAATCTGTCACGCCATTCATGAGTTATTGTCCAGAAACCGTTTTTCTATTTTTTAGTAACAGTGACCATGACCTTGGCCCCATCAGCCCCAATATCGAACGTGACCTGTATCTTATGATGTTACACTTGTGTACCAAAAATTGTTTAAATCTGTCTAGTCTTTCATGCGTAATCATCCAAAAACCGTTTTTCTATTTTTAGTAACAGTGACTTTGACATTGGCCACCACAAGCCCCAATATTGAACTTGACCTGTATGTTATGATGTTACACCTGTGTACCGATAATTGTTTAAATCTGTCAAGCCTTTCATGAGTTATCGTCCGGAAACCGTTTTTCTAATTTTAGTCACAGTGACATTGACTTTGGCCCCACCAGTCCCAATATCAGATTTGACCTGTATCTTATGATGTTACACCTGTGTAACAAAACTTGTTAAAATCTGTCTAGCCTTTCATGAGTTATCATCCGGAAACCATGACGGACCGACAGGCCGACAGACCGTCCGACCAACCGACCGTCCGACCGCCAAGCTCACTCTGTATATCCCCTCAAACTTTGTTTGTGGGGGTATAATTATGGAAGCAATTTAGTTTTTTTTTTTAAACGAATAAACAAGATATATACAGATGAAAAAAGTTATCAAACTATTGTTGTATAATGATCATTTATATAATAATTAAATAGACTTAAAGGTCATATAACTTTAATATGTAAACATGGTGTGTGTAACCTGATAATATAAGGTTATATTTGTCTTCCCGGCTTTCTGTCTGTATGTCTGTCGGACAGTTTCCCTTTAAATAAGCGAACAAATGGTCTTTTATGTGTCAATGTTATATTACTAATAACATGAAGTACTCTGAAGGGTTTTTAGTAATCAGTAAAGAATAAGAACAAACACGGAGAAAACTCTAATGTGATTTTTAAAAGTCAGTATTCGGATGTAAAACTAGAATGTAACTTAAACACGTTCAACTATCTTATCAATCGATTATGAATATTCTACTTTCTACGGATAAAATTTGATACCGATCAAATACTTAATCCTCGCGACAATCCAAACGACCTTGTATAAAGTCATTCGTCTCCAGTGATTTGTTTTGCTTTTTATTGGAACAGTCCATGCATAAAATTGGGAAAATATACCATCGTAACCAATAGAAAATTGGGCATATTTAACAAAACCTTTTCAAACATTCACTTTTTATTCAGATGTTCGGTCATGTTAATTGCACTTTTCATAAAATTCATATGTGCCTAAATAGTTGAGCTGACTGGGAAAAATCCTCACAATCTTTTGGGACTTTCATGATAAAATTGGGAATTTTCAACAGTTTAATGAATTCGGAAAAGGCCTATATTCGGCCTCTATTCTATGCAAAAAAGTCACTGGTCTCAGTGTCTAAATATAATATTATTTTAATGAAAAGAACATCGTGTGTATACAAAGTCTATGTGTGTGTGTGTGTGTGGCGAGAGAGAGTATATGTAATGTTCGCTTCATTTGCGAAATACTTACGTACCTCTTTTAGTATGTGTACATCTTTTAAATTAAATCAAAATACAGCGCAGTTAACATTTCGTGTTGAGTTAATAAAGTATACTTCAGTATCTGTACATAGATCAAAGCAGACTTCTTACACTTTTAAACAGCCATTAAAACTAGAGGTGCATTCTGTTTCAAGATAACTTGATTTTTCTTATATAAAAAGAGGGTGCTAATATTTAGGGTTTTACACTTAAAAAAAAACGTCTTACTGGCCTTTAAAATTGAAAAACAATATTGAAATTATTAGAAGAAACGTACCTTTCAAACCACTTGCTTCCTCTTTCGTTTTTAGTTTGATGTAATGTTCTAAAAATAGCTGTGCGAAACTAAAACGGGGATTTTTATATCAATAAGGGAAATAACTGACAACGTTATTGATCTGTTCAGAGACAAGATGATCTCCCTGCCTGGTAAACTGACTACTTTGATACACAAAATATGTATTCATACAAGGCCTTCTTACTGGAAATTTAAGTCATGTAAACATAAAAATCATGTAAATATACGAGGGTTGTCGTAGACCCCCGCCCCCACCCCCTCAAACGGTATTTTCAGTCAGGCATTTATTGAATATTTAAGGTGATATTATAAAGAAGTTAAGTCTTCTTTTTTCTAGTATGCTTCATTTTTTTAAAGAATACCGCAAATCTTGCACTATCCGGGGCACGCCGTTCTTTAAATAATCGTAAATTTGCAAGGCCTCAAGTATAAAGCGAAAATGCAGTTGTGTATTAGTGTTAAATGACAGGGACTATTTGAGGAAAAAAACGTATTTCAAACGAAGACGATGAAAGATGTGGACGCTCACCATTGCATCGGTCAACCTTCATGACTACCGTAAAAGACCTGTTTAATGCAGATAGACGGCTAACAGTTAGAGCTATATATGAGAGTCTTGATATCTCCACATTCACAGTGCTATGCTGAGAAAGAAGAAATTGAGCCTTAGACCTATCATACATGTGAGTCAAAACAAGCCGTGTTGTCGAATTCGCCGAACCGTGCTACGGGTGAAGGTAGTTGGGTTATATTATATGTGTTGTTGTGCTGAAACCATTTACTGTGGAATAGTGCTGTATAGATCATGTGATAGGAAAAGAATTTTTTTCTGATGATATAACTTTCATTTCTCCCTTAAAGACAAACGATCTGTTATAAAGAAAGTTAACGAACATAAATAACAACCCTCGTATTTCTCTGTTAAGCACACCGTAATTAATTTCAAAGATTATTTGATCGTAGTTCAGTTCTCAAAGATTATATTTTACAATGTATTCATCATATTCCGCGCTTGTAATAATTTATGATATTATACATATATATTGTATGTGGAGCAGTAATCTCAACATATATATTTGTTCCAGATTGTATTAAAATTACTTGCTAGTTTACATACACGTTTGAAAGATCTTTTAATGACACGAAGATTTTACTTTCACCCTTTATATAATACTATATATAAAGTAAATTTATATCAAATATTTATAAGAATATTGTGCTTTTTATTTAAAGTGAACATGGTTAAATAAATAGAAAAAAATCTGTGTTGTTACATAAACCATGACAATTACGGAACAAAGGGTATTGAAACTAATGCAGCGAATACGCTCGCACAGAGAGCCGCAAAAAGGGCCGCAGAACGTCCGAGAATTTCTAAATATTTCATGATTTGAAATTGCCGATGAGCTCTGTGTTTGTGAAATAGTGCACGAAGATACAGCAATAAATCAGGAAGTTATTTCAACTTCATAATTAAAATTGCGCTCTGTAATAATTTCTTTGACCAGGATCGATGACTCCCTACATCAGAAGAGCATATCAGTATCAGTTGATCCCCAACATCAGGATAGCATATCAGTTGATCCCCTACATCCGAAGAGCATATCAGATGACTCCCTACATCAGAAGAGCATATCAGTTATCTCCCTACATCAGAAGAGCATATCAGATGACTCCCTACATCAGAAGAGGATATCAGATGACTCCCTACATCAGAATAGCATATCAGATGATTCCCTACATCAGAAGAGCATACCAGATGACTCCCTACATCAGAAGAGCATCTCAGATGACCCCCTACATCAGAAGAGCATATCAGATGACTCCCTACATCAGGACAGCATATCAGATGACTCCCTACATCAGAAGAGCATATCAGATGACTCCCTACATCAGAAGAGCATATCAGATGACTCCCTACATCAGAAGAGCATATCAGATGACCCCCTACATCAGAAGAGCATATCAGTATTAGTTGATCCCCAACATCAGGATAGCATATCAGTTGATCCCCTACATCAGAAGAGCATATCAGATGACTCCCTACATCAGAAGAGCATATCAGTTATCTCCCTACATCAGGATAGCATATCAGATGACTCCCTACATCAGAAGAGCATATCAGTTGACTCCCTACATCAGGATAGCATATCAGATGACTCCCTTCATCAGAAGAGCATATCAGTTGAACCCCTACATCAGAAGAGCATATCAGTTGACTCCCTACATCAGAAGAGCATAACAGATGTCTCCCTACATCAGAAGAGCATATCAGATGTTCCCCTCAATCAGAAGAGCATATCAGATGAATACCTACATGAAAAGAGCATATCAGTTGATCCCCTACATCAATAGAGCATATCAGTTGATCCTCTATATCAAAAGAGCATATCAGATGTTCCCCTACATCAGAAAAGCATATCAGTTGATCCCCTTCATCAAAAGAGCATAACAGTTGATCCCCTACATCAAAAGAGCATATCAGATGTTCCCCTACATCAGAAGAGCATATCAGTTGATCCCCTACATCAAAAGAGCATATCAGTTGATCCCCTACATCAAAAGAGCATATCAGATGTTCCCCTACATCAGAAGAGCATATCAGTTGATCCCCTACATCAAAAGAGCATATCAGTTGATCCCTTACATCAGAAGAGCATATCAGATGTTCCCCTACATCAGAAGAGCATATCAGATGTTCCCCTACATCAGAAGAGCATATCAGATGTTCCCCTACATCAAAAGAGCATATCAGATGACCCCCTACATCAGGATAGCATATCAGATGTTCTGAATAGCATGTCCCCTGACCGCCTACCTCAGGATAGCATGTCCTCAGACCGCCTACATCAGGAGAGCATGTCAGGTGACCCCCTACATCTGGATAACATGTCCCCTGGCCGTCTTAATCAGGAAAGCATGTCCCCTGACCCCTGCATCAGGAGAGCATATCAGATGACCCCCTACATCAGGAGAGTATGTCCCATGACCGCCTCCATCAGGATAGCATATCCCCGGACCGCCTACATCAGGAAAGCAGGAAAGCATGTCCACTGACCCCCAAAATCAGGAGACGATGTCCTCTGACCGCATACACCAGGAAATCATGTCCACTGACCCCCTTACATCAGGAGACCATGTCCTCTGACCGCATACACCAGGAAATCATGTCCACTGACCCCCCCCCCCCCCCCCCCTCACCCCTACATCAGGAGACTATGTCCGCTGAACGCCTACTAAATGTTTTTGTTTTTTTTTGCTTCTGTGTTTTTTTTTTTTTTTTTTTTTTTTTTTTTTTTTTTTTTTTTTTTTAAGGGGGCAGGGGTTTGGTTTGTTTTAGGTTTTTTTCGATGATTATAATGACATAATAATCTGAGAAATAGGTTCATACTTCATGTTATATTGATAACGATATTGAAAAAAATGCAGGTAACTCAGGAAGAATAGTTTAAAGTAACCTGTATATCACTGTACTAATACATAAAGACCAGGATACTGAAGTAGATAATGTCAGATAAAAAAATGTATCTTTTTGCTTCAGGTTCTACACACTAAAAGTCAAGGTCAATTTAGTTTCAATCGTGATTCGCTGGCTAAGCGATTTATGAAATGTGCGTGAACAGTTTGGAATCAGGTAATTCAAACTTACTGCCTGACATGTCTGTTACACATTATGTACCTGTTTCTTTCGTCGGTCTCATAAATCAACTGTAAGCGTACGAATATTACTTACATATTAATATGATAGCTATATGCGGTGAAATGGCAAGACAATTCCGCCTACAGTTTCTAAGCTTCTCAATTGTATTCAAAGGACATTTTATTTCAAAATACCTTAAACAATAACATTTTTGCACCTAAAATAACGGAGGACGCACAAGACGCATATTTCATGGACACAACAATCGGAAAATGCACAGACGTTGCGCACAGTGTTCGACTAGTGGCGTTTTTCGCGCGTTTTTTACCTTTCGCCGCGGAATAATTTAATGTACGCTGTTCCTTTTTCAATATGTTATATATGAAATGAAAGTGAATTTTTTGCCGATTACGGCAGTATCTCTTGATATAAAAAAAAATATCTCCAAGTGCTATTCGAAAACATGTATTTAGTGCGCTAACGTTGGTTTTAGCGTGTCCCAGCGTAACACGCGACTTACAGTTTTATTCGAGAATCATTTTCAACGATATTTACATTTACAAGGGAAATGGGAAAGTTTTGATTTACATATGAAAAAAATTGTAATTTGCCTCGGCTACATTTCCATATAAAAATAAATTAAATGATCGCATTATTGAAATTACAGTTTTAGAATATCTGTGTCTAGCAAAATTGTGAAAATCCGTAAAATTTGCGCTATTTCTAAATTGACGTTTGTTCCAGTGGAAGTTTGAAAAAGGGCGTTTATTTGCATGAGAAACAAACCAGTATTGAGCTTGTAATTTTTTCGCTTTATCTTTACATATATAGTTTTTGGTATATAGAGTTATAATTAAAACGGTACGAATACAAATTCATGTCTAGCAATAATGTGAGTTGAACCATTTTGTGCGACGTCGGAAAACGTCAAAAGATCCGAGTGTTGTAAATATTTATTTGAATTTCATCGAAATATTGGCTCTAACGTTTCAACATAGACAAAGGTAATCGAAAAATTATAATTTTCCATCAGTTATTTGATTGAATTATATCTTTGATTTTATAACGAGTGAGTAAAGTATCGGTAGCAGAACGACGAGTTGCCGTATGTATACGACTTTACATGCTACTGCTGCTGCTTAATAATGATACATGTACATTGATAATTATAATGGTCACAACGACAACAAGAATAACAACAACAACAGCCACAATGCCATGCACAGGTCTATTTAAGAAGCAGTAGACGCATGAATACACTGTCGCATTGTTAGTCTCATAGTGAATTTTCAGAGTGCACACTTCAGCTTCTACATTAGACCTGTACATGTATATGATTATGTATGTGTTCTATGTATTGCATATCTAGAAATAAAACAGTTACAGTAGTTGAAATACAGTAATTCTCTACATGTCAGAGAATATAAAATTTTTAATCTTATGTTGATAGGTCATGCTAGCGTAATGATTGAATAAATAATACTTATAAAAGTAAAATAAAATATTAAACATTCACGAATTTTCAAAAGGTTTTTAATGAATTATTTTATGCTGTGATATTTTATGACAGAATTAAAAGTACAATATTTTTCCTATTATATCCAATATACTTATGTGTACACAATAGCAGTTTAACCAGGTGGTTCGTTTACAAAATCGTATTGCCACCAGTTAAAAGTTATCACTTTATTAAATTGAACTTATTTATTACGCATAACAATTTCGAAAACAAGGTGCTATACTCTTTTATATTTGAAGTAAATATTTTAAGCTTTAAATGTTAAGTAATTCACGGTTAAATTGCATAATGTATTGTTGTATATAAATGTTTCATGCAAGTATATTTACTTGTAAACGATATTAAAATGCTGCACAATGTTAATTTAGTTTCTACGTTTTCGTTGCCCCAATACGACGTCTTGAGTGCTAAAATGACGTTACGCTCGATAGTCGAACACTGAGCGCAACGTCACAGCACAGACAAAAAATTAGAAAGGTAGAGCGGACGAAAGACAGACTGACAACGAAAAGATAGACAAACACACGGACGAGAGCTGACTGACTGAATGGAGAAAGGGAAAATCATATTTATATAACAGTGCAAGAAAAAAAAAAACACACAGAAATTCAGACTGTAATGAGAATTTAAGTCATGAAATATTGGTGCAATTCAAACCTTGTATAAAAGTTGACGTAGTGCGACAAACCATGGAAAACTGAGGCACACGCTGTAAGCGTCAAGCTTATATAAGGTGTTCCGCATACAACTTACTGGTGAGTTTTTTGCAAAAGAACCAATATGCATGCATTGTTACAGAGCTCGTAACTGTAGAAGCAGGCTGTTATATTATTTATTATAACTATTCATTTCTAAACTAGTCTTGCTAGGCATACTGTGTGTTAACTTTACATACATATTATGTGTAACAGACCATACGCTTCCTTAATTGAGTTCTTAACGAACATTTTCATTTTTGGTATGCGTGAATTATATTAGGCCTCGTATTAGAAAATGATTTTAATACAAGAGATGAGAATAGAAAACAAGTTATAAATGTTTTGTCCTAAGTGTAGTCTCCATCAGAGATCTATGTACAAATAAATTGAGCGTGTACTGTTTGGCTTAAATTCGACGGTCTGTTTCAAATTGGATAATTCAAGATAAGTTAGTAAGATAAAAGACCTTCTTTGAAATGTAGTTTTATTTCATGAGTGTAATTTTATCTTTACAAAATGTTTCCTGAACATGTTTCAAGCGGATACCTTTCAGAACAAAAAAGGCCCGCACCAATACTCTTTATATGAACTGTGATAAATATCCTTATCTTCAACAGTTACTTGTTACGAGAAGACATGTCTAAAGCATTTTTATTTTTGGAAGAAATTGTTTATCTTTACAATCCTCACGTCGAACCTCCATACCTACAACATTTAAACAACTCTTTATTCAGCCTTATGACGACTGCTGGAAAAGATATTCGATTTCACTGCCCACTTAGTTTTTACTTTCTTGACAGGTACTGACCAACTTTGGACACAGAGATCGATGCTTATCATATATGCATTTCGTATATTTTTTCAAATGTAAATGATAACAAAACGGCCAGATAAATTCCTGAAATAGAAAGAAGAGGGAGTCTCTAAAATAAAAGCTTCCACACAATTCAGCCTGATAGGGGAGGACACATGTTATCAAAGAACAGTTCTTGGCGGACAGAGTATCAAAAGTAAAATTCGTTTAATATAGATTCAGAAAGAGAGTTATAACATTTCAACACAATCAGTAACATTTCTAAATATTATTTACCATTAGTTTAATGCAAATCAACGTCTGTAAATCATTGTCGGAAACCCAAATTCGATCCATTCCGCTTCACTCAATTTATCGATCATGGAAGAATTGATTTCGAACATTTCGCACTTATGAATAATTAATGACGTATTTTCATAGTTTTCCGAGATATTTCCATTCGAATTCTTAGACAATGAAAGTTTTCGTTACATTTAAACACAAAGATATATTAAGAATTATGGGAAATACGTCTATTCAAAATTGAAGAGTATTTATTTCTAATGCAGAATATCATTGAACGAAGAGTTTTTTCACTTTGCTCATTTTATATTCATGAAATCGTTTCACTTTGCTCATTTATATTCATGAAATCTTTTCACTTTGCTCATTTATATTCATGAAATCGTTTCACTTTGCTCATTTATATTCATGAAATCGTTTCACTTTGCTCATTTATATTCATGAAATCGTTCCACTTTGCTCATTTATATTCATGAAATCGTTTCACTTTGCTCATTTATATTCACGAAATCGAATTGTCAGCAGAAAATAGTCCCACGGTACATAATGAAGTTTTACGGAATATGCGCCGGAGGTAACAGACAATGCTGTAAAGTAAAAGTATGTGGTACAAAAAATATAACATTTTGGGGGAAAAAAATGCAGTCTAACTACTCCTCCTACAAGAAGTTGAAAAACTTAAAGATTGTAAACAATATTTCGAATTAGACAGAATGAGTCGACATGCTCCGGATATTGCGTGATAAGTCACAAACTCTTTTTACATTTAACTAAGAAATGTCAAAATTCACTTATTATTAAGTCCAACTGAAAAACTGAAAAGTAAAATAAACGAGAAAAGAACAAACAACATTATTTTAGATGTCTTTAAATTTTTTGGTAATTTGATTAATGTTTCAAAAGGTTCTGAACAGAATAATGGGACCGTAAGGATGTAAAGGCGATGTTTGATCTTATCTGAGTTTTTTTGTAAAAACATCAACAACTAACTATAGATACACATGTTGGCGGGCCTCTCTGTGCTATTGACACGTCTTGGCAGAGACTTTATCTCTTAAAAGATAAGAAATTTTCCAGACATGTTTTGAAGAAAATAAAACTTGCCGTTATGTGACTGGCGTTATTACTTGGTTCTTGTTTGCCGGGCAGTAACATTCAATCTCCAGGATGTTAGGCCGTATCTTACTGTTAGCTCTTGGGACAACCGTAGTCCTTGCTGATCTGAGGTCAGATATAGCAGAATTACAGGCTAAAGTTGCAAGGTTCGTGCTTTTTTATTGTTGCTAATTTGTGTTTATTATCTTGCATGTTTAATGACTGTCACGAACTGCATGTTCACTATTGTTTGGAAAATTTTGTCTATACTTTTTATAGTATAAATTCGAGGTTGCTTTATAAATAGGTAAACCTTTCTTTATAAATACGCCTGATAATATTTTAAGCAAAGAACATTGTTTATGTAATTAATATTTTATTGTTGCTTAATGCAACGGGACAGAAAAAGTGTTGGGATCAGGTGGTCTGCAGGTCAGATGGTGCATTTTTTCCATTCATTTTGCCTTTTAAGTAATACAATAATGTTTTTGTTGTGTTTCTAAACAATCAGACTAAAAATTTGTCTGAAATGTTCCGGTAGGTACTCTTGTAACAAAGGTGTTTTATTTATTTATTTTTTTTTTTTAAATGCATTGTAAATGTAATTTCTCGAGCCCTTTAAAATCACAAAAAAATAAAATCACATATGGATGATGTAAACTTTTATGTAAATGATTATTCTGGTAAATATCACATATCATATTGACAGCGCAGATAGAGAGAGAGAGAGGAAGAGAGAGAGGGGGAGAGAGAGAGAGAGAGAGAGAGAGAGAGAGGGAGAGAGAGAGAGAGAGAGAGAGAGACGTGCAAATTTATTTTCATAGAAAAATAACACTACCGGCGGAAATGCAAAATTTGGCAAATCTTTCAATTATTTTACACATTTTGTCTCTTCTTCGTAAAGATAAAGTTAATGTTAAACAAATAAAGTGAATGTATATAAACTCTTTGAACTCTTCGATTTATTCATTTATTTATTTATCTATTTATTTATTCATTTATTTATTTATTTATTTATTTTGATTAATTCATTTTGTTTATTGACGCTGCCTCATTTTTTGGTTTTGCAACTATTGATATTTTTATATTTTACGTCATAGATTTATTTATAATATAAATGACGTCATATTTTTATTTTCCGACATGTTCCTTTACCACTATAATATACTACAGGGACCGTGCGGAGATAGAAGAATGGACAAAGAGGATTGAAGTAATTGAGAACATCATTAAGGAGGAGAAAGAAGACAGTAAGTCCAAATTTAAAATTCATTTATCAACTTATTTTTGATGTGGAATGTTATCAAAGGATCTCTAGTCTATGATTGCTCAATGGAGGCCTAGTCAGTACTTCCGCCAAATTACAGAATATAGTTCCTATAGAAGTCCCCTTAAAATATTTTCTGCTACGTGCAATATTTTTCCCCTATGTCTCGTGCACGACATAATTATTTTATCACTTATGTCAAGACATGGTCGGATGTTTCCTCTCCTAGATCGGTATCTGACCGAAGTAAATAGTAAAATAGTCCATGTGATAGAAACAAATATCGTCTGTATTTTCAACAAGTATTTAACTGGCTTCTACGATCACTACACTCTTTCTGAAAATAGTGCAAGATAAGAAAAAGTCTGGATAAAATCGTTCTTCCGTCTGACTGTATAGTATAATATCAACTTGTTTTCTAAATTTAGTCGGCAGACAGAAGAGAAGCGGATACCTGTACGCCATGCCTGTGTACCCTGGCCCCAAAGGAAAACCAGGTATGCATTTTAACATTTCAGTGCTTGTAATTAACCTATTAAATACCGCTGTGTGTAATAGATATAAACGCAATAACATCCACGCAGTCGGCCCATTGTCTACATTGTTCTGTTTATTCTACTGTTTGAGATATTTCAATGTCGGAAACTACTGCCCTTATGGCCGATGAAGAGGTAAGTTATTTCTTATTAAAACATTTTTGTCTCCACAATTTTAAGGAATAAATAGTGACATTCTCAATGAATTAACCATCAATAACTGTTATCTATGGTGACGAAATATATTCTTTTACATCAGGTGCCCCAGGTTTGCCAGGACGCCCTGGTAAACTAGGACCTCAGGGTGAGCCCGGACTGAAAGGTGTGAAGGGAGAAGAAGGGGTGCGTGGTCCACCAGGCCCATATGGTCCTTGGGGAGTGGAGGGTGAAGAAGGTCCAGCTGGACCACAAGGACCAAAGGGAGATCTAGGGCCCACGGGATTCCCAGGTAATCAATGTACACATAATGTATACAGCAAAGCAAGTAAAGTAAGTAGTTTAAGTAAAGCAATATGCTATTTCTAGAGTTTACACTAACAACTTTTGTCCTAGTATGACAATTGTATTTTCTCAAAAAAAAGTTTTAACAGTGGTGGAGAAGCAGAGGTCGAGGGAGTCTGGAACCGTGCTGGACCCCAGATTCGGCGGTCGCTGGTTTGAATCCCAACAGCCATAAGATTCTCCAGAGATTTTATATAAGTTACAGTTTAATAATGACAAGAATGAATATTTAAGTCTCTTCTTATCTTCTGACGTTTAACCTTAGCTTGATGCACTAGCAAATATGACTGAGGTCAAGAAACGTTTTATCTAGAGTGGTTATACTCAAAGCAACTTGGAAATTATTTGAACCTGTACACAATATCTTAATTCGGGAAAAAAATCAATATGATAACTCTAAATGTATTCTGCTTAGTGAGCGAATAAACGGCGCAAAAAAAATCAAAGTGATTGCGTTTATGTTTTGACTAGATATGATTGACAATTTATTTTGTAGATTCCAGAGCAAACTTTTTTTTCGCACTTTACAATATTAAGTGATCCAGTTTGAATAAAATTATAGCAGAAAATTATTAGATGATGAACTGATTGTCTTTCAGAATTAAAGTTAAATAAAAATTGAAAGTAGTATAAAGCAGATTATTCATTATTACATGTAATTATTCACAGGATTAAGAGGTGAAGAGGGAGACGAGGGGGAACCAGGCGATGACGGAAGAGATGGTGAGGAGGGTCTTAAGGGGGATGTGGGAGCCCCAGGTCCTCAGGGATTCCCTGGCCTCAACGGAGAAAAGGGAGATGACGGTATTCAAGGGCCACCTGGTTTTATCGGTGAGCAAGGTTTGCCGGGTGTAACTGGAAGGCGTGGTTTACCTGGACTAAGGGGCCAGAGAGGTCTTGACGGAGAACAAGGACCTCCAGGGCCACCTGGTGTTCCCGGTGCTAAGGGTCCGAGAGGACTTCCGTGGAGCACCAGGACCACGTGGCCCACAAGGTGCTCCAGGTCGGGTTCAGTACGTACCATATGTTGCCGCCCCTGTATACTATCAAGCCCCACGTTCAAAATACGCCCAAGCCCCATCTAAATATGCTGCACCCGCTTATTTGAAAGCACCTGCCTATACTAAAGGATAAACGACCAATACCTTTCTTGTATACATGCTTTAAAACAGAATATTACTAGGCATAATGTGAAAAAAATATTAATACATTTTCAAATCATGAGTAGAATTGAACGCCATCTTTGTACTTAATATATATTAGTGTCGACAAGTGCGAACTCAGGGACAAGTTGAAAAGTTCAGTCAAACAAAAGCTTTTAGACTATTTTTCTGTCGTATTGTGTTTAGGTTAAAAGCAGAGTACAGAAAAAAAATACAGAAATAAATATGAAAATAATCTGTGTTTATGTTCATTTATTTTGTTATTATTTAGCGTTCGCAACCCTTAAGCGAATCTGATCAGACAGGTAGACAGACGGACAGTACAGTACATCCTCCCATGACTGGTCTTTTTTGACACGACTCACTGTACAGCGTTACGCCCCTTGTAAATGTCACTGCAATTTGCTTCCTGTTAGCAATCATTTAAGAGAGAATTTCAACTCGGAGTTTGAATTCAACAAGGGAGATAATTCCATGAACACTGCTAACCAATTTGTGTTTTATTATCACAATTGTTACACCAAACACAGGAAAACAAAACCTATGTGACATTGTATTTCATAAGTGATAGTCTCCTTGAAAATTGTTATTTCTATTAGATGACATGCAAAAAACGACTCATATGCATTTTTCAAGTCCAAATATTTCGACGTAGAATTTTGATGTTGCAGATCTGGTCAAAGTGAAACTCATATTACGCATTTTCCAGTGAACGTTAAACGCACAAAAAAATGTTGAACGCAAAATGTGAAAATATGCATATGCGACGTCTGTGTATGAAGGATTATGCATTCTCCCTGTAAACACTCTCCTGAAACTTTTAAAGAGTCCGGTAACTGATATTTGTATTAGTTCCGCAAACCTAACATCCAGACATCAAGGAAACTGGTCTTTTTGTTGCTGCCTGCCACTTAAATCTGGCCTTGTTGTTTACATTAACTGAATATATGGATAGAACTGGATAGCCTCGCCATTCTTGTTTAACTATTATTCTAAACGTTGTTGATTCAGACAATAGTTAGCACATGTGTCTATGTCAATATCAACCATTCCCCCACAAACTATTTCTTTCTCATCTGAACTTACCCAGTTTCAATTTAAACAGTATAAGGATAAATGAGGCTATTGAACAGTAAAGGTGAAGGCTACACAGCATGTACAGATAAATCATGATGAACAGAAGTTCGACCAGCTGGTATACTCGCGAATTAACAATTTAACCAGATGCAAAATATACAGGCAAACGTATTTAAGAAGGACTTCATAAATCACGAAAAACATATGAAAGACAAGTGAAGTTAAGATGATTACCCCAGCCTGCTTATTCTTTCAATCTAACACAATAAAGAGTATGGCGACACTAAAGGTCAAGGTCACCCGGTGGTAGACAGACAGATGTAGCATGGCTTTTGCTGCGGGGCATTCTAAGTGCAATCCTGTCTTGCTTTGCTTAGAGATAAAGCAAAATGCGGTGTAACTGACCTGGAAACACTGAACATTTGTTGGCAATAGACGACTCCCTATAACCGATTTGCCATTAAAATCTTACAAAATGATATTTTGCTTTGTTCTGTTTGTTACCTGAGACAGCTGCTTATCAAATTAGAGTAAAACAGCAATAAGTAGATATAAACTAACCAACGACCATATCTGGATGAAATGGCATTAGTTCTACTCAAGACGCACTGTAGATTGAACAGCCGCTGTGTTTTGTTCCATAACCAGACTCTTTTACTTGTTCCTTCAAAATGTCCCAGATTTAGAAGATGGAGAGTAATATATTTCAACCCATAGAAAGCTTCTTTAATCCAGCAGAGTCGTACAAAATGCTCTCTACAACCGCTGCTAAAGACATTTTTATCGATTCGAGTGGCATGGCAGCATACACGAGATAGCTACATATTTATTGTGACATTTTATCTCACTTTTAAAACAGATTATCGTAATATATGGTATTATCTAGATATAATTATTGTCACTTCATTTTCTTACTCAAAATCTCCCGTTAGTGCCTGGCGATAACATGACGATAGCTATTAATAGTTCTGCATAGGGCGTTACGTCACAAGCGACATCTTGAACAGGCAGCATGCGTCAGACTTATCAAGATAGACGTCAGTAGAGTGCCTATTACACATTCAATTGTCTAAGAATGATTTGAAATATTTTTATCTTTTCGAACTTTCATAATTAACAGAAAGATGCAATACTTCAGAAAACCGGCCTGATGTGGGTTTCGAACGTCTGCCTACTGGGCTATGAACAGCATGGGAAACCAAAGCACTGGAATGGATAATAGATTGAAAAAATAATAATAAAGAAACGATTCTTTGTTTCAGTGGTCTAGAACAATGATATTTCATATGACTCATGACCCAGCGATGTAATAGTTGTGAAATATGTCACATTGCCTCCTAGTGCATTACACAAATGATATAAAGTGACCCAGCACCGTTGCTTTTCACAGATATTAGAAAATTCATGGCTGCATCTCGGTTATCTACATTGCCCTTGTATTATTTGTATGAAATTTTAGATTATTGTGACACTTTTTCTCCGAAACTTCAAAAAAAAATTCTTTCAAAGCATCGAGAAAAATACCAAACCATCTTGAGGCAGAAATACGCCACCGTAGAGTATAAAACTAAACTTAACTCTAGTAGAAATTCATGTCACCTTAGTGATTCTGTAAAATGCTAAAATGACTTAAATCACTGTTGGGGTTAACATTTCTGAGCATATTATATACATAGAAGATGGTGAAATGTGTTTCAAGAAAGCAACTCATTCTGCATTATTGTCGCCCTGATGACATCTATGCCATACACGCTATTTACAATGTTAAGTATACTCACTGTCGGTAACCGATCTGATCTCATTGAATATAACGTAGGAGTTGTCGGTCTGAGGAGGATGTCACAGTTTCCATACTTGTAAGGGTGTTGTGTTCAAAGTATGAAGTAAATCCATTTGCTAATAAGAAAGTCCAAGGCAATGTTAAAGTTTTTGACAGCTGAGGTAATGGTCATTCAGGGGTCAAGGTTTAACAAGGTTTAACAATTACATGTCAATGGGAAGGTATTGTCCAAATGGGTGTTGTTTTCAAGTATGAAATGAATCCATTTACTAATACGGAAGTTATGGGAAATGTTACAGTTTTTTGACGGACAGACTAACAGACGGATGGGTCAAAAACTATAACTATATGCCATCCTTCTGTGTATAAAAAGTACTTAACATGTTTAACGTGTTACCGTTTTAAGTTTTTCTTATAATACCTATTAATACACTTAACCATTATTTTTATACTTAAATTATCACAAATGAACTAGGATCTTTATGAATGAACCGGAATATTTGACGGATCTCGTGACGTACAACATTGTCAACGGTAAATCTAGGCCAGTGCGAGAACCGCTCACTAAAACACGAGCAAATGTTTCAATTTATGTTTGACCTTACTCGTTTTTTTTTTTTTTTGCCCTGTAGTGGCCATTGTTTTGGTGTTGCAGAAACTTATGGTGCAGCTGGTGAAGCGTCGATGTGTTGTTTGCTTTCATCGCAGTTAAATAGGGTGTTCCGTTAGGGCCAGCGCCTTTGCCCTAACAACTCGAAGCGCGAAGCGCGGCAGTACGATGGTGAAAGTTCGACATTACGATGGTGAAGTGCGAAAGTACGATGGAGACAGTACGATGGTGACAGTACGACAGTACGTTGGCGAAGCGCGACAGTACAATGTTGACAGTACGATGGTGACAGTACGATGGTGACAGTACAATGTTGACAGTACGATGTTGACAGTACGATGGTGACAGTACGACTGTGACAGTACGATGGTGACAGTCCAAAGGTGACAGTACGATGGTGACAGTCCAAAGGTGACAGTACGATGGTGACAGTACGATGGTGACTGTACGATTGTGACAGTACGATGGTGACAGCACAATAGTGACAGTACGATGGTGACAGTGACAGTACGATCGATGGTGACAGTACGATTGTGACAGTACGATGGTGACAGCACAATGGTGACAGTAGGATGGTGACAGTGACAGTACAATGGTGACAGTACGATGGTGACAGTACGACAGTACGTTGGCGAAGCGCGACAGTACAATGGTGACAGTACGATGGTGACAGTACGATGGTGAAAGTACGACAGTACGATTTGACAGTACGATTGTGACAGTACGATGGCGAAGCGCGACAGTACAATGATGGTGACTGCAGTACTGTCACTATCATGTGACCGATGTGACTTGGATCATCTCCTTCCAGATGATATACCGGAAAAGTTGATTTGTCATGCTATAAGAAAATCTAATTGAAATTCTTTCTCATGTTTAATTCTTTCCAGAAATTGGCAAAGGTAGCATCTTCAGAAGGTAATAAAGTGAGATTAGGACTTGATATTACCATGGAATACTGTAGGATTTGATTTAGTTGTGTGTAACCTAAAGTACAGCTCCGCTATTGAAAAAAAAATTCCTGAATTTCACTAAGTAATCAAAAATATTTTCAGAAATTAAACGACTTCAATTCCACAAAACAATTTTTGTATTTGTTTAGTAAAATTTTGATAAAAATTAACAGTTTAATGGAGTCCGTAAAATTGGTTTATATTCCTACGCGTTATTTGATCATGTGACGCAACGACTGGAGATTGTGAAGTAAATGAAGAAAATTCACAAGGTTTCCTTTGATTTTTACTTGCGACATTATTTTCATAACTTACACCTCCCAGATTTTAGCTCGTCCGAGAGATCATAAGGCAAATTTAAGGAAGGTCTATATAATGTTCACAAGCCAAAATATTGACAGGCGCGCCGATCCATGGTGAGCTGAAACGGTCAGAGTTGGTCCATTTAAAACATAACAAAAATAAACAAAAAAATGTAAGTTTTAGTGATGCCGAATTTAAATAAAGAGCTGAAGTCGACAATTAAGCCAAAGTACTAATGAAAGTGAACGTAGCACGCACAGAATTCCATACAAAAACATTTTTCAATCATCCAAGTCAACTGACAGGTGACACTTCCGATACTCTTGTCTAGACCTCGAGTATTCTGCCTAGACCTCGAGTATTCTGCCTGGACCTCGAGTATTCTGTCTAGACCTCGAGAGTATTCTGCCTAGACCTCGAGTATTATGCATAGATCTCGAATATTCTGCCTAGACCTCGAGAGTATTCTGCCTAGACCTCGAGTATTCTGCCTAGACCTCGAGTATTCTGTATAGACCTCGAGTATTCTGCCTAGACCTCGAGTATTCTGTCTAGACCTCGAGAGTATTTTGCCTAGACCTCGAGTATTATGCATAGACCTCGAATATTCTGCAAATAACTCGAGTATTCTGTCTAGACATCGAGTATTCTGTCTAGACCTAAAGTATTCTGTCTAAACCTCGAGTATTCTGCCTACACCTCGAGTTTTCTGTCTAGACCTAAAGTATTTTGTCTAAACCTCGAGTATTCTGTCTAGACCTCGAGTATTCTGTCTAGACCTCGAGTATTCTGCCTTGACCTCGAGTATTCTTTGAATTAAATATTTACCAACACAACTGCAACAATCCTCCAAAGTTAAAGTTGGCAATTGACTTTTATTTACCTACATAGAGCTTTTATTTAAAAATTCGGACAAGACACTGGTGCATATGGTCGGACAGACAAAGAGACGAACGGGCAATTAGAGAGCAAGCAACGCCTGACAATTTGTAGCAAACAGAAATAGGGATGGACGGACACTGACAAATGGAGACAAAACGAACCAGAAACAAGAAATATAATCAACAGGACACAGACGTCCCACATGCCTTTGTCAGAAAAAACGTGAAGACAGAGTCACAGGCAAACAGACAAAACAAATCTAATTTGCCGCATGCTGTATAAGCACTGATTTTATTTGTTTTAATGCCCATTTTTTACTATTTAAAGGGACATAACTGTGGTCATGCTGAAACAATTTGCAAAGGAAACCCCAGGTGCACAATTTTTTATGGCTAACATTCATGGAAGTTTTCGTGATTTTCAAATTCTTTAGGCGCTACACGCGACTCAAATTTTAAAATGTCCAGTTTTACATTTTAAAGGGACATAACTTTGGTCATACTGAATCGAGCTGCATAGTTAAACCCAAGGTGCACAGCAACTCATCATGGCTAACATTCAAGGAGGTTGTTTTGATTGCATTTTAAATACTTTTGAAGCTACGAGCGACTAACTTCTCGGACGGAATCACGGACGCACGGAATCACGGACGCACGGAATCACGGACGGACACCTTGGCAAGTGGCACAACTAGGAAAGTTACAATACAATGCAAACTAGACTCATATATATTCAAGCTATCATTGAATGTCTAGCTAAATGAGTTTGTGCTTAGCTCCGTAAAGTTCATAACACATAGGAACCTGTCGGATAAAAGCAATGGACTTGTTCCTTAAAGACAATAAAACCGAGATTCTTTCACCTCTTCACTTTCTTATTTTAGCATTTTTATATAAATGATGGTTCGGTCATTTTTTAAACGTTCAATCAAAAGCTTTAACATCGACGTTAAAGCTAGATTTGCTTTTATTTCCTAATATAGATCTGATGTTGAACTGCGATGTTTGAGGCCAACTTCACGGATCCCAGTTATCATAATTGCGATTCACTATTAAACGTTCATTGTCCACACCAAAACGCGCAACCGGAAGTGCTACCAGCAACATAGAAATGCAGTCGATGCTGACAGCAGTTTTAAAGTCTGTTTCAACGTTTTAACAAATATTTTCCAGAAGATTATGGTACACATATTATTCCGAATGAAGTGCACTGGTACATGAAAGAACTGTTTAGTAAAATACCGTTCTGTTTTGCTCGCAAAAAAAAACAGTTGAAAAGAGGAAACTCCTAAATTATGTATGGTCAAGCAAATTTTTGAAATTTTGATTTAGTTTTTATCTTTTGAAATGTTACATTATTTTATTCTATTCAGTTTTTGATATAGGGTTTATTCACCTATCATCCATTTGTTCGTACCTTTTGGTGCATTAGTTCTAAATAATCTATTATCACTACATTTTAATCATAAATTGTTTACTTTCATTATATTTTGTCTAATTCCTTTTTCACTCAGCTTCAGTGCTCGTGCCTGCCCTTACAGCACTGTATTTGTAAGTTTGAATAAACAAAACTGTACTTTTTGCAATTGCAAAGAAGACGAATAGAATATAAAAAACAATTATGTCATAAGTCTTTTACTTTTTAATATTCATAAAATCAATATCTTGAATGTGAGAAAAAATGTATTTCTTTAAACCGTTACAGAGTTATTCGTCTGATACACACTGATCGTGTTCAGATGTCGATGTTTTCTGGAATAAAAATTGCATTCGGGTTAAAATGCATCGTGCTGATTAAACACAAAAAAATACAAAGTGTTTTTGCAGACTAACTAATTCAATTCAAAGTCAGTCACACGTACGTTTCTGGAAAAGTTAAATTCCTACTCATTTTTGTTTAACTTTATATCACAGAGAGCAGCGTAGGGTAGTTCCGTTTACTGAAAACCTCCACACATCAAAGAGTGCAAAAATTAGGCTAATTTTTATCTAGTAAAAAATCTTCTGTTCTAACTATCTGTTTACTAACCTACATTAGATCACTTTTTAACTTTTTTTGAATAAGTCTACGGTATTATAAATTCTTTCTGACTGAAGACGTTTGGGTGTTGCTGTTAATTTCAAGATGGCGCGTGTAATATTCCTAGTCTGTGTATTTTTAATCGAGTTATTTTATTATAGTTATTGTATGACATTTGACGACATGCCTGATTTTAAACTCAGTGGAATAATGAGTGATTTGGATGATAATATAGCTAGTCTAGAACAAAAGTTGATTGAGCAGTCTGCTGAAATCCGAGAGTGGCAAGCACGGGTTCGAGTACTGGAGAATGCATGTGGATGACACCAGGCTGGATAAACAACATGGTAAGTAAAACTGTTGTAAAATTTACAGTATCAGTAAAGAAAAAAAGCTTTTCAGTTCCCTCGACAAGAATAGCTACATAAAGTAAACCAGAAATAGCTATCTTGTCTGTGGACAAACTCGTGTCCAAACCAACCAGATGAAATGTAATTAGCTCGTGTACAGCTGTAATCATTTCAAACATGTCCTGATACACTACTCGCACGCTGTGAAAGGCCATTTAACATTGGGTCTCATGAGGCATTTTTCAGATGTAATATCATCTGGACCTGAAAACGCGGTATATTCATAAAGTAGTTACAGCGTTCATTCAGTACCTTTTATCAATTATGCAAAGTTTCAGTCATATATTACATTTGAATGCGTTTACCCTGTAAAGCCTTGCGTTCACAGAAGTGATGTTTAAATCTAGAAAATGGGAAACAGTTGGTGAATAAGATTCATGTGGTATAACTCGAAACGTTTCCTGCTTCAAAATGTCAGTAACAAGGTGTGGAAATTTTCGTAGTTATGCAGAAAGACGTGAACTTCATGCCTAAACCTAGATGTTATTTTGTATATTTTTTGGCAGCACATAGAATGTCCTCGTTAATGTCTTCTTCTCAAGAACATGTTCTTTAAGTCATAGATCATGTTTATTATGTGTTATTTAGGAAATAGATTTTAAGTTTGAGTGATATACCGTCGAATATATCACGGTGTAGAGTTCAGATGCGTAGTAATTTAATCACGAAAGCCTTAGGCATTCTAAACGCATCTGAACGAATAAACAATTTTAAACAAATACTCACCTAGTTTGGAAATTATTTTCCATAACAATAAATAGGCAGGTTTAAAACCATATATATTGTCCTCTTGTTTAATTTTATAATGAAATTTTCGTCTTGTGTATACTAGTAACTTGTAAACTATCGGAAGGACTGATTAGAACTCTTAACATATCCGTATATTTAATTAAATGATGAACTTTCTATCTTGAGCATGCCTTTGAAACTTAAAATATAAATTTATCTTTTAATTTTCATTACTATAAGCTAGTGTTTTGAATACAATGCTTTGTTCGTGGGCGGATGGGAGACCATTGTCACCTTATTGTGGCAGTTCTTGTTCTTATCATTCAGTCAAAAGGACTTTCATCACATAACTCGTATAATAATGCTAATATTGTGCTATACAAATCAAGTGAACAATAAGCAGGTGGTGTGCCTGTATTTATTTAAACTTTATTTTTTTACTAAATATTTAGGCATACATGTCATGGAAAAACGTAATCAGGTGAGCATCAACCTATCTTTATCAAATAAGGTCAGAGGCGTCAAAATGTCAACAAATGTGTCTGTAGTTGATCTATGGCGTATATAAGTTACATTTAATTCAAAGAAAACTTTCTGTCATTCCTGTTTCATGTTCTTATTATAAGAGTTTTCTCCCATTTCCTTTCTGCTCTTAAAGACTGGCTCCTCCCATTTTAATCTTCGGCTGTCTTCGTGATATTGCCATATATGGAAGTTGCAAAATCAGTCTACACATGTTAATCCGGTATAGATGTAAAGTTGTCAAACGGATGCAGTTACATTGTAACTCCGTGTCGTACGGTGTAAGACGTATAGTGTACTTTATATCGTCTACATTTGTTCATGCCCTACTCTGAGTTTGGAAAGTTGAAAATACAATCCTACAATTTGCTTTTGCTGCGTGTTATCAGCTTACTTATTAGAATTAAAGATGATATGTGTAAAACTGTAATATTCAATATTCAGATGTGCCTCTCGGATAAATGCATTTAGGTTTTAACGAATGAGCATTGTAAAACTAAAGTATGAATTAACAAACTTGCAAGGCTGATTAGCCTCCATATTCTTGAACGAATCAACCCCGCGTGCCACTTATGTAATGTCATATAAAATACTATTTTTTCAAAATGCAGAACATGGATCTAGATAAAAATAGGTCTTCATATACCCACTAGTTTCATCAAGTTTTCATTCGTGTGTGTACCGGTAGAGTTTTTGTTAAAATACGAATAGATATATATATTTATTGGTCCATGTAATGTACTGAGATTCAATTTAATATAATTACGAGTATCATATTTCTACGCATCCATGCATTACAAAGGCATAACAAAGCATAAATGAAACACTCCCCTCGTGTTAAAGAAACTACCATCAAACTTAGTGTATATATATTTTTCAGGTAAACATACAAAATGTATATCTATGGTCTGTGTTTCTTGTTTTTAAAGTTGTGCATCTGTTGGCTGCATTTTTCAAACATTAAACCAGAAATCGTAACATTCCACAGCAGTCTGTTTCGCTTTGGCTTTACATAAATTAGACCGCCACATATGTTTCAAACACAAATCTTTTTAATTCCAGACCCGAGAATCCGTTTAAAGAATCTGTGAATAAATGAAGCGTTACAAGATTGAGTATCAGATATTCTTTAAAGTACAAATTTGAAACAGAAAGTGGCTCATTTGAACCAACTAGTATGACGACATAATTAGTGCCCCGTAAATTCTAGTAATCATTAGGCATTTTTATATAATGCTTACTTACTTACTTCCTAAAGGACTGGTTCCCCGCGCACTCACCCCTTCCTCAATAAGACATTTTATATTCTAGTTTAGATTTACACAAGTCATATAATAGTAATAAAATGAAAAAAAAATAGTTTGTTGTGCTTATTTTTTAATTGTATGATTTGTAAATATTAATTATAATATGTATTACATGTATTATAAAATTTTTCAAGCAGTACAATTTTTAACATATAAACGTACAGTCTGTGTACAATTATTTCAGCATTTGCCGTAAACTATGACAATACAACACAATATAAAGTTAAGCGATTTTTTTTTCCAGATTTCATCGACGCATTTGTTTGTATTTTTCATAAGGAATTATATTTCTAGTTTTATACTAACATTATTTTATTAGTTTACTATCAAACGCTTATAATTTACCATGACCATTATAGCTGAATTCCACAAACTACTGTACATAATTATTTCAAATATATTATTGTAATTTTTACACAATCTTCCTTTCATGCAATTGTTCTAAGGTCTCTGGATTTTTATTTTGAATAGTGATTGAAAAATTCCATATCTTAAGCAGATGTACTTGTGTTCAAATTATGTTATATACAAGGAGACAATTATGTTTTTTAATTGTTTTAGTTATGAGTCGCCAGAAACGTGGACTGAAGGATCCCCGGCTTGTTATGTTCGTCGGAAAACCCGGACCACCTGGTAAGACTAGGCTTACATACGTACAATGTTTATGACAAGCTAAGAAAGGCTCTAGGATCTTAGACTTGAGACTTTGACTCACCATTCCGATTTCTTTTTACAGATTCTGTTATAAAGAATATTTTACAGTTACTGTTGCTGTCAAAATGTGGAACAAAATCTCTCAGGTTCCTTTTCAACACGATACTATACCAGTACAATATACGTCGTTTCTTGCAAATACTAGTATAGACATTTAAATGTATGAAAAGTAAACACAATATAGTGTATTTGGAAAATAAATATATAAAATATTTCATAAAACAACATTATATGTAGAATGTTGATTTTTGCCGTTTAAGGTCGCCCCGGAAAACCAGGTAAACCAGGGGCAGTTGGTAGACGAGGTGAAAAGGGCCATAAAGGTGTGGCCGGACCACCCGGTCTCCGAGGTCCTCCGGGACCATATGGTCCTCCCGGATGGCAGGGACCACCAGGCTTTATAGGGGGACAGGGCATTAAAGGCGAAAAAGGCTTTGCTGGAGTCGACGGCGTTCCTGGTCTTATGGGAGATGTTGGTTTTGTTGGCTATAATGGCCAACACGGACTTATGGGTCCACCAGGTGTAATGGGTCATATAGGATTCATTGGGATGACCGGTTCTCCGGGTCCAAGAGGGGACATGGGTGACGTTGGAATATCAGGTCCACCTGGTGAAAAGGGTAGTCTTGGTGTTCCTGGCCCCGTTGGGTTTTACGGCGGAGCTGGAGAAATGGGCGAACCGGGGTTTATGGGACCACCTGGAGAATTCGGATACAAGGGGCTGAAAGGAGATATTGGAATTCCCTGGTGATAACGGACCTTGGGGTCCAGTTGGGCGTCCTGGACCTGTGTATGATCCATTTGCTGCTATGTTCTCCCCTGGGCCGATGTTTGTAAAGATGCATGGAGGACCTCCGGTAGAAAACTGCACAGACGATGGTGAGAACAATACAAACTGCTCTTCTTTCGATGGAAAACAAATGGCCCCTGCTATTCCTTATAACAGTAAATCTTTACCCTCCTTCTATCTTCCACCGCCAGGAGCTCATGTGATGCCCGCCCAGCCGAGCATGAAGAAGGCCTCAATGGCGTATGGACCACCCGTATATAGTCAGAAGCATACGTTTGCTCTTGGACCGAGTCCTGTGTACTATGATGACATCGATAAAGACATACTGAATGAACAACAGTACATGGAACTATTGGAAGAAGAAAGGATGGAAAATGACGTTAATGTAACAGCAGCTAACAAAACAGTTAGTGCCGAAAATAACCAAACGATTACTGACCTTGAAATTGACGAAGAACAGTCTAGTGAAAACATAGATGGTGCTGATGATTCTGAAGAAACTTCAGAAGAAGATGCTGAGAATACAGAAGCTAATCTGACAGAAGGTACGCCAGAAGACTCGGCAGAGGATGAAAAGGAGGAAAGTTCGGAATCTGTATCCCAGTCCGAGGAGGGCGAGGTGGAAGAGGGAGAGGGGGAAGAGGGAGAGGAAAATATAGAGGAGGGGGAATGATAGCTTAAATACTTGAAGAACATTTGGACAAGACCTAGATTCCTTATGCAAGTTTTAAAATGTCATTGATTTAAAATATAGCTGAGATAATCTGTAGATGGTGTTATGAAATATCTGAAGGCTACTGACATCTGTTCTATTTCTTTTTAAACATTTTTATATGACCAGAAGATTGGTGAAAACAGACTCGGTTACCATAAGCTATTTGAAATATCCCATGAAATAAAGTATACTTCAGTTAAGCTTTTCTTTAAATGCCTGTTCTATGTAAAACCATTTCTTATTGTTCCTGATAAGAAGTTAGGGGAGGTAACTCTTAATCTGCACTGGATCAGTGCAGACATGAAAGTGCGTCTTGGAAAAGACCAATCTAAGCGGGATTCGAACTCAGGTTCTCCTGTATCGAAAACCAGTGAAAGAATCGATACTTTGTCGCAGTTGTCAGAGGTTACACTATAGGCTGGTGTGCACTGAACCATAACAAGTTAAGTGTTCACTGTCTGTTGTTTCGAGGAAGAGATAAGTTGATATAACCAACCGAGAACTGACAATTTTTACACCTTACAGCTAAATAACCCCAAATGCGTTTAGCATAACACTTTATTACATTTTATTCACGTATAAACCAGAACAAGATTGCTGAAAATGAATGAACGCTCCCCGAAACACATGCTGATGTATGATATGATTCCTTCCGGAACTAGAACGGACGGATTGTGTATGGTTTTTGAATCTTCTTTAAATTGCCATCGAATCTGCATTCCACGTTTCTTGGAAATCTCTTTGTAGCATGACTTTAACCTCAAAGGAGTTTGTAATATACTAATCGTCCCTCCTGAGGCTTCCAGTAAATTTTCATGAAATTCGAGCAACTAGCCCAGACACGAGAATTTCTACCGCATACTGTATGAAGTAAATCAAAAGCCCTAAAACTAGAGGAATTAATCAATCCGGATCATGATGTAATATGCACGTTTCCTGTAAGATTCACATTAGATTTTAGTTAATTCCAGCCAGTCATTAATAATATAGCCTATAAATATGTAAAAACATCATGCCTTACCATAACCGTAAATTTTGCAACCTCTTTTAGTACTGAAGATGCTAATAGTTTCAATTATTTTTAATTAAATATCAAAAAGTGGTTGCAGAGAAATAGCCCGGACACGAAGAGTGTTGCAAACAGTATAGATCATGCAGGCAGAGGACCAATCGAGCACTAACCTTTGACATAATTCAGTTCTTCCGGTACGTCAATGATACAGATATCTAAGTCTATCTGAAGTCTGTCCGACAGTCACGTCTATCTTTATTCACCAACTCCTTCCCGCCGTTATTAGACGCTTGCACGACGTTATTAGATGCTTGCACGCCGTTATTAGATGCTTGTAGGCCGTTATTAGATGCTTGCACGACGTTATTAGATGCATGCAAGCCGTTATTAGATGCTTGCACGCCGTTATTACATGCTTGTGCGCCGTTATTAGATGCTTGCACGACGTTATTAGATGCTTGCACGACGTGATTAGATGCTTGCACGACGTTATTAGATGCTTGCACGCCGTTATTAGATGCTTGCACGACGTTATTAGATGCTTGCACGCCGTTATTAGACGCTTGCACGCCGTTATTAGATGCTTGCACGACGGAGGAACGGTCTGCTCTCGTCGTCTACAATCGATTTCCTTCAATTTCTAAACATTCTGTGCCATTGATACACAAAAGTATTGCCACTTGATACTAGCGTGCCCGATGCCTGTATCATTTTAGTCTCTGCAGATGTTCTACTAAAACTACGCGAAACTTTCTCAACACTCTGCAATTCCATGTCACTAGTCGACGTTTCCAGTCATCTTATACACCAGTTCACAACTTCTGTCTGTGCATCGAAACAATTTCAGCTACAGTCGTCCATTTTGGCAGACATTAAGACATTAGTAGGTCAGTAGGTCATTTGATTTCGCGCCAAAAATGAAAATATAATTGAAATAGATACCAAAATAAAAGTTATAGTGCGTAATTAAAAAAAATGTTTCCTATGGATAAGTGTACTGTACATTGTTCAGAATAATCAATTCTTTGTATTCATTTTTATTGAATTCATCTTAATTTGAAATATTTAGACTGATTTATTCATAGACGAACTAATTATAGTCACTGGTGCTATTTAAAAAAGAACACACAGTAAACTTCAGACAGTAAAGCATTATTATCATACTCTTTGAAACATAGATGAATTAAACAAAAGGGTCCTAATGGCCCAAAATCACGCACCTGAGTCCAATTGCTCAAGTTTCATAACTATAGTTGCAGACATGGCAAATTATGCATATTTTGGATCCAAAGGGGCCATAACTCTGGAACTCATGATTGGATCAGGTAAAGAAAGGAGATCTATTGTTGATAAATATTTTGTTAAAGTTTGTTTGAAATTGAATACATGTTGAAATGCGAGCATAAAATTATGAATGTAAGATTGGAAAATCAACTTTTACTTCTGTTACCATGACCCGAGTGACCTCAAACCCCACCCAGTGGTAGAGATCCATGCAAGCTATCAAATATCAAAGATATCAGTCGATAAATGAAGGCTCCATTACAAATAGTAGAAATTCTATTTTTAGCCTTGGTGATCTTGACCATGACCTCAATGAATGATAGATGTTCAAAAAAAAAGGTGCCTGCAAACCAAAAATCTTAATCATTTATCAATAAATAAATGCTCTATGACAGGAAGTAGAAAAACATATTTTTAACCCTGGTGACCTTGACCCGGTGACCTCAAAACCCCACCTAAGGGTATAAGTCCATGCAAGGAACCTACATAACAAATATCTAAGATATAGGTCAATAAATGAAAGCTCTGCCAGATAAAATTAAACAAATCTATTTTTAGCCCTTGTGGCCTTGAGCCCAGTTAAAGGTAGCAGTTCATGCAAGGTAGAAATGTCTAAAATTATCAGTCAATAAATATAGGCTCCATGACGAAAAGTAGAACAAGAGGGCAATGATGGCCCTTGATGGCTCACCTGAATACTTTGCCTTGAGCAAACATCAAAAGCCTTTTTAAGGTTCTCCCTACATAAATCTATAAGAATTAAAGTTCACCCCAAGGTAGAGCCAATTTTCACCGAAGGGGCATAATTTTAACAAACTTGCTAGATGACCTCTAGCTGATGCTCTATGCAAAATATCTAAGTTCTCTAGGCCTTGTGGTTTCTGACAAGAAGATTTTTTAAGTCTACCCTATATAAGCCTATGTATAATCATTAAGTGACCCCTGTCGCAAGGATACTAATGACCTAAGGGACATTATTTGAACAAAACCTAAAACATGACCTCCAGATGATGCTCCGTGCAAAAAATCTTAGGTCTAAAATTAACGGTTTCTCACAAGAAGATTTTTATAAGATTAAATATTTTGCATAAACACGACCCCTGGGCTGGGGTCAATTCTGACCCTAAGGACCTAATTTGAACAGACTTAGTAGAGGATCTCCTTTTGATGCTCTATGCAAAATGTCTAAGTTCTAGGTCTTGTGCATTCTGGCAAGAATTCCCTATATAAGCCCATGTAAAATCAAGTGACCCCAGGGCAGGGCCATTAATGACCCCTGGGGCATAATTTGAACAACTTTGGCAGAGGACTTTGAGCTCCATGTATAAAAAAAACTTAGCCCTTTGCTTAATGGTTTCAGACAAGATTTTTTAAGGTTTTCCATATACAAGTCTATGAAAATCAAGTGACCCTGGGGAAGGGCCAATTTTGACGCTAAGGGGCGTAATTTGAACAAACTTGGTACAGGACCTTTAGTTGATGCGCAATTAAAAAATATCCAAGCTCTAGGCTTTGTGGTTTCGGACAAGAAGATTTGAAGGTTTATGAAGGTTTTCCCTATATAGGCCTATGTAGGGCCAATTTTGACCCCAGGGGTATAATTTGAACAAATTTGGTACAGGTCCACTAGACAATGCTACCTACCAAATCTTAAGGTTAAGTTTTTCCATTCTGTTGCATCACATGGCCATGATGGAATTCAATTTTTTGAACAGCTGTGGTAGAGCTTCATGCTAGGAATATCCCAGGCATGTTTCGTCAAAGTTGGCATTGGCAGTATAGGAGGAGAAGTCGTTCAAGTCAAATTGTCGATGACCTATGGCGCACATCTTACAACAGACAATGAATGATCCCAAAAGCTCACCCTTGAGCACTTCATGTTCAGGAGAGTTAAAAATCTAATTTTAGTCTTGATGACTTTGACCGACAATGACCCAGACCCTTCCATGAAAGGTCCTAGCAAGTTACTTACATACCAAATATCTAAGACTCTGGTCAACTAAGGCCTTATCGATTGAGACAATAGTATGTCTTCAACAGTTTATAAAAAAAGAGGTGGCCCCTGGGTTTGGGTCCATTTTGATCCCAGGGCCATAGGTTTGAACAAACTTGGTAGAGGTACCTATGGCCAGGTTCCACACCAAAAATCTGAACTCTAGACCTGATGGTTTCTGACAAAAAAATGAAATTTTTTCCTATGTATGTCTATACAAATATGCCTACTTTGGCCCTTTAAGGGGCCTTAATTCTGGAACCCATGATTGGATCTGGCCAGTTCAAGAAAGGAACCAAGATCTATTGCTGGTCAATGTTATATATAACAGTCAGAAATAAAACCACTACCATGTAGAGAAGACAAAATATGCCTGCTTTTTTTCCCTATCAGGGTCCAAATCTCTGTAACATATGATGGGATCAGGCTGTTTCAAGAAAGGAAGTGAGATCAACATGATACAAGTTCTGTGCAAGTTAGGTTCAAATTAATTTAAAATGAAACTTCTATCATTCAGACAAAAAACTGATGGACAAATGGATGGACATCAGGTGGACACAAAAGCTCCACAATGGTTTGATAAGCTAAAGAAGTAATACTTTTTCCATGGAAAAAGAGTAATGGTTTTTGTTTCCAGCAAATTTCCTGTTTCAACAAATGCCAGACTTCAATAAATTGTAAAAGCTATGATGAAGGGAACAAGTGTCTTGCCTTCTTTATTGACAACTTAAAACAACTGTAAATTGAAAACATCAACAAACTACAACCATTTAAACTCATTTATTCATGATCAATGTTGGTAATCAGAAGTTAAAAGAATGTCACCTCTTCTACAAATCTTCTATCCTGAATTCCTATATTAATTAAAATACACCTCAAACTACCTTGGAATTTTTTCCTTGTAATTATGATATAACCACTGAGTGACAAAACTTGTGATGTTGCTTATCAAATGATGTAATGATAATTGCGTTTAACAAAACCCCACTAGCAGACCTGCTACAATGCCTCATCAATGATATGCTCACCTCTGCTGTTATTATTCTTAGTGATATTTTCAATGTCTTTACAAAATTCAAAGATTCAACTGACTTGACAAATAATTACATATTACACAAAAACCCTTAAAGATCAATTTCCTCCCTTCCCAGTAACACAGAATAAATTACAGCAATTTATATTCCATCTGAAGTGTTATACAATTGAATCAGCTATCTTCAGCCATCCTGTATCATGTCAGTGAAGTTTTGTTTTCATAAAATTTTAACTGATGAAGATCATTTAAGACTAGTTCATCCCATTTAAGGCCTAAAGGAACCATTCAGATCTCAGATACTTCAGCTGAACATGTTGCTAAGGAATTATATATGTTCATTACTGTGAAAGAAAATTTTTATAATTTCTAAAAAGAGCTCAGAGCAATCTGAAAACAGTACCACACATTATCTTCCAATATGTACAAGTGAAACGATACTGAAAATGATGAAATATAGGAAGATCTACATGAAAAAACAGAACGAATGTCAAACATGTCCACTGAAGAAAGAGCCACTTATTCCTCTGTCTAAAAAACACAATCTTCTTTAAGCAACACAATTTCTAAGTTTAAAAGAGATATGCAGATACCACAAAGAACTTAACTGAAAAACTGAATCACACAATATTAACAAATTTTCCAGCATCATTAATATTGTATGTTGAGCAAGCACTTTTCATACACAATCAAAACCTAAATCTTCATTTTTTTTATGTCAATTCTGACCAAGTTCTCATATATACATGTATGCTTCCCAGTCATAATCATAATTAATAGTTTAAAAGAATCAAACTGAAGTTGTTTTTTTTGTTTTTTTCAAATGCACAAAATCTTAACTTAGCAACAACCAGTTTGTGTAATAGATGTAAGAATTCCAGTTCCAACTGCTGGAAATGTCAATGTTTCACCTGGATCAAGTGATACACTAGTCAAAACTGACAGTTTTATTTATAACCAGTATTTAAATCGATGAGTCATCCTGACAATACAAATAGCACAATCACAAAACGTAGTCCAGTTCATATCTAAGGAAGTTATTTTTAGCATCATTAGGAACTCTGGGATATGCTGGTATCATTCCGTCCTGTGCTCCAATGTATACTGTGTTATAAACTTTCCAGTAGACATCACGAACTTTACGTGCTGGGTGAAACAAACCCTGTAAAACACACAGAGAATATATTAGATTTTACAGTTCAAATAAGGCTGTGCCTGGTAATGGCAGAGTACATTTATTGTTGACATATGTACTTCAGTTTACTTAAGCAGATTAAACATGAAATCATAAGCACAAGAATAAACTCAAAAGATCTGAAGGAACATCAGATAAGTACCTTCACCTGACACTTTTAACTTGAAGATCAAAACATGTACATAACGGTCGAAAAAGCATTGTGCATAAAACACTACAGCAGTACTAATGTCAAAGTCTTGAAGGGGTAGAGTGAAAGACTTGCAACTTGCAATCAGAAGATAAATGGTCTGAGACCCACCAAGGATGAGTGACTCCAGTGGACATTCTGACAATCTCCACCTTTTGTACACGACAACTGGTTTGAACCCAGGAAGCAGTCATCAATAAAGAATAACATTAAGATGTAAAAACTTGATTTCCAATCAATTTAAAGCAGGTTAAGTTTACATTAAACTAAACAAACAAAACAAAGTATACCTGTAAAGCATATTGCAGTACTTTTGATGGACCTAGTCCAACTCTCATACCCTCAATGGCTCCCATAAAAGCTTGGACTACATGAGGTGATGTTTCAAACACATTGGGCCATACATAGTTGAGAAGGTGAGTGAGAGCATCCTCACATCCAAAGCCATACACACCCAATGCCATGTGCTGTATAGCTGACATAGCAGTCTGTCTGTGAACCAAGTCTCTGAAAAGAGTAAAATGAAAATATCATCATTGTAACATGAAAAAAAAGAAGACATTAACAATGAAGTAGGAATAAAGCTCAAAGCAGGAACTAAGCTCAAGGTTAGAATTTAGGTCATTGGTTCAAGTCAAGTCAAGTTACTACAAACAAATATCTGCACTTGTTTTGGACCTGTTGAACTAGGTCTGTCAAACATGTAACAATGAGGTCACATGTTTATAAAGGACATAAGTAACATTCTATTGAAAATATATTGATTTACATATAAATATCTACCCAGTAAACTTCTGATACATTTAACTTCTTAAAGCGACTGACTCACAGATGGGCCGACCATGAAATAAACAGAAAATGTTTATACGTCTTGAAATTATAGCTGTAATTGTGAAGAACATATCTAAATTAAGTTATTCACCCATTTTTTGTTACAGAAACTCATCACAATATGAGGGTTTACACATTTTTATCAGTAAAAATTTACCCAGTTAGTTACAGGGTAGACACCTTGGTTATAATTTTAATTTTCATGGTGTATTATGTATTTTCCATAGTAGTTTAACTTCTCTTCTATGTTAAAGGAAAAAAAACTTCAGCTAAATCTGTGAGTCAGTCACTTTAACCAGCAAGCCATACATGTACATGTAAAAGGTTAAAAGAAAGTCGATATTTACTCCTAACTAGAGATGTATCTCTTACCTGTCCATAAGAGCATCCTCTAACAAGGGTGTCACAGCATATATATAATCTTTTCCCATTTCTCCGATATATTCAAACATAAATGATAAGGATTTCAGGACACCATTTTGTACATTCAGTTCTGGTACACGGTACTCATTCATTAAAGCTGGTAACACTGTGAAAGGTGAACATGTCTCAGCAACTATCGCTATGGCAACTGTAGTACACACACGATTCTGTCGTTCTTGTACCTTGAGATTGTTAAGTAATGTGGCCAACACATCATGCGGACTGAAAAACAAGAAAAACTTGAACCTAAAATTTCTGTGTATGTAACCTCAAGAGTGCCAATCCATAAATCTTATAAATGATTTAAAATTCATCGAAGTCCCAGGATCAAAGTAGATATTACTTTACAAAGAAAGATGTGTTACTGGCAGAAATAACCTTTACTCGTATCAAAAAATCATTCCTTTGTTTTTTTTAATTAATGATAGAAGAAATGCTAGAAATATAGTGCAGTTATTTTTTCAACGATACTTCAAAAACACAAAATAAGAAAGACTTATCATGAATTTCAGTAAAATCAATGTGATACTACAACTTTAAAGTGAATTCAATGTCCTCTGATATAAAACATTAATTCAATGCTACTTATTACTTATAAAAACAGCTGTTTTTTATGGAGAGAATTCTTACATTAGTTTTACATTACAAATTTTTTCTGATCATCAACTGGGCATCTTTTTGCCTTATTAAATATTACAGATGAATTTAGATAAGATCAATGAAGTATAAACAATGTATTTACCCAATGGCTTTAGCAATATAACCAAATGTGTTGACCGTAGCTCTACGAATGGCTTTCTTGTGAGCTTTCAGTAGCTCTAAAAGCTCAAAACAGATTCTCATCCACTCTCTGGCGGACACGTACTCTGCACCACGGTCGGCTATACGACCTACAAGATCTATACAGTTCTCCTGTACTTTCTCATGTCTGAAAGATAAAACATACTTTAATGTGCAACAGAAATGATATTTTCTATCAGTAAATTCTAAATGAATCAAGCTGTCCAACACAAGGTTTCGAAAGCTATTCATGAGGGATGTAATACATTACTGAAACTAAGCTCAAAATAATCAAGAGAGCTATCTTAAAGCTCTGTTTATAAATTAACTGTATAGTGGATGTACATTTCTCAACTTTGAAATAGAAATTATTCATGTGGTAGTTATTATATACTTATAAATACATTTTAGGTATTTGTATGTCTTCTGAAAAGTTTAGTAAATCTTGTCTTTGTAAGCAAATACAATCCTAAATGATTAATTTAATATCATTTCTTTCTTTCCATTCACTTCTTTTTTCCTTGAAGAAAAGAGTTAATCTTATATGCTTCAGTTTTTATTTCAGGCTTGAAAGAGGTTCTTGTTCAATCTTCTTTTCTTTTTAACTCATTAAAGCAACTTTAAGGATACATTAACACTGACAGACATTTAAAGAAAAGCATCTTTGTCAAAACTCAAGTTCTTTAACCAAAATAATAAATATTTCAACTAACCTGTTTTTGAGAATGGGTGTGAGCCTGGGGAGTAGATCTTTAATTGGTGGTGTCATTTTAGTCATACCAATAACATTAACAATGGCTTTCAGGGCCCCAAGGATACTGCCCAGTACCTCAGGGTACTCTTCTCCCAGGTACTCATACAATACCACACCCAAGTGACCCATCAGTTTCTCCTGGAATACACAGAACACAAACATGTAATTGTGTATAACAAATAAAAGAGAGAAAGTCAGCTGTTAACAAACTTCATACATAAACAGACCCAAGTTTTCATACCATAAAACAAATGTTAGAAGACACCAACAATTCATCCTTGGAATCAATAATATACAGACTATGTGACCTTTAACACCAGTATTTTATAAGCCTCTCTATTTCATTGTGATTCAGACTTATCTAGGATGAACAATACTTGACCTTTGTGTGTCTGCAGTTTAGACTCAGACAGATATAAAAGGAAATACATGTATTCTGATGATAAAAGATTTATGCTAACATACCTCCTGACAAGTCTTCATGACAATAGCAATTCGTGAGATCAGGTCGGCTGCCTGTTGTCGTACTTTGGCTGATTTGTTGTTGAGACGCCAGAGGATTGTACCACAGATCTGGGGCAGGTATGGCTTCACACGCTTACCAAGAGCATTGACAACAGTACCAAAACCATTCAACATCACCACATCCTGAAAGAAAACAAGTGCAACAACTGACAAATCTGACACTTTTCTCTGAAGGCAAGAAGAAAATTACAATCTTAGTGACAATACTAAACCTTATAGTATTAACTGTTTCAAGAGTATCTTAAAACATCTCCCGATACACATGCATATCAGAGGGTGTAAATCCAGCAAGAAACAATTCTATCAAGATCCACTCTAGGTTTTTCACCAGATCAAGTTTTTTTTTTCTGAGCTCAGCATAACTGACCTTTTTTATTTATCAGACTTGTTTGTTTTCCATAATTCTCCTGTGATGTCAATATTTTGTTTTTACAAGAAAGCTATATCTATCTCTAAAAAATCCTTAATGCAGACCCTGAATACTGAAAATTCCTCAGTTCTCTGGCAGGTGACCTTTTCTAGCCTGTAATTAAGATTGATCTACATACCTCAGTGGTCTGTTCCTGGAAAGCGTACAAGATACCATCAATAAGTTGTTCTTCCAGTCTCGAGTCGATGTCTGCTGCCCCGAGGTTGGCCATCACTTTCTCAATAGTCTCCATTACCATCTTTCTGTACTGTTCTGCCTCGTCTTTCAAGTCATCAACGACTCGTCCAATAATCTCTGCGGCACCAACCTTGTTAGCAATCTCAACAGTTGTGTCAACCAACTGTATATAGAAGAGAGAAAAAAACTGTAAGTTGATACATGCACAATCAGTGACAAGAATACAGGTGAAACCAACACTTCCCTTCTGGCACAACTAACTTTTTCAACAATTAAAGCAAATCATTTAAAACTTTCTCAAAATATTAAGAATGTAATTAAGAAAATGTTAGTGTAACCTCTAAGATCTTATTTTCAACTTTATTTGTGAAGTACTTCATAAGAATTTGACTCTTGCTGTTTAAAACACAAGCAAACTTCCTAACCTGTCTATAATTCCTACGGTCCAAGGCCATTCTCTGGTTCCAGAAATGTTTGAAGAATGGCGGTAAGATCTCGTCTTTGATATACTGGGGTTCAACACCATCAGTGGCACAACATTGTTTGACGACTTTCAATACAATTTTCTTCATTTCTTCATCAGGGGACTGGAACTCACGGATCAAGATCAACATCACTTCTCTGGTATAGTAGTTAGCATACTCGGCATCCATCAGTGGAATCAAGTAACCAATAGCCTTCAAGAAAGCTGCCAAACCCTACAAAATATTAACCAAGATCAGTACAATACTTAAATTAAAACAAACAGCTTTGTCTCAACATTAATAAACCTTATCAAACAAATATGTCATACAAATTAAAAGTTCCAATTTTACATCATATGCTTTATGAGCATAAACTTTTTTGGCCAGCAATACACTTTTTGGGGATTTTGTTCTTCCTACAAGACTAGAAAATATTTCAATTTGAATGTTTCAAATAAAACACAACAGTTAACTCAAAAACATTTTAGGTAACTCCATTATGTCTAGTAAGTTCTTGGCCTAAAGCCTCAAACAGAAAATGCCTACTACTTCACATATAGATTCATTGTTGTACATGTAACATGAACCTCTCCAAAACACATATAGATTCATTGTTGTACAGGTAACCTGAACCTCTCCAAAACACCTATAGATTCATTGTTGTACAGGTAACCTGAACCTCTCCAAAACACCTATAGATTCATTGTTGTACAGGTAACCTGAACCTCTCCAAAACACCTATAGATTCATTGTTGTACAGGTAACATAAACCTCTCCAAAACACCTATAGATTCATTGTTGTACAGGTAACCTGAACCTCTCCAAAACACCTATAGATTCATTGTTGTACAGGTAACATAAACCTCTCCAAAACACCTATAGATTCATTGTTGTACATGTAACCTGAACCTCTCCAAAACACCTATAGATTCATTGTTGTACAGGTAACCTGAACCTCTCCAAAACACCTATAGATTCATTGTTGTACATGTAACCTGAACCTCTCCAAAACACCTATAGATTCATTGTTCTATAGATTCATTGTTGTACAGGTAACATGAACCTCTCCAAAACACCTATAGATTCATTGTTGTACAGGTAACATAAACCTCTCCAAAACACCTATAGATTCATTGTTGTACAGGTAACATAAACCTCTCCAAAACACCTATATATAAATGCAGATTACTGGAAAAGCATTACACAAAAATCACTGAGCTGGATACATTTATCCTAATCTACCATCACACTAAGATATTAAAGCATGAATTCTGCACGACCATACCTTTCCTCTGTGTTGTCTTATACCCTTCCAGAGAGGTTTGAGGACACTGTCAAATGACTCGATACCATAGGGTGTTGCTGCTTCAGCCAATGCTGCCAGGGCCAGAGCTGTGATAGTTCTTACTTTCTGCTGCTCATCTACCAGACCTGCAAAATAACAATGAAAGTTTTATCATACATTTTTTTTCATATCTTTGCAAATAATATTATAACCAACCGATCAAAAAATCATGCTAAGCAATCAAAAACAGAACAAACAAATCACTATTATCACTTCATCAGAGTATCAAATGAATAATTACTCTGGCTTATAAAACCTCCAAAAGCTATGCGATTTTCATTGAAAAACAACACAAAACATCAAAACTTAACTTCATTTCTTGTACAATGATAAAATTTGCAATAGTAAATGCATAACAAAAGCAGCTTTTCTTCCTGTATACCTCAGAGCCAAGATAAGCATTCTATTTAACTGTCATTTGTAATAGTTTCCAGATCTGTGATGACAATAGGACTTTAATTTTCTGGTAATTTTCAGTCACTACATTTTCTAGTCTTCTGATCTGCTATGTAATAAATGACATTCAACACTTTAACAGCATGTAATTCTTATAGGAAGTAAAAGTAAGATTCAATAAAACTGTAAAATATTATAAAATCAATTACCATGCTCAATAATCTCGACCAGTGACTTCAGATGTGGAAGAATGGCGCAGCCCATGAGGATGGCTATCTGTTGTACAATTTTTATACCTGTATGTCTGGCCTGCCATGACTTCTTACTCTTACATACAGCCTTCAAGAAAGGTAGCAAGGAAGGAATACCGAGGGCAGAGGCGACCACAGCGAAGGCTCGAGCTGTTGTGTTACGCACATACTCGTCCATGTTGTCAATATCAGGTCTCATTGTAGAAATCATAGTAGCCAAACCTGCAGCCTGTAAATATGTCAATACAATAAACTTAAGCATAATAGTTATGTAGGTATAAGAACAGTAAAACTGACATTCTTATCATTAAAAGACTAATGAACACTGTTAAAGTTGAGTAAAGGCACATACAGACCCAAGTTACCAAGACACTAAAATATACCATTTAAAGTCATGCTTGACAATTTTTCTCTGTGACTAAAACCTCATACAAGTGACTTTGAAGAAAAAGTATCCAGCTACTTAAGATTGTCACTCTGATGGCAAAACTACACAAATGCAAAATAAACAACACAGGAGTTACTGTGTTCACCCGTAACATCAATTAAACACAATTTCTTTACTACTACAGATTACTAAAGGACTAAACAAGTTCCTCCAATAAATCAGACTGCTTAATAAAGTGCAATACCTTGGCCAAGTTAGAAATAATCTCTCTGCCTTCAACACGGGCATAGTAATCCTCATCAATCAACAGAGGCTCAATAACCACAAGGATCTTGTGAACGTACGGACGAACAAGATCATCCAGCTTGTACAAAATACGATCAATGACCTTCACCAGTAGATGGCGCTCCTGGTCCTCAAGTGTTGGGGACATGAGAAGGGGCAAGATCTGATTAAACAAGGGACCAGCACCAAATTCTCTTGCTTTGTCTGTCACTTGTCTTAAAGCGGCCTGTAATACAAAACAGAAAACAAAGTGGGGTTAGTTATTCCTTCTTGATCTGGTGAATAGTAAACATAATGATGGTAGTATAACAACAACTATTTCAATACCTAACAGCATTTTCAGAGAGGTGATACAGAGGGTTGCTAAATCTTCTCTTCTTGTATTCCTATTATTCATTTACTCTCAACAATAAACATTCTACTGCCTTATTGTTCAACCATTTCTGGCAGTGAATTATTAATACTTTTGTATTCAAGGTAAATAAAGAAATGATCAGAACTATAGAAGATTTTTTTTTTTTCAAGCATTTAAAGTCACGAAACTTTTGCCTTTTCCTTAAGGTGTAATAATGTAATATAAAGCACTTTCAATGACCAACATGTTACAGTCAAAGGTAAAATGAAGTATCACTTATAAAAATGTACACACCTTTCTCATGGGTGGAGTTCCATTTTTGATTTTGAGGAGAAGTTTCATTATTTTTCGTTCTTTCTGTTCCTCTGGTGACAGTGATTCTTCATCCACATCTTGCAGAAGCTTGTCAAAATACTGCATGTCATCTGGTTTCATCATTGGTAGATTACCTGTAATACAAACAGTACACAGCTGTGTCTGAGACTGCATCTGGTATGCATACAAAACAAAATTTCTAAATACTTTCAACTACAGGTATTCTCATTACCTTCATATTTTCAAGAAAATGTAAAACATTTACTAGGTTGGCACCTAAAAACAAACCTAAGTAGCCAAATTTTCCTTTTTAAATAAATAGAAAAGTACCGGTATGTGATTTTCTAAAATTTTAGAAAATTTACTTTTTGGAAATTGTAAAAATGAGTATCATTTTTAAATAATTTTACAACTACTGGAAGCAATAGCCAAATCTGGCTATAGGTAATTTTAACAAAGCTTTTTTGCGGAATGACAAAAAAATCAAAGCTATCTATACATGGCATTTTAAACAAATCCAAATGCACCAGAGAGATAATTCTTTGATGGTACTTAGCTTGCAGAAATACAAACTGAAACTACAACTTGTAAACCTTGGAAAACAGCGTTCCAATATAAACTTGATAATGAAATAATGACCTTTAGGTTGCATGTCAACAACAGATGTTTTGTGATCTGGTGTTTGCATTCTGAATCCCTGTGGTGTGGCTGCCATAGGTGTGGGTGTGGCAATCAACTTCCTGGCTGGGGTTCTGATTGGTATATATCCAGTAGGGGGCTGTAAAATCTGCAAAATTCATACTAAGAGATGAGTCACTTATTCATATAGTAAGAATTTCTTGTACAGACCAAGGCTCTCTGCAATTTTAAAGAACAAATGAAAACAAGAGACCTAATGAACACTTAAAACATATAAAATCAACCTTGTTAAAATTTATCAATTATCTATAATAACTGGTTGTTTTTGTGCTTAACATGTAGCAACAAAATTCTGTTGCTACCAGTTTCCCTCTTAAACTAAAATCATACAGTTTAGATTAACAAAGGCAGATATATTTTCAAGACTAACCTTATATCCTGGAGGGAACATTGTATCCAGTTCCTCATCACTGAGTGGTCTGTTTCTCTCATCTATCTCCCTCTGCCAAGTGTAAGCTTGAAGCTGCTCTGGGGTCATAGACATCAAGTGTCCTGGTGTAGGGGTCGCCATCGCCATGGCCTTTGCTCCTGTTGGAGTGACTCCACTGGGCGTGAATCCCCCAGGTGTAAGACCGCCAGGTGTAAAGCCACTCGGTGTACCTCCTCCTGGTGTGGTCATTCCACTCATACCACTAGGGGTCATCCCTCCTGGAGTAGTCCCACCTGGGGTCATACTTGGGGTCATATTCCCAGGGGTCATAGTAGGAGTTTGTGCACCAGGTGTCTCATCCCAACGGGACCGTCTTTTACTTGCTGCTGGGGTTGGTGTGTCCTCAATTAAATCTCCACCCCTGTCTGTCTTTGGTGTCTCTGCCCATCCTGCCTGGTGACCTCCTGGGGTTGTATGCCCTGGTGTCGCCTCAGCCCTAGGTGTCTCATCCCATCTATTTCTGCGAGCACTGGGTGTTGCTTGGTGGCCTGGAGTTTCACGCCCAGGTGTGGCTGCCCCTGGGGTGGCATGACCAGGTGTAGCATCCCACATTCTGGTGCTTGCACCTGGAGTGGCCCCTGGGGTTGCTGAACCCTTCATTTTACTTGGGGTTTCATCCCACTTTGCCTGCAGAAAATACAAATAACAAGAGCTATCACTAAAGGTGAAGAATGCCCACAGATACCACCTTCTAAATTTATTGTTTGTCTACCATGATAGAAAAAAAATTGGCTAAAAATTTCCAAACTCAAACTTCTGAGCAAAGTTAACTCAGCAATATAAGTCAACCATATGGATAAACACACAAAACTTAACCATCCTGCAAAAAGAAAATCAGCAGAAATCAATACAAACACTACATGATGAGGGCATGCAAACCTGGGCTAAGTACCAAAGAAGTTTAAATATACTCTAATTTATAATTGCTGAAAAAGCATAGACAAACTAACATTGGACAAACTTTTTATCTTTTATATGTAAAAAGAAAAAATCTACGGGCCATAACTCAGTGAAAATTCATTGGACTGTAACAGAACAATGGACAATGCACAAGTAGGCTTGGTAAGTATTATTAAAGTCTGACAAATATTTGTTGAGAAATAGCATGAAATTTATCCATTAAAAAAAGAATCAAAGGCCCATAATTCAGTGAAAATTCATGGTAGTGGAACACAGCAACAACATGCACAACAACCCTTGGTACTTAAGATTTTGCAAAGTATTATCAAAATCTGAATAATAGCTGATGAGAAACAGTCCTGACAAATTGATGTGTAAAAAAGATATCGAAAGTCCACAACTCAGTGAATAATCATCCGAGTGTGATGTGACAATGACACGCACAACTAGGACTGGTACTTACGATTCTTGCAAAGTATTATTAAAATCTGAGAAATAGTTGCTGAGAAATAGTCCGGAAAAATTTTGTCTACTGATGACCAGACCGATGGACAGATGTACCAACAGAATACACTTGATTCCAATAGTGCCCCAGATATTGTATCTGGGGGTACAAAAACACTTAGATAGTCACATCTCTGAGAAGTCTTCATCTCTGAAATTTTAGCTCACCTCATATATTTTTTTCTTTTTTCTTATAAAAAAAAAAAATTAATTCTAATTTCCTTTTTCTAGTCAAAGAAATAACAGAAAATATACATAATTATCTTTCTTATGTTTCTTGGTTATCTATACAGTATACTTAATTTATTTTAAAAAGAAAGAAAAAAAAAAGAGAGAGACATGAATTGCCTGTTAAAAAATGCACCTTCATTAAGGAAATGTAAGCTATCAGATTCATTTCAACATTTGTTCTCAAAGCCCCATACCTGTGAAGGTGTTCCAACTTCAGCCTGATCCCAAGATGAGGCTTTTTTCTTTGCAGGTTCTTCCTCACTTGTGGGTTGGTCCCATCTTCGTTTCTTTTTCTCCTGGACTTTCTGGGCTCCCTGAACAACCTTCAAATCTCCAGCCTTTGCCTTTTCCTTCATCTGTTCACGTAACCCTTTCTGCAAGATAATCAGTAAACTATCTGTTTCTATTAAATATTTACTTTGAAAAAAAAAATGTATCAGATTATGTGAGCTTAAGTTACACAGTTTTCCATGTAACTGAAGCAGACATGTCTTAACCCAATAGAACTGACTCTTGAAGGGTACTGACCACAACTTCTACCAATTATTTTTTCTAAAGGTTTATAAATGTATGGAGCTGTTCCTTCTGTATCACTCAATGACAGTTATGGAACTCTATAGTTTCGAAATATATGTGCATTAACAGAACATTAATGGGTTATAAGTATTTTTGAGCTATCCTGTATCTTTGGGGACACCATCTTTTTTTGCGAAACGCACCTGTAAAATACTAATGTTAATTGCTATTAAAACCATCTTATATCAAAACCACATGAAACAAGAGCCATGTTACACATGGTTAATCCCCCCGCCGGGAAGAAGCTACCTGAAGGTTGTACTTTCAAACACTCAATGTAATAATGTTTGAAGAAAATCCCACAAAAAATAGGCAAGGTAGAGTTATTGTTCTTGCAAACTGCACTTCCTACCAATATACTATGTCAGTGTATTAAGTTTGAAGAAAATCGCTCAAGCACTTTTGGAGTTATGCTTCGGACTAAGTTTTTCAATTAAATCTGATAAAGGGGAATAATTCTAGAAGCAAGGTAGAGTTATTATTCTTTCACACTGCACCTCCTCCAAATGTGCTCTTTCAGTATATGAAGTTTGAAGAAAATCACTCAAGTACTTTAGGAGTTATGCTCCGGACAAAACTGGAACGGACGGACACACGGACGGACAGAGACCATTTCTAATATCCCTCCACCTTTGGCGTGGGGATAATAAGTTTAAGAATTCAAGAATTAGATATATATGTATATGCTTGGATTTTTAAAATGTAAACAAGTTAATCTGATAAAGGGGAATAACTCTAAAAAATAGGCAAGGTAGAATTATTGGACTTGCACACTGCACTTCCTACCAATGTGCTCTGTCAGTGTATGAACAGGGTTGCCAGCACTTTGGTGAAATAAAATTCCCTGACTTTTCCCTGACTTTTCACTGACCAATTCATGTTTTTCACTGACCAAAATCGTCAAACACATAAACGGCCTCCTGACCTCCCCTATAGCCGTCCAATCCTCCCATTATATTTTTTGCATGTAAACTTGTATTTATTTTCCAAAATATAAAACATTTACATCAAAGTAATGATTCAAACATTGTGTTCTACTATTCTTAACTATTTCTATTCAAACACAGTGTGACTGTTGGTCAGTGAAACATGTGAAACATATGACATGAAGGCAAGGGCTGCAAAGCCTTTCAGTCTTTAGGCTGAATGATGTTCTAAGGTAAATAATGGGTATTATAATCACTAAGTTAACATATAATGCTTCTTAATATCACAGTTTACTGTTATTTGAATTTAATGCTTAACTGTGAGAGTGATAAAGTCAAATATTAAATGCCTAAAGACTGCCATAGCCAAGTAAGACCTTCAATGCATATATTTTTCGACCTTTGAAATAATTTTTCCCTGACTTTTCACTGACTTTTCAGGATTTTCATTTTTCACTGACCAAATTTCAAAATTCCCTGACAATTCCCTGACCTTGAAAAAATACCCAATTTCCCTGACTTTTCAAGTCCGCTGGCAACCCTGATGAAGTTTGAATAAAATCCCTCAAGTAGTTTTGGAGTTATGCTCCGGACAAAATTTATCAAGTAATTCTGATAAAGGGGAGTTACTCTAAAAATAGGCAAGGTAGAGTTATTGGACTTGCACACTGCACTACCTTCCAATGTGCTCTGTCAGCGTATGAAGTTTGAATAAAATCCCTCTGGCAGTTTTGGAGTTATGCTCCGGACAAAATTTATCAAGTAAATTTGATAAAGCGGAATAACTCTAAAAAAAGGCAAGGTAGAGTTATTGCACTTTCACACTGCACTACCTACCAATGTGCTCTGTCAGTGTATGAAGTTTGAATAAAATCCCTCAAGTAGTTTTAGAGTTATGCTCCGGACAAAATTGTTTCGGACGGACGCACAGACGCAAGGAGGGCATTCCTAATATCCCCTCCGCCTTTGGCGGGGGGATAAAAAAAAGGAAGGTTTTAAGCCCCAATCAGCCTATAGACAACTTTCTAACAGGTCTTAAAGGCTGAGCTCCACCATTTTTTTACAGTACAAATGCCAGTGTTTACCTCTTGTGCAGCTAAAGCTTTCTCCTGCATGATTTGATGGTATGTTCTTGCCTGAGGGTCTGGTGTCTTGCCTCCTGCAAACAGAAAGCAGAAAGGTCACGACACGTGGCCGTGACGGAGAAAGGTCATTAGCCATTGTCATGGAAAAGTAATAACTTGAAATTTCAAGCAACTGTTATATAAATGATCTTAAAGAATTCTTTTGCTATTACTTTTACTGAACTTTACATAAATCCTACGGTAAAAACAAATATATCAGTTTACGCTGTCAACTCCAAAACTGAATTTATGTGGACAAACCATGACAGTCTTGATAAATCTGTCATATCCCCGTACCCTTTCTTTTATAACTAACATTCCCCCAAACAAAGCTAGAATCTAAACCTGTCAGATTTCCAAGCAGCTTGATAACGAACAGACTACACGTAATTTTTCAGAATAATAGTATACGATTATCACATGGTTGTTTGTTTTGGAGCTGAGCAACCCGTTTCATGTATACGTACTTTACCGGACCTGGGCTCGTCTGACATCAAACTGTAATGACAGCTTATCACCTACAATAATTCTAGAATTAGTGTAGAACTTTTTCTTTACACCCATCATTCTCTCACTCATCATCTCTCTCACTAAATTTACCAAGATATGCTGGCATTTCACTGAATTTCTTGTACTTTTTGCCAAGTTTCGATTTCAATTTAAACTCTGATGTAAGCTTGCTTAAATGAATTTGTTTTTAAAAAAGATCAAATTTCTTCAAGCTAAAAACAAAACAGAAGTACATTTCTTAATCTATTGTAATCGCAATGATGTTTTGAGATCAAAATTGTTACGTAAAATACTTTTGGCATTAACTAATTTATCGTAATTATCATGTTACTAAATATAGATATTTTAGAAGACTCTGGTGGCTGCTCCTTCGTCGAGCTAGAAAGAAAAGTTTGGAGATTAGTCTCGGTTTTGTAAAAGTTTGCATATCATTCAGAAAAGAAAAAGTATCTAAAAGCACACACATGTAATAAAAATAAATGAATTATTCTGATAACTTGCATTCTGTCCTTTCACACAACCTTCTCCAAGACAAAGGCCATAAATGGAATATACGGACGTTTCTAGACATCAAAAATAGACTTTATATACTGCCTACACTGTAAACATTCAGGTGAATATCCTTTTTTTCATTTTAAGGAACTATCCTAGGTAATACCACATAATGTCATTTCTATCGTGTTGACAACTGTAACTTTGTTTTGTTCTGAAATCATGTTCAAGTTTATTTAAGTGACATTACAAGTACCTCATTCAGGGCTCTCTCTCACAACTCTCTATCAAGATTTTCTATATTTTTTACTGTGTGCTGACTGAAAACACTGAGAAACTGGCAACCTTTTAATGTCTACACAATGAAGACATTGTCTTTCCAGAAAATAAATTTAGATTTTGAGAGTAAATTCAACAAAGTGATTCTTCTGCTATGAAAATAGAAGGCTTCCTGTTTCAAAGCATGATCAGTACTTTAATAAAAATATTCTCACAAGTAATAATATAAGTTTTGACATAAAATACCCACCATCTGCGAAGGGGTCATATCTCTCAGGGGAGATAATCATCTGTCGTCGACGGGCCATATATTCATCTTCCCTGTCTGATATTTTTGCTCGCCTGTGTTCAGCAAGGGGGTCAAAGTCCTAAAAGAAAAAAGTTATTAGTTGAAGAAGTTAAATACATAATTTTGTCTTACATATTACTATCTACTAGTGATAAAATCTGAACAATCTGTTCAGCGGCATTAGAAACTAACATCGCATCATAAAAAGTTTGTTGCAGAAAGAGAGGTAGACTGAATTTTAAGGGGAATACTGCTTAAATGGAAAGTATCCAACTATTCTTAATTTAATAAAGTGTGTAACATTACAATAAACACACTTACCTTGTCATTAAGGGAGTCATTGAGAGCATTTAAAGGTGCCATTGATCTAACCGGTCCCGTTGTCTCAACAGGATTAACATCATCATCATCCTGAAACAAGAACCATAACTGTGATAAAACTGAGCCAAATTCATCAAAGTTAAAACAAAAAATAAAATACAAGCTGAAAAAGAATTGAAAGTTTTGAAATGATTTAACATAATTATCTGAATTTGTTCAATTTTTAATTGTTTTACGTAAAATGCCATAAAATCCTACTAACCCCTTTTATTTTTGCGAACTCAATAATAAAGTTTGTATTAATCTTCAGTCAAGTTAAGAAACTAGTTAAGAATATGTTTTTGTTCCAACAAAAAACCTAATTGAAAATTTCTATTACTGAGCCTGGTGAGCCATAGTGACAAAATTAGGCTTACCTCTGCATCTTCAGCAGGAATGTATGTATGATAGCCCTCAAACTTGCTGCGGGTTGATCCATAAATATCTGTATCAAAGTGACCACCAGCACCTAAACCAACTCTTTGTTTCTCTGGTGATCTGTCTTCAAGGTTTTCTTTGTTCAAGGCCTGTTTTCTGGCTTGAATGCTACGAACCTGCTCTTCAATGTCTGCAAATAAAATCCAGAAAAAGAAATCAATTATCATAATACAGAATACTTCCTAGCCAAAAACTTAGTGTGATTATCACCTTACCTTTTGTTCAGTTTATCCGCGATGGAAAATTCACTATTTTTGTTTTTTTTTGTAAAAAAAATCTAGACTCCAGGTCAAAACAGCCCATTTTACAAAAGCCCCTCTCCCCCATCCCCAGTTATAGTTACCCAATTCAAAAACCACAAAAGTCAAAACGGAAAAATCAATGTGAGTCAAAATGGCCAGATTCTATCAGTCAAATTTTGGAACCAATTTGTTCTTAACATTTATACTGCTGTAAAAGGGATGATAATCTATAATTCTGGATGAATTCTGTAATTGTGTAATAGTTCATACTGTGAAAAATTAAGTAGAAAATAGAAAAAATAAAATGATACAACAATTTTTTTTTTTTTTGCTGAATGCAACAGAAATTTATGAAACATACTTTATTCATTCATAATCATATCTACAAAACTGATCACAGAGCCAGGTCTATTATTATGGCCATTTTGGGGCTGAAATTCGGCCCATTCCCAAAGCAAAATAGTATACATTTTTCCTAAGGCAGTGTCTAGAGGTACGGATCCGTACCTCTAGACAATACTACTAGGAATGTCTAGCGGTACGGACCTTTTTTTAATATATAATTAAGCATTAATTTACGTTAGAAGTAACTCGATTGTAGTGGTTTTGACAGTTTTTAGTGTTTAACAGACTAAAATTATCTAAGAGTTGCAATGACTTCGATTTTCAGTTCCCGTTTCCGACGATATAATGCGAGTAATCCGGAATCCATATTGCTTATGAAAAACTTCTGTTGTTCTGTGCTTCTCCATTTCTTTCTTAAGAATACTGTAAGCATAATTTGTTAGTAGCTGCCTGTACTGACTGTCATACTCAACTAAGTGGGAATTTGTCACCGGCACTTTTGCCGTGTGCCTGTACATTCTGCCGTCTATTTCAGTCCGGTGTGTGTCAAGGAAAGCACAAATGTCTGACGCAAAGTTGTCAAATTTTGCGTTTCTGTCAACCACCTGTTTTATCTTCTGGTTTATACTCTCCAGTCTGTTGCTGGTTTGATTTCCAAGCGTGCTTGACTCTGCCAGTCCAAGCACCCACTGCTTTCTGATTGTGTGCCAGTTTTGATTGAAATACTCGACAGACTTGGTCTGTTCTGTACCTTCTCAAATTGTCAGTGTTAATGAGCCTGCTGGACGATATTTAAAGGTAAAAAAACCTACAGCAAATCATAAGTATGTATTACAAATAGGTTTAAGTGCACTTTTCATTGTCATTTGACACAAACATTTAGGTTCAATTATAATTTGAAAATACATGACAATGATATGTTCCTCTTTTCGTAAGCAAATTTAGATTCCGGATTACTCGCATTATATCGTCGGAAACGGAACTGAAAATCGAAGTCATTGCCACTCTTAGATAATTTTAGTCTGTTAAACTTAACACTAAAAACTGTCAAAACCACTACAATCGAGTTTCTTCTAATGTAAATTAATGCTTAATTATATATTAAAAAAAGGTCCATACCCCTAGACATTCCTAGTAGTATTGTCTAGAGGTTCGGATCCGCTGCCTTTTCCTAATTTCTACTAATAATTCCCCAACTTAATTTAAAATCATTTTTACAAGACATTCAGCAGTTTCCCTCTGTGTGTCATATTTCTTTAATCAGTTTTCCTCTGTAACCCTATTATTGAGGTACTTCTATTATTGGTTACAGACACACCATTGCCTCAAGAAGGCTTTACTTTATTAAATTAATCAGTTAACTTCTTCTTCTTCAATTCTCTAATAAGTAGGCCACCATTTTATTTGATCACCAGTACGGTATTTAGTATAGACTGTATTATTAAGTGAAGTGACTAGGGATGAAACATTTAGTGAAGACTTAAAAAATAGTGATTGCTCAAAACTGTAACCAGTGCTGAGTATGAATTCCTGTAACTGGCGATGACTTTGCTCCACAATTGTGAATAAAAATGTTAAAAAATAATTTGTATAGATCAACAAGCTTTTAATATTTTCAATGCCTCGTCAAAATGTGACTTTCTATCATTCGATTTTTTGCTCTTATACGCACGCAAGGCGTAATTTTACTTAGCCATTAATTTAGGAAGACGTTAATTTTGTGTATAATATAGTATTCCTCGAACGTTAGTTCTGTTATTGCTCTATAAAACTATTCATGTACTAACCTTCACGGGTTTGAAAGGGAGCAGCCATTTTGTTTATCTTCAATAATCCCACAATACATTGCGACGTCGACCGACGTTCCTGGTTCCTGGCTGTAGTGCAACCTTACCTATCTATAAACGTTAAGCCTGAAACAGTGCACGTGACATTTTTTCGTCCTTCACCTTAAACATAATTTCGAAGAGAATGGCCAGACCATTGACCAAGGGTGTTCGCCATTTGAGATGTTTGAGAGAATCAGGAGTTTTCAGGCGATCTAGTGAAATAAAAAGGTGAGACATCATCGCCAGATTCTATTTCAGTAAAATGTTCGGAAACTGTCATTCAAAAAATCGTTTTAATTCTTGAATATTTCCTTCTGGTGGTGGGTGGGGTAACGTAAAATTGCGCAATGATCATGTTGTAGTGTAGTTGTAGTTGCAACCCCTTGGTTTGTAAAATTCTGGCCAGACCTAAAGGGATCAGAGTGTTTACCCAAAGACCCCCCAGACTACTTCAAGACAACTTGAATACACTTATAACGTGTTATTTACATTTCAGTTGATTTACCGACAAATCGATAACATACAATTAGGTAATATGATTTTATATAGTAAAAGGAATCGGTAACAATAGAAATATTGTATGTACCAATAAAGGTGCTTAAGTTGTTGTGAAAAGGCATATTGGGGTACACTGCTCCTCATAGAAAGGTGCTTACATCACGTGTCAGCCGTTAAAGAAGTTAGGCCTATTAGTTTGTCTCAGCAGGTAATTATATAATTTGCATGTAGATCTGCAACCCGATATATAAACACATTATATTTCACTAATTTTTCTTCTTCTTTTTTCAAATTATGATGAGAAAAATATCTGTAGCCGGGTACAGGTTTATAGGTGATTAATCGATAAGGCAGAACCGTGTGGCTTGGTAGCTCAGTTGGTAGAGTGTCCGCCCTGTAAGCGGAAGGCCCTGGGTTCGAGTCCCGGTCGAGCCACGATTTTTCACCACCTGTTACATTTGGCGCCCAACGTAAATAACCTACGTTATAATTTGGCTACTACTTCGGCACTTCGAGAATGTGTTTACAATATTCTCTGTGACTCTGAGAATTCGGGACGAATTCTAAATTTGGAGGGGGTATATGTAGCCGGGTACAGGTTTATAGGTGATTAATCGATAAGGCAGAACCGTGTGGCTTGGTAGCTCAGTTGGTAGAGTGTCCGCCCTGTAAGCGGAAGGCCCTGGGTTCGAGTCCCGGTCGAGCCACGATTTTTCACCACCTGTTACATATCTTTTACTTGATTTTGGATATTTATCAAATAAATTTAATGTATTAATATCAAGGATATATCAGTTTGAAACATAATAATGAATATGTATTGGGGTGTGAAAAGACCTAATAAGTACAGACATTTCACCCCTAAATTGGGGGTGAAATGTCTTGGGAGGAAACATTTGGGAGGAAAAGTATTGGGGGTGAAATATCTGTCAACCTGAATGATGTTGCAGTTCAAGTTCCCATCTGCATCTAGGCTACACACCCTGGAAAAGGAGCTCTTCCATAGCCTGTTCTTTTTCTTCTTTCTCTTTTTTTTGTCATTTCTTTTCATTATGACATTTCAGAATCATATTTTCGTTTTAATTATTTATTGTCAAATATACACCAGTCTAAGCAGCATAAATAGAAAAGTAAGTGCAAGAAAAAGGAATTTTAAAAAGCATCGACAGTGAGACGTCAAGTGAAAATTGAGGATTTAAAACAGTTAAAAGTGTTTATATATAGACAGAGTTTAGAGTCAGGTTAAAAACACATCCTGCTGTAGCTATTTGTAGGCAATTTGACTTATTGCCTGCTTGAAGGATTCAAGCTTGGGCAGGAACACAATGTCAGATGGGAGGTTATTCCATAAGATGGTGTACTCGGGGAAAAATGAAAATTTGTAATAATTGGCAATTGTATGGATTTGTCTATAGCTAAGGAATGTGGGTGATGAGTCATTCTCCAAGGTTTTTCAAAATAAGTTGGGATAGGAATAGCTACAAGAGAATAGATAATCTTATAAAATATTACTAATTTAGCATCATTTCATCATTCTTTTTTCCAGAGATCTTAAACCGAGTGACTTTTGCGTATCTGAGACACTGTCATACAAATGTACGTGAAATAAACGTGCACTTTTCAGTTGTGTATAAAAATCGGTCACACGGTACATTTTCCACGAAGACAATGACTGCAAAAATGTTTTCCCTGAGCGATCTTTTTTTTTTTTTTTTTCATTTTCCCAAAATATCGAGTTGGCGGGTCAGTAAACTGAAAAATAAAAAGAAATGGCCATAATGAAATTTGCTCTGAATTATAAGCTTGATGATATATCAGACAGATTCAGAACTGGATCATTTAAGATCAGAAACTAGGTCACTAGGTCAAAACAAAGGCTATATTTTGAATCCAGTTACTTTGTTACCTTGATTTCTATGTCAAGTTTGAATATGGGTCATCTGAGATTAAAAATAGTCACTGGCCTGAATCCAAGGACAGTCTTATTAACACTATAGGCCACAGTTTGAAACCAGTCATCAGGATTGTCAGTTACAATGTTTGTGTTGATGATATCTACTATATAATCTAGGTCAAGTTCAAATATGGGTCATCTGAGTTCAAAAACTAGGTCACTGGCTTATATCAAAGGGAAGTCTTGTAAACACTCTGGAAGTCATATTTTGAATTCAGATATGATGACTCATAATAAAATTCTTTGTGATTTCTAGATCAGGTATTAATATGCCGGGTCAGCTCAGGTAAAAAACCAAGACGACTGCAAAAGTACTCAGCCGAGCAATGTAGAATCATGGCCCTCTTGTCCAGGTATGTTCTTGTTGTTTTGAGTCAATATGTTACCATTAATCATCTCTAGTCTGTGATTTAACTGTATTTATTCTAAATGAAATCATTTTATCTTTATAGAGCTACATGTGTCGGATGTTCACTTTTAACAAGAAATATTGATGGAGGACATCTAGTTGTTGCTGCTGAACATGCACGGACATTTGTTAATCTTCAGAATTTCCCTTTTGGTGGAAATGGTAGCAAAAAAAAAGAATATTCTGAAAGAAGAATGCTAGGGTAAGTTTCAAAATCTGTAGTAGAATACACTAAAATCTGTAGTAGAATACACTAAAATCTGTAGTAGAATACACTAAAGTCTGTAGTAGAATACACTAAAATCTGTAGTAGAATACACTAAAATCTGTAGTAGAATACACTAAAGATAGCTATGAAGTAATACTCTTATCTGAAGTTTATAATATATGGTTAGGGGTTAGGGTTAGCATAACATACTGGTGTAATGTCTGATTTTTATGCCCCCTGGAGGGATAATATTGTTTTTGGTCTGTCTGTCTGTCTGTCTGTTTGTTTGTTTGGCACAAACAATTAACATTAACCATAACATGGAAGTCCTTCCACCTACAGTCTCCAAACTTCACAGGTGCATGCGCCTTGATGAGATCTACCCGCCAGACCCACTTAGAGGTCACAAGGTCAAAGGTCAATGCCCCCTGGGGACATGGCGTTTTTTCGAATGTAGTGCTTCTTTTCTATATCTTATTTCTTCTGCTTTTTTTTTCTCATTATTCAGAAAACTCTTTAATACTGTAACAAAGTAGTTTCGAACATGTGTATCTTTTTGTCTTTTAGTTATTCTATGGAACAGATGTATGACATTGTTGCAGAGGTGGATAAGTATAACCAGTTTGTTCCGTGGTGCACTCAGTCCAGTATTACCAATGTGAAACCAGGGCAAATCAACTGTAAATTACAGATAGGATTTCCTCCAATTGTTGAAAGATATACCTCAGTCGTTACTTTGAAAAAGCCTTTTTTCAGTCCATGTAAGTACACAAGATATTGCTTTCATAGTGTCAGAAGAAAATGAAACCTCTCAATTTTCCTAATGAAACTTTGATGGCCATTTGATTATACCAGTGTTTGCATCAGTCTGTCAGAGTATATACAATGTACTTATATCTGTCTATTAGATTCACTTTTTTGTCAGTGAGATTTCATTTTCGTCCCCTTGAAAATTGGGAGACTTATAGTATTGCTACTGTCTGTATGTGCATACATGGACACCAAGGTGGCAGTGGGAAAAACTGTTTACAGTAAATCTTCTTTGATGCCACTCATTTTGTAAACTCACACTCAGAGGTGGCTACAAATTGTCTTAAATGTGGCTTTTAGAACAATAGGTTAGCCACCAGTTTATTAGCATGCCCGTCTGTACATACAGGGTTCCATTAATTTTCTCTAATTTAGAACTGGCTTATGTTTGGGTGGCCATTCTAAGGGTTATTGTGTAAGACCAGCAGATGAATCTTATTGATTTTGGGTTCATTAGGTCAGGGTCAAAGGTTATTATCTCAGTGGCTATGAGACTTTCAGAGATCTTTTTGTACTTTGTAACTCACCATGACATTGTTTATAGTTTGACATGTTAGTGATGATTTTTCTTACAATTTACAAACCAAGTCATCATTAATTTTGCTCAGTTGTTTGCTGAAATACAATGTCTGTACATTTTAGTGTTGTATTTTTTCAGTCTGTTTGTGCAGATGGGAGGTTGTTTAACCATCTGGTAACAACGTGGAAATTTAGTCCTGGCATGCCAGAAAATCCAAACACCTGTTTACTAGACTTTTCTGTAAGTATGCTATGTACATCAAGTAATCTGATTAAAAATTATAATAATGATAATGATACTGTTTTCTTTCATCTTAAGTTGGTTTCCTTTATCTTAGATAGTCTATGAATACCACTAAAATTATCAAACTTAAAATAAAAAGCATTTAATTTGAAACTTAAGACACCCGTGTATTTGTTAGCCAATTTTGTACATACATGTACAGTGCAGACAAGTCTGTAGAACTTTTGTTCTTTGAACCTGAGCTGAAGAAATGGCCTGTAGTGAGGTCCTTTCTCTTTTTTTGGCATATTTAGTTCCTCGCTTACACCTTACAGTATTGATAATGTATTGCTAGAGCACAGATGTGTATAAAACTGTGAATAAAGAAAGTATAACATTACAGGTTGCCTTTGAGTTTAAATCTCAGCTACATTCACAACTGGCACACATGTTTTTTGACGAAGTAGTACGACAGATGGTGAATGCATTTCTCAAGCGAGCCAAGGCATTACATGGCCCAGCATCGATAAAAGCACAGAAACCACAGATCCTCGTGTGCAATTCTTGATGTTGGCTTTTCTTAGCGACTTTTTTATAGGACTGTTTTATTGTTAAAAAAATATTTTTATTTTTCTTGTAACAGTGACTTGGTCAGCTGTCATCAGCACCCAAGTCCATCTCAGGGCTTAGAATTGACAAGTTGTTTTATCATGAAAGTCAAAACTTTAGAAATATGTCACTGAAAGATAAAAATGAGAGATATTAGTATTGCCTTTCTGGTGAAAAAAGACAAATCATTTTAAGAAATTGTTTGAATTGAAAAGATATCAAGGTACTTTATACAAGAGAGGCATGTTTAAATTTAAGCACTGTTTTTTTGTTATCTGAGAATATTTCTGTTTTGGGATGAGTTAGAGATAATTATAAATGATATACGGAGAAATGTTTTGTAATAATGTTTTGTCAATGCAGGACAATGTAAATGCTGCAGTATTCGAAATTCTAAAACATATACATGTACATTTATAGGAAGACGTTAACAGTCAAATTTGGGAAAGATCACCATTGTATTGACTAACAATTTACTTTTATGTGACAAACTACTTGATTTTTACACACCTTAAATGTAGGGCAAGTGTAGATAAGTAGTGAAATATATTTCTGTAATTTAAATGGATGTATATCTGTTAGTAAAGCCATCTGTCAGACAGGTTTTATCCTGGGTTTTGAAGTGTTATTTATTGTGATAGATTTTCATTTTGTTTATTAGAAGGAGGCCATATTGAATAATGCTATTGTTTGGATCAAACTTTTTGTAACTGCTTATTTGTCCAGGAATTCTTTAATCTATCAAAAGAAAACAAAAACAACTTAACATCATAATATGAATTGAAAGTTTTGAAATTAATTTGTTGTGAATATGTACTAAAGCTGTGCATGAAATTTACGATATTTTTGTTTATAATACATTCATACATGTAAGCATGTAAGTTTTAAATGCTAATTATAAGATTATGCAATCTGTGTTACCCATCAGTAGTCTCAGTTGGTTTTTACTTTAAAACCTGAAATAGATACATGCTAAAAAATTACAACAGGAAATACTTGTTCTTTATGTAAAATTTTCTTTAAAAGAATGAATATCAGATGTCATATTTGTAAACTAAAGACTTTCTTAAACTTCTGAATAAATGGTTACTAAGGTATATTTCAGTCCAATACAAAATATCATTAACTAATATAAAAAAATGAGTTGTTGCAAAAAATGTGAATCAAACAGTAGATTATATCGTCAAGCAATTTGGTGGGGTCAGTGCAAAATATTGTAAGTGCACAAAGAAATTAGGAGGTACAATAACTTTGCACTGTCTCCATGATTTAGTTGTTATGGTATTGTTATTCTGATTACTCCATAATATAAACATAAATTTAAAATTACCTTGCATCTGCAAGATATGTCTGCCACTGTAAACCGGTAGACTAAAGCTTGTCTTGCAGTCTGATTGTGGTCTACAACTTTTTTTTATAGATTTTTTATTTAACCTTGAAAGTGACCTTTGATATCATAAGGATGGTAATTACTGTTGACTTATACTGAGAAGACAGTGGTATTCAAGCTTTCTGTTTTATTAACTTTAAATGTGAGTGACAAATTCATCCATTTGATATTTTGATAATCTGCTAACAAGGTCAGAAATTACCAATACTTAATAAAGAAAAGTAATTAAAAAAAAATCTAACTTGCTTTTGCAATCTTATATCTTAAAAGTATGTGTTCTTACTAAACAGCTATACCATTATTAAAAATCCAGCGGTCTGTTTTGATATTGACTACTCACTGGGCTGAGGTTATACAAATATTAATACTATGTGAAATGGCAAGTGCCTTTCTTGTTTATTTAAATATAGGATATCTGGCTGACTTTGACAATATCATATGTAAGAAATTATATTGAGAGACCTATGAGCAATATAAGAATGATTGTTGACAGCACTGAATTTTGAAGAAGAAAGCACTGAGTCAGATATGATTTAGTAGAGCAGCATGGTTACACTGTGACGTAATTACGATGTTAACAGCTGACTGGTTTGTTATCATAGAGCAGCATGGTTACACTGTGACGTAATTAGGATGTTAACAGCTGACTGGTTTGTTATCATAGAGCAGCATGGTTACACTGTGACGTAATTAGGATGTTAACAGCTGACTGGTTTGTTATCATAGAGCAGCATGGTTACACTGTGACGTAATTAGGATGTTAAAAGCTGACTGGTTTGTTATCATAGAGCAGCATGGTTACACTGTGACGTAATTAGGATGTTAACAGCTGACTGGTTTGTTATCATAGAGCAGCATGGTTACACTGTGACGTAATTAGGATGTTAACAGCTGACTGGTTTGTTATCATAGAGCAGCATGGTTACACTGTGACTTAATTAGGATGTTAACAGCTGACTGGTTTGTTATCATAGAGCAGCATGGTTACACTGTGACGTAATTACGATGTTAACAGCTGACTGGTTTGTTATCATAGAGCAGCATGGTTACACTGTGACGTAATTAGGATGTTAACAGCTGACTGGTTTGTTATCATAGAGCAGCATGGTTACACTGTGACGTAATTAGGATGTTAACAGCTGACTGGTTTGTTATCATAGAGCAGCATGGTTACACTGTGACTTAATTACGATGTTAACAGCTGACTGGTTTGTTATCATAGAGCAGCATGGTTACACTGTGACGTAATTACGATGTTAACAGCTGACTGGTTTGTTATCATAGAGCAGCATGGTTACACTGTGACTTAATTACGATGTTAACAGCTGTCTGATTGGTTTTCATAGAGCAGCATGGTTACACTGTGACTTAATTAGGATGTTAACAGCTGTCTGGTTGGATTTCATAGAGCAGCATGGTTACACTGTGATGTAATTACGATGTTAACAGCTGTCTGGTTGGATTTCATAGAGCAGCATGGTTACACTGTGACTTAATTAGGATGTTAACAGCTGTCTGGTTGGTTTTCATAGAGCAGCATGGTTACACTGTGATGTAATTACAATGTTAACAGCTGACTGGTTTGTTATCATAGAGCAGCATGGTTACACTGTGACGTAATTACGATGTTAACAGCTGACTGGTTTGTTATCATAGAGCAGCATGGTTACACTGTGACTTAATTACGATGTTAACAGCTGTCTGATTGGATTTCATAGAGCAGCATGGTTACACTGTGACTTAATTAGGATGTTAACAGCTGTCTGGTTGGTTTTCATAGAGCAGCATGGTTACACTGTGATGTAATTACAATGTTAACAGCTGACTGGTTTGTTATCATAGAGCAGCATGGTTACACTGTGACGTAATTACGATGTTAACAGCTGACTGGTTTGTTATCATAGAGCAGCATGGTTACACTGTGACTTAATTACGATGTTAACAGCTGTCTGATTGGATTTCATAGAGCAGCATGGTTACACTGTGACTTAATTAGGATGTTAACAGCTGTCTGGTTGGTTTTCATAGAGCAGCATGGTTACACTGTGATGTAATTACAATGTTAACAGCTGACTGGTTTGTTATCATAGAGCAGCATGGTTACACTGTGACGTAATTACGATGTTAACAGCTGACTGGTTTGTTATCATAGAGCAGCATGGTTACACTGTGACTTAATTACGATGTTAACAGCTGTCTGATTGGATTTCATAGAGCAGCATGGTTACACTGTGACTTAATTAGGATGTTAACAGCTGTCTGGTTGGATTTCATAGAGCAGCATGGTTACACTGTGATGTAATTACGATGTTAACAGCTGTCTGGTTGGATTTCATAGAGCAGCATGGTTACACTGTGACTTAATTAGGATGTTAACAGCTGTCTGGTTGGTTTTCATAGAGCAGCATGGTTACACTGTGATGTAATTACAATGTTAACAGCTGACTGGTTTGTTATCATAGAGCAGCATGGTTACACTGTGACGTAATTACGATGTTAACAGCTGACTGGTTTGTTATCATAGAGCAGCATGGTTACACTGTGACTTAATTACGATGTTAACAGCTGTCTGATTGGTTTTCATAGAGCAGCATGGTTACACTGTGACTTAATTAGGATGTTAACAGCTGTCTGGTTGGATTTCATAGAGCAGCATGGTTACACTGTGATGTAATTACGATGTTAACAGCTGTCTGGTTGGATTTCATAGAGCAGCATGGTTACACTGTGACTTAATTAGGATGTTAACAGCTGTCTGGTTGGATTTCATAGAGCAGCATGGTTACACTGTGATGTAATTACGATGTTAACAGCTGTCTGGTTGGATTTCATAGAGCAGCATGGTTACACTGTGACGTAATTAGGATGTTAACAGCTGTCTGGTTGGTTTTCATAGAGCAGCATGGTTACACTGTGATGTAATTACAATGTTAACAGCTGACTGGTTTGTTATCATAGAGCTTATTTTTAAGACTTAATGTAAATAAGATACCTGTATTTAATATATAAGAAGAAGAGAAGCATTAATTATTATTATGGATCATGTTGATCTGTGTCTCATTTGCAGTATACATTCTGATTTAATCATCTTCAATGCTTTGTACCTTCATTTTTATTTTATGGTTTTGTTTGTCTGTTTGTGTTTTTAAGGAACATTGAATCTTTGTGAAATTCATAAATTTCTTTCCCAATAAGTTAAGAAATTAACAACCTTAGTTTTTGTAAAAAGACAAAAGATTGTTTACCAAGTTTTACAATTTCTGTTGCTGTAACTTTTATTTTTCTGTATGCAATATAGGTTAAGTGCTTGAGAAATTATTGACACTTTATACCTTGCAAACGAATATATTACAGTTATTTTAGGTGTGTGTCAGTTCTTTTTTTTCTTTCTCAGTCAAACCATTATTAAGCTGTGTTTGCTAACAATCTCATGGCTCTGTGATAAGATGGAGTGGATCAGGCAGTGACTGTGTCTCAGACTGGTCTCGATTTTAATGTGAGAGACAAGTAATCATTTGACACAGTCTAATAATATCAATAATAGCAGATTTAAAATCTCAGTTTTTTCAGGATGTTATTTTATTGCTATCCTATAAGTATACTTGTTTAGTATTACAGCATTTTAGATGTATATTAAAAACTACAAATAAAGGCTGGACTTAACAGAGACAATTAGTTTTATAAACTTGTAAGGGGTATTTTTGTTAGCATTTTTTATCGATCATTTTGGCTAGTTTTAGCTTGTCATTCTTTTAGCAGTTTTTATCTTTTTTTTTTTTTTTTGAATGGTGCATTATTGTATTTATGGTACTAAACTCATTGTTATTTGTTTGAGAATGTCCATAATTGTACTGTTAAAGAATTGTTTGTTGTGTATGTTCTGGAGAAAATTCTTGGTGTTTTTACTTAGCATTTTTAGCTCACCTGAGCTGTAGGCTCATGGTGAGCTATTATGATCGATTAGTGTCCGTCGTCTGTCGTCCATCGGACGTCCACACTTAGTTTGTTAACACTCTAGTGGTCACATTTTTGCCTCAGTTGTCATGAAACTTGGTCAGGATGTTTATCCCTGTTATTACTCAGACGAGTTTGAATATTGGTTATCTATAGGTCATTTGTCCCTCACCTCTGAAGCAAGTGAGGAAGTAGTCAGTGACTTGCAGAGAAATTGGTTAGTAAACTGGTCGAACACCCAGGAACACTGGTTAGGTGGACTGACTGCTGGGATATGACCGTAGTTGTTAAACTGGCATTAAACCCCAATAAAACCAAACTATCTGGGATGAAATAGTAGGTCACATGGTCCAAAAATAGATACATCTTGTTAACAATCTAGAGGTTACATTTTGAGCCCAAATATCCTGGAAATTTGTCAGAAAGTTTGTTTGATTATTTCTAGCTCAGGTTCAGATATGGTCATCTGGGATGAAAAACTAGGTCAAAGAGCCCAATTACAGAAAAACCTTTTTAACACTCTAGAGGTAACATTTTCAGTCCAAATAACCTGGAAATTTGTCTTAAAGGTTGTTTTGATAATTTCTAGGTGAAGTTCGAATATGGGGTCAATTAACCAAGGTCCATAACAACTTTGTTAAAACCAGTCATACAGGATACAGGGTCATCATGGCCCTCTTGTTTTTGATTTCATATTGAAAATTAGGACCATAGATTTGTATAATGGAAGAACTTGATTGTTTTACACTTAACAGCCCAGTTTCATCTAGTTCAGTGATAAAATATACTAAAAAAATTCACATTTGTGTCACAACTGTAATCATTCCTGTTATTCAAACAGTTAAATACAATCTAATGTCTACATGTCTGTAAGTAACATCAATAGTTTCAATAACTGGAATTACTGGATGATACATTAATTTTTTTTTAATTAATGACTATTTTAATTTAATAAACTTCGGTCAGGAAGTTGTTGGTACGATATATGTTATGAAGACATTTAGTTGTCTATTGAGAATAAAATGTTATCAGATAATATTGTTTGTTGTTGTTTTTTATTCATTTTATTTACTCTATTTATGCTATGAATAGACACTACCAAATCCTGTCTTTATGGTAATTATATTTTGTTTATTTTTTTTATCAATTAAAAAAACAAGTTCTTGCACTTTTGCTATTTTTCGAATGTGGAAAGTGTCGGGAGTTACTTATCTGGATTGTTGGGGTGGGGGTATTCGGACAAGTAACTCCTAATATTAGGAGCCTGGCATACTACCCCTCGACTGCTATCTATGTTCTTGGATATGATGATACAGATTTCCTCCAGACAACTTATCTTAGAGTTTGATAAATGTTGAAATCTTACTGTACCTTGAGATTATTTGCTATGACCGTAACTAATGCCAATTAACAGGTCAAAGATAACTACTTTATTTGGTTTATTATTTGATTATAAAAAGCAGAGAGAATAAGAAAGGCAACTTACAAACTCATCTTTGTCTACATTGTTATAATGAAGTAAGCTTTCCATTGAAAATGTACAAATGTTGACGTTTGATAGATGAGAGAATCTTTATATGAGTTGGTAGCAGTACCAGTTTCCCATGTTAGTGGATCCTGGAAAGTGCAAGATACATGAAGCAACCTGGCTATTTTACATGCTCAGTGGAAAGCACTTATATTGGACCTTGGTCTAATGTCTCATTGGAAAGTCAATAAGTTGTTTTAGAGCAGGAACGTTCGATCAAACTCGCAGCCCCATGGTTACCAGTACAGCATGTTACAACTGGACCACCACAGAAAAGCAAGTCGGGTAACTCTATATTTCTCCGCTGAAGAGTAATTTTCCAGATAGCTCCCTTTAATATCAAAACCTTATACCATATTGTTTAGCAGCATTGTATTCAATAGATGCTTGCTTTATTCGTTAGGTTCGAAACCCGACTTCCGCGTGCCTTATAATCCGTGTACTCTGTGTTATTGCAAAACAGGTTTAAATCATTCTCATACTATCACCTCACATGTACACACCTGATTTTTGGTGCTGATTATTTGCGTTTTACTGATGTCACGGCTACGTTAAAACAACATGACAAGCGGTTATGTTGCTTCTTCAAGGTCGTGTCACAGAATAAGGTTAGCCTGCAATTAAACGTTCACCAAACAACGATTAGCCGTCTGTGGACACGTTAATGGGAAACAGGCACCACGGTCGCCACAACACGTCTCGGCCGACCACGGGTAAAACGACCAATCAAGACTATTACATACGTCTGTTACATTTCCGAACAGCTGAGCAGTCTGCACAGAGAATTATAACAATGGAATTCACTCGAGGACAGTTATAAATAGGCTAAGCCATACCGCACATACGCCGGACTACCATTATCGCCTGCGCGATTTGCCCTATTCCTTGCCTGGCTGGAGTGTCACCGTCCTGCAGCCGCCTTGACTCCCTAGTACGGAACTTGAGCAACACTTTTTTTCTGACGAATTTTGGTTCATGTTTTTTTTTCGCGCAGACGACCGTACGCGCGTGTCTAGAAGTTGCGGTGATCGTTTTGCCATTGCACGAGAAGCCAAAGTGGCCGTTTCGATGATGGATTCTTAATGGTATGGGGAGCAACTGCTCACAACATTAAGTTATCTCTTGTCGTCCTTGATGAGAATCTAAATGCTGTTAAGTAAAGACACCCCTCAGCCTTACGTTGTGCCAATTACGGACCTACATGGGTAAACATTTCAGCAGGACAACGCTGAACCACATGTTGCGAGAATATGCAGGACTTTTCTGCAACAAAGCAACGTTCCTGTTGTGGACTGGCTGCTTATCACTAACTGAACACTTGTGGGACGAGCTGGACCGTCGCATTCGACGTCGCGTTAACCTTCCCGATCTAGAAGAGTGGGACAATATTCCACTAGCTCGTGTTAACAAACTTATTTGGTCTATGGTATCTAGAGTGAGAGCAGGGCTTGCTGCAAGAGGTGGACATACTCGTTACTGACTTGAACCCGAGATGTTAACTGCGTTCTAAGGTTAAACACAAGAGTTTTCATTTTATTAAATTTGTGCTCAAGTTACCAACGGAATAATTCTGGACATATTAAGAATGTGTGTGTGAATGTATTTAGCATACCACGTGTCCTTCCGTCATAATCGTTTCTTTTTTGCTTCAGTATATATTTTGTCTCTTTCATCCTTGGTAATTAAAACATCCCAAAAATATTGAACCAGATTTGTTCACTTGGTTGCTCATGACAGGAGTAGCTAAGTAAGTTCTCAACGGTCCGACTCATTTTTCTGCTGTTTTGAACGAGGTAATATAAGAACAACTTAGCTCTGAAAATTTAACACCGCCGATCTGAGTCGTGCCCACGTCTTGTACGACTGAATCGTATGATCAACCACTGTACTCTCTTTAAAACCTAAATGCGTGAATGTCGAAATTAACGCATGTACTAAATGTATATTTTTTTTGCAGTGATATTTTCATGTGTTTTTGCACGGACTTCTGCTCATCGAAATTATTATAATATCTGTATTCTCCAAGCAATATTTAAATAAGGTTTGAAAGGAAATAAGTCTAAGTGCTTATTTAAGCGGGTTAAGTTTGCTTGTCATAATATTATCATTAAATAAACGGTTTTGGGTCACGAATGTAAACACAAAGATTGTAAAATGGGTTAGTATTCTGACTTTTTGTTTATAACAGCAGTTAATTATAACGATTTTTAAAATTCGTTCCTGCTCTAGTTTACTTAAAAGTTGGTCCATACTTTGGTCTATAATGTAGATAAAAGTGCATTGCATATACGACCCGTACGCGGAAGTTACAATGAACAGAATATATAAGCGAGTTTACAACATATTTATAAATGATTTATATACTGTATTGTTTACGCTATAAGTTCTAGTAGATAATAAATGAGTTTAATCTTTCTCTCGTGACCTTCCGGGTTTCTTCATCGTATGACCTACCACGCAGAAGTGAGGAACTATCGCAAAACGTGATACCAGTAATGGTAAACTATCAAATCCTTTTAATCTAACAGTACGACACGGATTGACGACTTTCAATGATTGCACATTTTAAAAATTAACTTTTATGTAAGCGGATCCTCGTCCCAAAGAAAAGTAAAATGTAAAATTATCTCAGCTTGAGAAGTGCACACGATTTTGACTCATTTACTGCTGAAAAACTAAACAGGAGAAAACTTTAATGTTGTAAAAACACGATTTTTAGTTAAAATGGAACCGCAAATGTTAAATTTCTTATCCAAGGTATGGCGATTCTTACCGTTACTTATAACACCACTGAGAGCTTCTTCCCCGTGACAAATTAACCACTGCCAAACTCCGCACAGCGGTTACGTCCCTTGATAGTACTATAACAGATACAATAGGGGAAGTAACTCTGCGTATTCGTTCGGTAAAAGGACTGCTGCCCTTGGCAGATTCGGTTTGGTTTGGTTTTATTGGGGTTTAACGCCAGTTTAACAGCTAAGGTCATATCCCGGCGGTCAGTACACCTAACCAATGTTCCTGGATATCCAACCAGTGTACTAACCAATTTCTCCGCAAGTGACTGACTATTTCCTCACTTGCTTCAGAGGTGAGGGACATATCACCTTTAGATCAATCATCGCGGAGAAACTTTGTCGGCCCTGATAGGATTGAACTGGGATTGTCAAGATTGACTATCCGATGCTCTACCGATTGAGCTGGCCGGGCCGTCCTGGCAGACGGATCAAACATTCACTATCCCAAACAGTTTGAACACTAGTTTGTAAAAAAATATAGTCGCACTGTTACTTGTTAATTTCATTTATTAAATTTTCGATTAGTTGGCTTCGTCAGCACAACGTTCTTTTACAGTGTGTTGAAAACCACCCACACCTCGTCCCGACTGACACATTCACATAAATGAAAAAATATATATATAACATGGCAACAGGTACATAGTATGGTTCTCAATCTGTTTCTTTTTATCGTTTTCTTTTCAAAAACAAAAGATAACCAGTCTCTTGAAACACAAACTTCAATGTTTAACGGCCGTCACAACGTAACGTGCCGCCCAGTTTACCGTAACGTAACGGCACAGTATCTATAAAGATTGTTTGACAATAACATTGAGCTGTTATGTATGGTAGTGAATGGTCGCTGGTTGATACGAGGAGGTTAAGGTATGTTTTAGCCGTAACTACTTCCTCTTTCGAGAATAAATCAAGGACTCGTTATCTGCACTGATTTAGTACGAGGAAGACTATATTTTCACGAATTAAATTTATATTTTGAAGTGTTATTTGACTTGTTTTTTAATTTAAATTTATTTCAAACTAAAGTTCTTAAGACCGAGTAATTATACATAAATTGATTTATCTCTGATATAGAAAAAAAAAACAGATGTTACTAAATATGGATTGGAATATAACTTAGTAGGTAAGTAATATATATGTTTATATAAAAGGTCAAAGGTTAAGATGAATGTATGTATAATCAATGGTAGGAAAAAGTGAAAAATAAGGTAAATGTTTTGTTGGTTTTTGTTGGGTTTTTTTTACCACGGGGGTTTGAGAAATCACTCTTGTTTTCTTTTCTTCTTTGTTCATAGATATCCTATTACTAAACAGATCTTTTGTGTATAGATAGATTGACGTGTGAAGGTTTACTTCTCATAATAAAAGGTTTGTTCGGTTCTGTTCTGTGCTGCTTATTCAAAAACGATCTGGACATCTTACTAAGATACAGAGGTACTTTAATCTAGAATGTCCTGAAACTTCGACCGACGGGATGTGTTTAGATACAACACACCCCGTTTTCACAGTGTACTAAAGTGAGTGCAAAATTGCATTTTTGTTTCTTAAGATCGGAAGCGATTAAAATCATGAGGTCAGGTGTTTCGCAAACATAAATTTAGTCAAAACAAGAATTATAAAAACTGATCATACTATAATAAACCATAGATAATGCTGCCTATTTAAATGTTTTTGGCGGGGTGCAGTTAAGATAAAGCGGGTAAGGGCGAATTTTGCGGGCTGACCTTGAGGTATTGATGGATCCCTGACCCGTCACATTTGCATGCTTAGCAAAGAAGTACGGTTATATTTTCACCACAAACAAATATATAACAAAAGAGCACATGGTAATGTTTGTGGCTAAAACCTATTGTTATAAGATTTATGAGACATGCTGTGCATCCATGAATTGGGGAGTATTTGTGGTAATGTGTGATAAGCTATTGGAAGATTATGTGCGTGAATGCGTGTGAGTGCACATGTTATTTACTAGTATACTTACTCAGCCAGGCATTAAACAATTCATGCATGTCGATGTTAAAGATATGTGAGAGCAATATAGGCAAACAGAACAAAATATCCCTAAAGGGTTATTATCTAATCATAAATTGCATTTGTGTCTATAAACTCATGCTTCATGAAATTTTTGGAAAAGCAATACCACGTGACCGTGACGTCACTAAAGGCATCAAATGAAATGAAATAGTTACGGGTAATTTTCTATTTTTTAAGCGGAGCCAATTTTGACAGTTTTGTCTTGGTTTTGATGCCTTCAGTGACGTCACTGTCGCATGGTATTGCTACACTGTAAAAGCTGATATTGTAAAGAAGAACATGTTTTCTAAGTTTTTTCTTTGGGCATGTAAAAACTAAGGAAGTGGAAATATGTTATAAATCACATTTTAGCCAAAACTTTGTACAGTAACAACAACGACAACAACTCTTATATTAAGATTAATATTAATGCATTCATCTACCTGTTGTATTTTTAGAATTTTTGACCGATACCTTGTCATCGTTTATTGATTCATCATTGATGTTATTAGTACATGTAATCTGATTTTGGTAAGGCAATGGTCAGACGAAATGTTTGGTTTATTTATATGATGGTATAATTCACATTTGTGATAAATGATTTAGGTGAGAGACTATGCAGGTTAATTAAATGTAATGACTGCAACCGGGTAAATAGAAAACAAAGATATAAAAATTTATATATATAAAAGTGTAACAGATGACCTTGAGAAGATAAACAAGTAGTACAGTCTTAGTTTCTACTGAATAACTGGACTTCCGACAGTTCCTAGGTATATGTGTTTCGAATTTATCATCAATTCTCTGTTACTAAGAATTATGCATACTCACGACCAGACTTATGTTAAACATAATGTTTGACATTTTATCCTCGACGCATGCTATGAATATAATTTGCGTTTAAAATCACTGTTCAATCTATTATTTAAACCCCAATAGTGCTTCAGATCAAAGACTCGTAAAAGCCACTGCAGTAGTTTATTGCTCGAGTCCCGTCACTACCTGACACTTACAGGTACCTACCACTAACACTTATCTATTTGAGTTTATTCAACGTCTACGCCAGTTGCCCATACATTCGACTATGAAAATATTTTTAGTAATTTTCGGTTGTATGATATGGTGTAAGATACAGAAAACCTTCCATTCCAGAGATATCAATGGTTGTTTGTCATGCTTAGTTTATAGCACCAGTAAATGGTACCTCAGTTTGACGCCACACAGTGGTAACACAGTAAATGGTACCTCAGTTTGACGTCACACAGTGGTAACACAGTAAATGGTACCTCAGTTTGACGCCACACAGTGGTAACACAGTAAATGGTACCTCAGTTTGACGCCACACAGTGGTAACACAGTAAATGGTACCTCAGTTTGACGTCACACAGTGGTAACACAGTAAATGGTACCTCAGTTTGACGCCACACAGTGGTAACACAGTAAATGGTACCTCAGTTTGACGCCACACAGTGGTAACACAGTAAATGGTACCTCAGTTTGACGCCACACAGTGGTAACACAGTAAATGGTACCTCAGTTTGACGTCACACAGTGGTAACACAGTGATTAGTGTCAGTGGAGGATTCGGGAATGAAATGAGTTATCATTTAATGAAGAAAAAGGAAATCAAGGACTTTATTTACTGTTACCTCAAAAGTAATCCGCACGTTTCCTTCTGATATTTTCCTTTTTGTATTAGCTAACTGGCATACCGCATTAAGTTACAAGTACTAGTTCTTGACACATGATCAATAGCATAAGTGGAAATGATAATATTAGGTTGCATGATTTCGTGTTTAAGTGATTTCGATATTGTTAAGCAGATATGGTTTTTTAAATCACAGCTACCACTGTTGATGTGTTGAGCTGTATCATACGTTATAACCGTGCACCTCTGACAGAAAGGGCAATGGTTGTTTGTAGTAATGGTTGTTGATTATTCGAATGTTTTTGGGTTTTATTATCATTATTATCATTTTATTACTTTATAACATTAAATGTTTTTTTTTTGTTTGTTTTCTTCTTCTTTTTACAATATACAGTAAGTTTTTGTACAAACAATTTAAACTTCGCAGTTGCTCTAAAACAAGCCTGTAAATTTGTCATGAGGTTTCTAATTTTCTGTCAGAGGTATTATAACGGATCTGACTGCATACTGTTATCTTGTAAAGTTCTTGTACCGAAGATATTTCTTAACCACCTTACATTTATAATCACTGTACACAATCTTCATTTGTTTTTTTCATCCCAAAAATGAGATATACATGTGGTACACACAATCAAAGACAGGAATATCAAGAAAACTCCATGAAGAAAACATGCACTCAGAGAACACAACGTTATACGAACATATCTTTTTTATATGTTATTTTATATATTTTATATTTTTTTACACTAAATTAATCTGTAATTAGAAGTAGCGGATAAGTGGTCCTGTGGTAACGCGCTGGTAACCCGGGGCTCGCGAGATCGCACATTAACATTACTAACTGTCTTTCAGATGAGACTTTTAACCGTGGTCCCATGTATCAGTGCTTTACACCGAGCATGCAAGAGAACCAGGGGTGTCTCTGGAATGGGATGCTTTCTGTATCTTGCACTACCCCCACAACATATAATAACTAATCTCTTCAGGGGGCGTCGGTCATATGGGCAACCGGTACCGACGGTAAATAAGCTCAGATAGATAGATGCGCCAGAGAATTGATTCCTTGGCTCTGTGGTTAGAGTGTTGGCGTGTCCCGCGGGAGATTGGACTTCGAATCCCGCTCTGGGTTGTGTATTTTAAAATGCATAGAATCTTTCTGTTGCGGACTTTCATGTTCGTAAGATTAGATAGTGTTCAGAACAGTGATCAGGAACAGCAAAGTTACTCTGCCATGGCTGTTTGTTAATTTATTGCCCTTTGTTAAAATGTCTTACTAATATTTTGTCGGGAGTGTAGCTCTATAAGTCAACACTTCAATGTACTAACTTGAAACTTTAAACCAAGTAGATGACATTGTGAAAACCAGCCCTTTTTAAACTGTGTACTGCAAATTGATTAAATGACTCACATATTGAAGTTGCATCTTGTGGTACAAAGACAGTACTACGTACATGTAAATTCACACGGTTCAGATTAGACATGTATAACAAAAGTGAACCGAGGCAAATTTTAAATCTTATGCAGTTGCTAGTAAAATAATCAAATCTACAACTAAAATGTGTTTATACTAACAAGAAAAGAGCTTTTGCAAATCGCAATTTGGTCCGTCAAAACGATCTTTGTTATGGCAAAATCAATTTGTTATTGTTAGTTAGAGCCGGTTGTTATCTATTAGATCGTTTGATAAAATGTTGTCTATGCACAAAGGCAGGAAGTAAGTATTTTTAACGTATGTCTCAATTTAACAACTAATTACTTTTTAACGATGAGTGCCGAATTTTACCGCTAGACTGGTGCCAAAAAAATACACAGCGTTTTTTTTTTGTCAATCTTATTACAAATTTCGATCTCATTGCACTAACTTTGCACTTGAAATTAATGACGTACTTGAAATTAATGTTGTACAAATAACGCACATATAAACAAATGAAATTATTTGACCAGGGTTGACTAGATTCACATAAATTAAGAGCAGAAACAATTTGGCACTTCGTTACATATTTCCGTGTTTATACGTGGAATGTTATAAACATTAACACGGTAATTGACATTAAACGTTCCCTGACTGACAGCTGTCACGTGAAACACGCTCCATTGTTCCCTGTAACAATCGAGACGATTGTTAATTAGCAATGCAATATTTATTTATATTTTCTTTGGTTTAATTACTGCGTCTTTCAAACCTATCTATCATAATTATAATAATGATTAGGAAGTCAATAATGAAACGATGTTTTGGTTTGAGTAGGATAAGAAGAACATATTTTCACATATAGGAACAAAAATAACAACTTTAACAACACAAAAAGTATAGTCATAATAACTGTACTTATAATCATCAGACTAAAAAAGTAGTAATACCAATGATGTTGGTGATGATGATAAAGACGACGACGATGATGATAATGATGATATTGATGATGATGTTACTATTGTTGACGGTTGTGGTGATGATCATGATAATTATGATAAAGGAGACGGCGATGATGATTACGATGACGAGGAAGACATGAATTGCGATGATGATGATGATGATGATGATGATGATGATGGTGATGATGATGATGATACTGCTCACAAATAACACTGTTATGCGTCGACCTGCATTCCTCGTATTGTTTCTCACCATCTCATTTAGAAAACTTGTCAAAGATCTTGTTATAAATCAACATATAAAAAACAAAACAAAACAAATTGTTTACCTTGCTGGAACATTCACTACTATGTTAGTGAAAAAAAAAGTATTTTAACAATTTAAATGGCCTTCAGTAGTGAATAAGTACATTGGGCCTGCCTCAGTTTTCTACATCGTTAGTTTGCGTCAGTTCAAGGGCTGAGGAACGAGATAGGTAAGGGGGAAAGAAGATAAAATCTTTCGAAATAAATTCAAATACAAGTGAAACTCACTGTACAAATATACAATGTGTTTTAGAATTTTGAAAACCACATTATAAATTTTTATGACGAATATTTCATAACAAATGTCACCTCTATCCATCAGTTTCCTGTAGATTGATGTCTTATTAATATACACACTATCATTAAGGCGCTATTTTTGTATCAGAGCATGTTCAAAATTCCCTTTATGTATAACTTAGCTATTTAAAATGCTGCCACAACGGGTTATAAATGTCAAATACTGAAGTTTAAAACGTCATACAGGTGCCCACATACTACGTGCCTGAAAATATACATGTGCTGTTATTTTTAGGTTATTCTTTTGAAATATTTATTTCATTTGCCCAGCCTTTACAGGACAACTTTCAGGACAGTTAAAGAGCGTGTCATGACGAAATACTGAAACAGATAAATGAACTAAAAATGAAAGTTAAAATGGAAGTATTTTCTTCTTTCTAAAAGGTGTAAAGTAACAATTAACCCATTTTTGCTACTTTATTTTTTGTCTCGAAAGGACTTTCCAATGTTACAGAATCAAAGCTCTGAAGACACGAAATGGCCTTTGACGAAATGGTAACTTTTTTGCCTTTAATGAAAAAGTTTAATCTTTTATTAAATATTCAAAGGTGCACGTAACTGAAAATGCTGGATGCCTTGTCTTGTTGTTGTTGTAGTTTATTATATTTATTTATTTATTTATTTATTTATTTATTTATTTATTTATTTATTTATTTATTTATTTATTTGTATGAACAGAAAGGAAAAGAGCCGAACGATTATACACATAATTGTAGTGCCTATATAGAAATATGTCAATAACATAAATATGGAGGAATAACAGTACTGAATACGTCATTTCTTACGTCACGTGCTTGTTTTATATAGAATGAGAGTTTTATGAGTCATTCGATTTTAAGAATGTTATATATTAAATTTTGCTATATTCTCATACAGTTGACAGTTGCCTTTTGAAACTTAAGTCTGTTTATTCTGCAATAATGTTATAACCGTCTCACTTAAGATCTAAGTTATTTAACAATAAACAATAAGTAAATGATATATAATGGCAATTACTATTTTATTCTTTGACCAAGTCTATTTTGTGTTATCTTTCTTACATTTAAAGCAGTACTAAACGTGGAATGTAAAGTATTCAAAAGGCGTTTCTACAAAATGTAAAGGCAAATTTATCTCGATTTTTTGTCGCGTATTTGTTTTCGCGCTTTTTCATTGGCACGTATTTTCAGTAATTTTGTAACAACAAAGTTCCTGTCCTCTTTACAGTATGTTTACTGTTCCATTTGAATCAAATCATTTCGGAAATACCAGACCCTTCTGTGATAAAGTGTAATTGGTTCAAATAAAGAACTTCATGGAATAGGAAGATATTCCTGAAAAGCTAAATCCGGTATAGATATAAGATTGTAGCCAGTTTTATAACCGGAACTTCATTACCGGTAAACTGTGTCTTAACGCAAATCTGCATAACCGTTTTTATACTTACTTTTTCCGCCCACTGTCAACTTTCTTTATTGATGTCATCATTTGAGGTGTTTACAGAATGATTAAATAACTAGATTATTTTATTTATTAAAACAGATCTTGCGTGATGAAAATTATATGCTTGATATTACAAACACATCCAGTTTTTGGAGGCAGGACCAAAATAATGTTTTCATAAATTTCGAAATACCTTGCACAGAAATGCGTAATGTAATCTTGAGATATTTCATTAAAAGGACGTTTAATATTTTTTCTCCTCTAGAGCTGGCAATTATAAAATTTGAATATGTAAAACGAGTTCGTTGACAAATGATAAATATTTACTAACGGACAATCTTCTCATATCATAAATAAGAGCTGTCCGTAACTCAACGCGCTCGACTAATCGCAGCTGATTAGTTTAATGTTGTTTGGGAAACATACAGGTAACATTGTGAGAAAAACAATGCCTTGGCACTGTGACCTTGACCTTTGGCATTTTGACCCCAAATGCAAAAAAGAATCAATCATGATGTTGGGCAAGTCCATGTGCACGTTTTCATGCAGGAAGATAAGTAAAGCAAGTAATGATCTAGAAACTGTTTTCTTATGTCGATCCATTGTGACCTTGACATTTGACAGTATTACCCTATATTCAAAAGGGACCATCCTTGATATAGTTAGAATTCATGAGTAAGTGTTCATGCAAATAGAAGATAAGAAAATCAAGTTATGGCCCGATTGTTTTAATTTCGAGGCACTGTGAGACTTTGATGGTTTGACCAAAAATCAACAGGGATCATCCTTGATTGAATGGAAGTGCATGTGTAAATATTTATGCAGGTAGATGATAAGCAAAGCAAATTATGGTCCGGAAACAATACAGACAGACGGACATCCAGGCAAACAGACAGACGGACAAACTAATCCCAGTATACCCCCTCCCCCCCACACACACCACCGCCACCACACCACCGCCACCACCACCCTCACCACACAACTTCGTTGCGCGAAGTCTTATAATTATGGCTGGTTTCTTTAATATACAGGACGATACAGGTTGCACACAAAACTTTAAAAATTCCAAGTCAAAAAAGGGTCATAATTAGCATTATATTTGGCCAAGAGTTATCTAGCTTGTTTTAGTGCCCCTGAAGACCTTAGTGAAGAATTAAACAATAGTCATAGCTGCTTATAACCTATACCCATCATAGTTATTTATTTGCAAAAATGTAATCATTTTTGCATGCAAAAACTTAAACTGAAGTTTAAAAGGAGCAGTTGGTTACAACCAAGGTTTCTAAGTAAAAACAGGCCTTAAATTTGGTCAAATGTTATAAAACCTGTTTGTTTAATGTCCTTGAAGACATGAGGGAAGTATTTAACCAATAGACATTGCTGGTCACTAATATATATGCATGATAGTAGGATACATGCACAACCTAAACCTAGGTGTGACATCGCCGACGCCAGTGCGAGTAGAATAGGTCGATAGACTTTGTATAGTTGAGCTGAACAGATACTACGATTATATTATCATATTTGAAGAATGTGACTCGCTCAGCAAAATTTGCTTAAGTTGTACAACTTCCGGTAAATATTATACAATTAGATCTAACCACACAGCGTCAGCCATCCAATAGGCTAAGAAAACCCGGAAACACATAATAACAATAACTGCCGTATTGTTGTTGTTTTCAGACATGTGTGTTTGACCAAAACAGTAATTGCTAAAGAAATATCAAATGAAAGGGAAAACAGACAACTCAATTTTCGTCAAACAGATAAACAAGCCCATGGTATATGATTAGAATAACCACCAAACAAATGCAAACATAAACTCATATTATAAAATGAGTAAACACGTGATAAAATCATTATTATTCAAAATATTTACTTTCACAAAATGAACAGTAGTTCTCATAAAAGTATATATAAGGTCAATGTAAATTCATCTGCATAAATTAATCAATGATGGTTAATTCATATATCCATTTTAATGTTTGGCTAGGGCCAAGCCAGTCGACTCAAAGGTCGGAAAACTAAACATACATTATGTAAGGGAACTTTTTTTTAAAATTGTTTACTGTCTTCAAATCAGACACTTAAGAAACCCCTACCATGCCATTATTTTCCATAAGGTTTGAATGTTCTGATGACATCTGAGGTTCCGAATATGTTTTATTCAATGTTATGGTGTATCTATTCACGAGTAATTCATAATTATTCTATAGGTGGTATGACAATGTCATTCTTCAACTGATATTTGCATTCAGAAATAATGGAGCTAAAGGCAGAGGTACATTCGTCTTCATATAGTTATAACTATAATGGAGAATAAATAAGAGCCTATTTATAGATAATAATGGTTAAGCAGAAGGCTTTCTTTCAAAAGAAGTAAAAGGAGGGTCTTTTTTTTGGTGATATTTTATTTTCTGTTTTCAATCTTTCGATTCTTGTGGATCTGTTTTAACAACACTTTCAGCTCGAACGTTTGTTACTGTCAGCTTACTTAAACCAGTTTAAACTTGTCACAGCAAGATGGTGACAGTATAAAGGACTATGCAAATTTTAGTTTAACTTCGAACATCTCTCAGAATGGCCATGTACCTATCTAGTCATTGTTGGCAAGTGTCATGCCAGTTCATTCGTTATCAAAGATCCCGAAGATCAAATATGTTAAAATATTGTGGTTTATATGTACTAAAACATGTTTTTTTTTCAAACGACCATCTTAATTATAAAATTTTAAAGATATTGGACGTTAGTAATGTTTATGATAAATTAAGAGCTGCCCAGCGTGTTGTGACGACCCATGTAACCTAGCGTGTTGTGACGACCCATGTGACCTAGCGTGTTGTGACGACCCACGTGACCTAGCGTGTTGTGACGACCCATGTAACCTAGCGTGTTGTGACGACCCACGTGACCTAGCGTGTTGTGACGACCCATGTAACCTAGCGTGTTGTGACGACCCATGTAACCTAGCGTGTTGTGACGACCCATATGACCTAGCGTGTTGTGACGACCCACGTGACCTAGCGTGTTGTGACGACCCACGTGACCATAGTTTCCATTTAGTTGATGTATCATCAAGTTAATGAAACCTTTGGTGTTTCTTTCAAATTGCTAGATATGGCGTTGTATTTAACTGTTTGAAAAATGGGAATTTTCGTTACAAGAATAATGGTTACGCAAAATATAAATAATTTAATGGTATGGTTTATCTTTTTAAAATGAATTTGGGTCTGTCGGCTTGGTGTCGCTTGTATCATTCTCTAGTATTGTATGGTGAACTCAAATAAAAAGAGTTATTGTTAAACGTATGTAAATCAGCAGTTGTCAGTTTGAAAAACTTCCTCGTGTTATGTATCACTACGCATATCGGAAATCTACCGTCCTCTATATCGAAGATTCACAGCAAAATCCCCTAATGCAGGATGGGAGTGGTCTAAAACCTGTACATTGTAATAGTCATGTTCTCACCTTGTGTTTCAGTCTCGTTTTGGAACAGTCCTTTTTGCGTTCAAAACAAACTCATAACATCGTTGTTTTCTCTGACGAGGTTACGGAGTAATTGTCTTCCTAAAGAGGGGCTTTATCTGTATTTTAGATTAAACTCAGCATATCTTTTTCCGATGAATTAACATACAGTGAACATACACTTGCAATGTTCTCAAACTCGCTAAGTAAGATGAAATAAATGAAATTTCAAGGAGTTATGGTTAGAGACATATTAAAGAAGGTCAACCCATACCAAACATATATATCATAGAAATCAGCACCAAAGGTCTTGAGAAACGTCTGAATAAGCTAAAGGCATAATTATAGTGTAAAAGGTCAATCATTAGGATGGATCAAAAGCTTTCTGCATAATCAATCGCAATCAGTCGTCCTAGAAGCTATCCCGTGTCATCTGGAGTCGCACATGGGTCAGTACTTGGTCCCTTCTCTTCTTAGGGTACATAAATGACTTCCCGCAAAATATAAATTCCAGAATCCGTCAATGTGCTGATGGTACAGCTACATGTCTGGCACTAACACCAGCCAGTCAGTTAAACTTCAAAATGACCTAAAAAAACTCGAAATGTGGGAGTTGGAGCTGGATATGGAATTCAACCTCTCCAAATGTCAAGTTATCTACGTCACAAAAAGGAAACGTCCTATACCGACCCAATATTATCTTCATGGAACACTTTTATAATCAGTCACATCATCCTGAGCGTAAATTATCTTCTGACCTACCATAGGACGACCATGTAAATAAGAAGACTATTTAACCCCTCCCTCACGCCAGTCTAGATATAGCCATCCATTAATCCATTATGCTACCGTTACAATAATTTCCCAATGACAATCATTCAAGCAGCCCCCCCCCCCGGCACCCCTCAGTGCAGCAATTACATGCATCGATCATACACCCTTGACAGTACGCTTGTCTTGTTTTTCATTTTTTAACCACACATTATTTATAAATATTCATTTCTAATATACTTTTTAAAACTGTCTTATATTTCTCTTCACGACTTGACGCGCAAATGTCTACGCCCGTGTTAATGGTTTGACATAACTGATAACATTCTATACGTTTTAACCCAACAGCAATACGGGCATACGGTAGGATTAAATGACAATTTATTGCCTATGCATTTACAATATAGAAATATAATGAAGGTGTTTTTGCTTTACAGAAAACCTTTTCATTGCAACGTCCTTTTTTTAAAAGTAAGGTATCATTTGTACAACAATGCATGCTCTTTTGATCTCACATTTTGCCGCGAGATTATGGGAGATATGAACAAGAAAAAAACAAGTCCTTGTTTCTTTTTTTAATTCTTTTAAAATGGAAAGAAGAACATATAGGTCCAAAAGAATCCTTTTGGGCTCATGAAATTATGAACAATATAAGAAAGCGTTCATTTCTAATAAATCCCTATCCGCCCCAAAACTATACAACAACAACTATATATAAAGAGGTAATATTTATGCTTTCAGTATAACTGGTGTATTATGAAAGTTTTAACTGATACACTGACATAAGGTATTCATGCGTTCAAACATCATTTACATTTTCTATGAAATATTTTACATTTACATGAATTTCTTAATTTAATGCTATCGATTTTAGGAATTTGCCTTCAAAGTTGTCTTTGGGTGGTGAAAGACAAGAAAACCAAGGTTCGAGGTCAGTCTTGTACCAGTCTCCGAACCGGTTGAACTGTTAACCACATATTTACATCCTTACAATCTGTAAAGTCCAGGGGTTTTCAATCATCAGTCAGTACAAACACATTTATGGTAAACCAGTCAAACATATCAGTGTAATCGTAACTTCCTTGTTTTGCTAGTCAAATGTACTCATTTATGAAACCGGTAAACAAACAGGTTAAGTACACGTCCTCAATATCAGTCACGTTCACTGATTCATTATTAAACTGTCGTTCTATTCTCAGAAAAAGAAATGATTTATGTAAATACTTTCAAATAAATTAGAAAATATTAAAAACAGCAAATCTACAACAACAGTAACAACAGTATGATGTTATAATGATAATTAATGATAATGACGACTTTTTTTGACAACGACGACGACGACAATGATGATGACGATAAATTGTATTGGCTTTTTTAAATGTAGATCTAGCATTACTTGTATGCTTTACTTTTGTCTGAATAGGCTTTGTGTGTTTGGGTGGGGTGGGGTGGGGTGTGTTGGGGTGGGGTGTGTTGGGGTGGGGTAGGGTCATGGGGCGCAAGGACTTGGGGAAAGATCTAAGGGAAAAGGATTTTTCTGTGTACATGTATAAAGCGGTGTTGTTTGTATTACAGGCCGGAAGTTCAGACAACTAGAACTACAGTCTTTTCATAATGGATGCAAAAACTGTTAAAAATGGAGATTCATTCGCTGCAATTGTCAATCTGTCAACATGGATTTGATCTCGGCTGCAAAGAATGGAAATTTTGAGTCAGTTTTTAGTCTACTACAAAATGGCTGTTCTACGGAATTGCAGGACAAGGATAGGGCTACACCACTGTACTGGAGTGCCTGCCATGGTCACACAAATATCTGTGAAATACTGATTCAAGCAGGAAGTGACGTCAATAGCAGAGTGACGTGGGGATCAACGCCATTACACGCTGCCGCCGATCGCGGACATAAGTTGGCCATTGAAGTTCTTCTTGAAAGGTAGGCTAAATGTACAAAATATTTCCATTACATTGACGAAGAAAGATGTTACATACGCAAAAATAACGTTAACATTTAGAAATTGACCTTATCTTTGAACAGACTTCAATTATTCTATGAAACCTCTTTAAGACGAATTTGTATGAACCATTAAAAATTTACTTAGAATGCCTTCGGATTAGAAGGGCCACAGTGGTATTTTATCATAGCCTCGTTTGTATACATGTTTTCATAATGTAAATGGTAGAATTAAAGGCCTATGTTAATGTGTCGTAGAATAATACGTTCCATTTTAGCCGAGCATTTCATGTCCACACGTCATACAATTAACATTCAGACAATACCTCTTTATATGAATTAATAGCAATTTATGACAGATTAACTTCGTTTAGTATTTAAAACTGTAGAATAATTGATCATTATATGAACAAAAGATAATACTGGTTGAAAGTTATGTCTGCATGCATCGTGCGTTTGTCAGTTAATGTCCTCGAAACTTAATGGTGTTAAACAAAGCATATTAATGCACCTTTTAATTGAAATAATAAATTTAAGAAAACCATTTCCTTCTATGAATTATACGTTTGCTCTGGTAATGCAACATTTTACAAATAAATTAACGTAAAGCAGACGAATCCGCGAGCCAGAAAGTGTCGCAAACGTTTCTATTTTTCTGTGAAGTTAAAATATGTATGAAAATTTTACGACAATGCTGAGTACTTAACGACATAGTTGACGTAATAAAAAAATTAAAGTTGATAAATGGCTCCAGACTATAACTCTTTGAATAGTGTTATTGTTCACGTATTACTTCAATTTTGTGGAAATTCCTGAATGTGTCGTCATTAAAATGTCGTCTGATCTACACTTTATTGTGAAGCCTAAAGCGACTACGTTAGACTTGCAGAAAAAGCTTACTATCTTCATAACAAGACAAACGTCTATACACTGATATTGTAAACAGTTGATATAAAAAAATTCGGATTAATAAGCAGAAAATATGGGTAAATAATCATTTTTTGTATTTCTCTAATCGCTTTTTTATGTTTTCCGTCCTTTTTTTGTCTTTTTTTCTAACTTTTTTTTAGAAATATAAAAATAAACGTGGCAGCATTCTGTGCTTGTCGTTTTTACGGCAAATCTGTTTAACCAAACTTCTGACCTTCTCGATGGACCACTCAATTTTGTCGCCGAAAACGAGGTTGTTATCAAGAACGAATATTTCAGCTATCTTATTGTTTAAAAAAAGTCGTAAAGTATGCAAGCTAAATTACGTAACCATTGCGATGCGCTCATGACTGGCGACTTCAGATTTCTGTGTCATTGTTGTTTGCGAACATAATTAAGGTTGAATTTCAAATGAGTACAAAATAGTTGTATGAAGTACAATACCCAACTTCGCCGAATATCTTTTTGAAAGATACTTTTTGTTTCGAATGTATAAAAATGATACTGCTACAATTCGGTTAGAAAAAAGTACACATAGAAAAAGAAGATACTTGTCTCGTAACTGGGTAAGATGTCTGTCATCTGTAACCGAGACCAGTACACGTGACCAGAAGCACGTATAGGTCGTTTGTTTCTGAACTTAGTCAACAAGGAACACTTAAATTTGCACTTTTATGTTATTGAAGTTTGTACTTTTAATATGTTTAATCTTTAGTTTCAAGTGTTTTTTTTTAAATATACTCGACGTTTGTTGGATTTGCATGAACTGGTGAACTTGATTTGTCCCTTTATACCTAATTTATTGGACCGAGTCGCACCGAAGTCGTATTTACGTAGGACGTAGGCAATTCTCAAACAGTATATGTAATTAATTAGCAAACGATTTATGAAAGAGTTGTTGAGTGAAATAAAATACAAGACCATTTTAGATTGATGTGTGTTGGAAGTACGCTTATCACCGCATTAAATAGTGGACCACCACTCATAAACAAAACTCGTGTTGGAAAATTAGTCTTTACTTCTGCACAAACTTAGTGACGGACCATTGTTTACCATAGTCATCATTTACTTCTGTAAACACATTTGACACGGCGTTTTTTTCTCCATAATTTACTGCAAAAGTCCAACGTGACCGTAACTTTCACATTTTTATAAGAAAATCAGCCCTTTTCACAGTAATCTAAAGCATTCATGACGTATAATGTGTAAAATACACGAAATGAACGTGTTTATGATACTATTTCACAAAACCCGTACTGTATTCTTCTTTTTTTAAGTTATAAGATCATATAAAACTAAACTTCACTTGCTCAAAAAGTCTTCAACCTAAAACATGGGAAAGCAACACCTAGTTGTTGTTTTTCTTTTCGATTATAGAATTCAATTTATTGTAAACTCAAATCCATCTGGGTTGCTACGATTAAAATATCCAAAATGCTTGATGGATTTGTATGTACAGAAGGAATCAGCGCAGTGAGATCCTTAAAACTATTACCCCGTTTTTACTTTAGCAATTTTATGCACAAAAATGTCTAAATCATGAATGAAGCCTTTATTCTACAGGAAGAGGGCTATAAGTACAATTTAGTGATAATAAGAGTAATTCATGCTGCATTTTTGTTTTTCAGTGGTGCAGACGTCAACGCGACCAACAACCGGGGTGATACTGCGCTACACATCGCCGCCTATCGCGGTCACAAGGACGTTATAATGACGTTGCTTAGAGCGAAAGCTGACGTCAGCATACGTAACGAAAAAGGAAAGACGCCACAACAAGAAGCTATGGAAGGAGGACACCGCGGAATAGCAGAAGATATAGTCGAATATGCGAATGGTAGCTGCCAGTATTATCTTTATTGTGCTTACTTACAAAGCCTTTAAAACTAAAATGTGTACTAAAAATTGGTTTGTAGGGTCATAGTTTACTTAAAATAATCCAAGAAAATTACTAAAATTTAGTACACTTAATTTGATTTTCGGTTTTCTGCTCCTTAATAGGAAGTATGTAGAGTCATTTTGCGCTTCATAGTTTGAAAAATGTGATTTGACTTATCACGAGTTTTGGTCAAGGTTAAAGTGATGTTGGAACAAATATGTATGTTTTTACCGACATTGAAATAGCCCAAACGGGAATTTTGTAATTTACAAAAGCTTTTCATGATACACATGGTACACTAGATTGGTCACCTGTTGTTTCTGTTTATACAGTTCAGAGAATCAGTGGAGGGCGACGGGCAATGACACCAGATGGACTTGTGGCCAATTTTCCACCAGAGATCCACGTATCGAGTGCTGCCCGCCGGAAGTCAGAGTGCGCTATCAGTTATAAAAGCCAAGTGACACAAGCCATTGAAGATCCTGAGGACCCGGATTATGAAAATGCAGAACGCAGAACTTCAAGTTAGCCACTTTTAATCAAAGCAACATTTCTAGTTACTAATTAACGCGTTATTTCCCTGTTCCTCTCGAAGTAATACTTCTCGATTCTAGTTAACGCGTTATTTTCTAGTTTCTCTCGAAACAATGTTTCTCGCCGAAGCAACATTTCTCATTTCTAGATAACGCGTTATTTCCCGGTTTCTCTCTAAGTAATACTTCTCGTTTCTAGTTAACGTGTTATTTTCAATTTTCTCTAGAAGCAACATGTCTTGTTTCTAAATAACGTGTAATTTCCCAGTTTTTCCCGAAACAATACTTCTCCTTTCTAGTTAACGTGTTATTTTCAAGTTTCTCTAGAAGCAACATGATTGTATCGTTTCTAAATAACGTGTAATTTTCGAGTTTCTCTCGAAACAATACCTTTCGTCGAAGCAACATTTCTCATTTCTAGATAACGCGTTATTTCTCAGTTTCTCTCCAAGTAATACTTCTCGATTCTAGTTAACGCGTTATTTCCCAGTTTCTTTTGAAACAATACTTCTCGTCGAAGCAACATTTCTCATGTCTACATAACATGTTATTTCCCAGTTTCTCTCCAAGTAACAAATCTCGATTCTTGTTAACGCGTTATTTCCCTGTTCCTCTCAGGCAACATTTCTCATTTCTAGAAAACACGTTATTTCCATGTATCTCTCCAAGTAATACTTCTCGATTCTAGTTAACGCGTTATTTCCCTGTTCCTCTCGGGCAGCAATTCTCATTTCTAGAAAACGCGTTATTTCCCAGTATCTTTCCAAGTATTACTTCTCGATTCTAATTTACGTGTTATTTCCCTGTTCCTCTCGGGCAGCATTTCTCATTTCTAGAAAACACGTTATTTCCCAGTATCTTTCGGGCAACATTTCTCATTTCTAGAAAAGTGTTATTTCCCAGTATCTTTCGGGCAACATTTCTCATTTCTAGAAAAGCGTTATTTCCCTGTATCTTTCGGGCAACATTTCTCATTTCTAGAAAAAGCGTTATTTCCATGTATCTCTCCAAGTAATACTTGTCGATTCTAGTTAACGCGTTATTTCCCTGTATCTCTCGGGCAACATTTCTCGTATCCAGAAAACGCGTTATTTCCAAGTATCTCTCCAAGTTATACTTCTCGTTTCTTGTTAACGCCTTATTTCCAAGTTTCTCTCGAAACAAAACCTCTCGTCGAAGCAACATTTCTCATTTCTAGATAACGCGTTATTTCCCAGTTTTTCTCAAAGTAATACTTCTCGTTTCTAGTTAACGCCTTATTTCCAAGTTTCTCTCGAAACAAAACCTCTCGTCGAAGCAACATTTCTCATTTCTAGATAACGCGTTATTTCCCAGTTTCTCTCAAAGTAATACTTCTCGTTTCTAGTTAACGCCTTATTTCCAAGTTTCTCTCGAAACAAAACCTCTCGTCGAAGCAACATTTCTCATTTCTAGATAACGCGTAATTTCCATGAATCTCTCGAAGCAATACTTCTCGTTTTTAGTTAACGCGTTATTTCCCTGTTCCTTTCGAAGCAATACCTATCTTTTTAGTTAAAGCGTTATTTCCCTGTTCCTCTCGAAGTAATACTTATTGTTTCTAGTTAACGCGTTATTTCCCTGTACCTCTCGGATCAATATTTCTCGTTTCTAGTTCACGCGTTATTTCCCTGTTCCTCTCGAAGCAGTATTTCTCGTTTCTAGTTCACGCGTTATTTCCCTGTTCCTCTCGATGCAATATTTCTCGTTTCTAGTTAACGCGTTATTTCCTGTTCCTCTCGAAGCAATATTTCTCGTTTCTAGTTAACGCGTTATTTCCCTGTTCCTCTCGAAGCAATACTTCTTGTATCTAGTTAACGCGTTATTTCCCTGTTCCTCTCGGTGCAATATTTATCGTTTCTAGTTAACGCGTTATTTTCCTGTTCCTCTCAGATCAAAATTTCTCGTTTCTAGTGAACGCGTTATTTCCCTGTTCCTCTCGGAGCAATATTTCTCGTTTCTAGTTAACGCGTTTTTTTCCCAGTTTCTCTCGAAACAATACTTCTTGTCGAAGCAACATTTCTCATTTCTAGATAATGCGTTATTCCCTGTTCCTCTCGGAGCAACAATTCTCATTTCTAGATAATGCGTTATTGTTTATACCTATGTTTTGATAATTCATAAAACTGAATAGCAATTCTTTATCACAACGGCAGAAAGCGAGAAGGAAGGGGAAACTGCAAAAATGATAAAGAAACACCAGAGCTTCTTTTAAGAAACAAGAATTAAGAAACTCTAACAGGACAGCGGAATGTTGTGCTTGTATTTTGAGACTGTCGTTTGCAAATTGTTTAAAAATATTCTTGTTAAATACTGGGTTTTTGACTTAGGCAAAGTAACACAAATATGACAAAATGTCAAAAAAAAAAAAGCAAAAAAGATAGCACATACTTTTTTGCTAACATTTTTTTTTTACAATATATAAAATATAAATACTTAAAGGAATTATTTCATATAGTTCCAGGTCCATTACCGAACTTCAAGCAGACGTCATTAGATGTCCCCCCACCCAGACCCCCTATTGCCAGAAGCACCAGTTTTAGTGGTAATCGAGAGGCGTTACTTAGTGGCTCTTCGGAAAGTAAAGTATCACAGATGGCTGCACGGACAAATTCAGTTGGTTCAATTCCGTACGACAGCAGTCGAACATTTTTGAATGACGTCCGTCAATCAGACAAAAGTGTTTCTAAGGAGTTCAGCACACAGACTTACTCGCACAGCCACCAAGAAAGCTCTCTCTCCCAATCTTCGTCTGACTTTACCGATACTTCCGCTTATAGCAGTGACACGTCATGGCGGACGTCATCGATGACTTCAGCTCACGAGCCTACGGAAAGTTCCGATTACTCTGTGATTAATAGCCCCTCTTCACGGTCAGGTCCGGAGTTACCACCACGGGCACGTACTCCACAAAGACCTAATCGGCTGTCTATAGGATCAATGAGAGATCTATACGACGGGAGTCCTGATGCTGAACTTAAGAAGCAGCTTGTAGAATCGTATAGACAGACGGAGAAACTTGCTAAAGAAAATGAAGTACTGAACTTCAAGTGTTCGACATTATTAAGCCGTTTATCTGACACAGAGCAACTGTGCAATGAGCGTCTGAAAGAATGTGATTCGTTAAAAGAACTTGTTGATGCTAAAATACTTGATATCAAAGAAAAAGAGTGTGTTATACAAGCGCTAAAAGCTAGAACCATTAATGTTTGTAATGATATGTCGAAAAACGGGTTTAAACATTTTTCAGAAAGACTAAACAAAACGCTGTCTGAGGAAGTAGCAGATGAGTTACATGAGATACTTCGAGTAAGTATAGATTAAGTTCTTGGTGATCTTTTTTATACGATTTTGTTAAATATTGTATGCAGATTATGGCGTTTCTTCCTTTTCAAATCATGATTTTTAAGTTTAAGCTTCTATGGTACTATTTCGTTTTGCATATTTCACAAGATATTTGCTGTTGTGAAAACATTTATCCATTAACCCGGGTCAGGGAATATAATGCGATGTTCGTTAACAAGCAAAACTTATCAAAGATAAACAACAAGACAAAAATTTCTGGATTTATGTTTTCCATTCATTAATTCAAAAAAAACACTGCTTGCCAGCAACTGAACATGTTATTTTGTTTATTTTAAGGACTCTCTACTAAATTTTGCACTTAGCACGGAACCATTGAATGAACAGTTTGACGCACCATACAGAGAATGGGTACCAGGTGTTGATTACGTCATAATAGGAAGGCAGCACGTAGAAGAAATGATGGAGTCACAACAAAATGGCACTCCAAAATACTTGTCCTTCTTGATCAAGCACTTGAAAACTGGGCGCAGACTGATATTAAAAGTACCTTTATTTTATTGTTTTTATCAAAATTTTCGTCCAGAATGTGTAACTTGAATGAAATATTCCCAAAGTTAACAAAAACAGGTTCTGCAATTATGCAAACATTAAAAAAAGCATGCTGTATTAATGTTAATGTTTATTTACAATATACCTGGTGAGAAATCACTTCTGGCAGTTACAAAACTACGTCGATCAAATATATATAGTATGTATACTATATTTTTCTACTTTAGATGCTTCTGCGCTTCCGGAAACGTGGTGACACACATTACAGATACTTGGCACGTGATTAGTGATGAAGTTGATATCATGGAGAGACTGGGTGATCAGCCAAATGTTGTGAAAATTTTGCATTCGTATGAAAGTTCTACAGAACGATTCAAGAAGTTTATTTCTGTACCCCACACTCAGCCGCACAATCCGGAGGAATTGTGCAACCGGACTACTTTTATAGTCACGGAGCAAATGATGACGTTACGAAATTTATCAAATCATGTTCCATAGAACAAAATTCCGCAATAATGTCGACTTTCTTATTGCACTGTTTTTATCAGTTACTCTCGTTGCTGTGTTTTCTCGATGAACTGGGAATCGAACATAAGAATATAAATGAAGGCACAATATTCGTAAACGAAGAATTAAGACCCATTTTGGGAGGGTTTGAACAAGCAGTGTTTTGCAGTGAAAGGAAAGATTCGCAGAGTGAAGGACCTCCAGATTATGAAAATGTTGAACATCTCGCAAGGGGCACTCAGGTTTGTCAATTGTATATGTATTTATTTAGCATAGAGCCACACCACCATACAGATTTTATCAGAAATGAGACTTTCCCAGATTAAAGAAGCTTCCCTCTTGATTTACTGTTCAATACAAGTGAAACAAAACAAATTAATGAAACAGAATGGACATTGAATTATAATCAAAGCAAGAAAACATATTTGCAACTCATCTGAATTCGCTGAAAATTACATTTCGTTATAAGAACAATATATATGTGTTGGATAACATGGAAATTTATATTCAGCTGCTTGTGCTGAATTGAAATTACAGAAGTAAGCAATGATAAAGAATTTCTTAATTTTTATTCATTCCAAGAAAACGAACACTGTAATTGATATGAACTGCTTTACACATGAACGAATGATAAAATTTTATTTTAACAATAAATGCCACTGGACATTGCTTAGATCTAAATGATACCCGTAATTGTTGGTTGTTTCGCTTCTTTAACTTGTATGCATCGGTATTCCTAACATTTTTACATTGAGCAGGTTATTTGTTTTACTCTTAGTAATTCCTGTATATGTTGGTACTTCAGATGCACAGACTTCCTAGAAATTTTGCACAACGAAACAATGACTTGTTCGCACTTGGAAAGTTTTTTGACAACATTCTTCTCGATGACGGTACACAGCCATCAGAAGAAGTCATGTGGCCGCCATGTTCTTCCGGTTCTATGACATCTCTTCCGCCGTCAGTTTGGCAGGTGCTAAATGGAATTATTACCAAATTTCAGAACTACTCCAGCAGAGATTGCTTACACAGGTTAGATTCATAAATTGCTTCAGGTCTTAATATTAATTTAAAGAAGTAAATATAAAATCACTGTAAAATTAATCTGTAATTAGAAGTAGCGGATAAGTGGTCCTGTGGTAACGCGCTGGTCTGGTAACCCAGGACTCGCGAGATCGCCCATTACTAACTGTCTTTCAGATGAGACTTTAAACCGAGGTCCCATGTATCAGTGCTGTACACTGAGCGCGCAAAAGAACCAGGGGTGTCTCTGAAAGGGGATGCTTCCTGTATCCTGCACTACAACATAACATAACTTATCTCTGCAGGGGGCATCGGTCATATTGGCAACAGGTACCGACGATAAATAAACTCAAAGAAGAAGTAATATGTAAGTGCAAAATGCTTTAGAATTGAATATTTTCAGGATTGGGTTCTCCTTGTTTGGTCCTCGTAAAGGAGAAGTTAGCAATTTGTATCAGACGAAGACGTTTATGCAGCATCGAATGTTTAAGCTTCTAGCTTCGAATTCTGCACGCAAGTAAGTTTACAATGGTTGCATATTAAAGTTCATTCTATCATTAATAAACGGTTCTTTGGACAATGTTTTAATCTTTTACGATATGCACATTAGCTCTGAACTTGTTGTAAGGGTTAAGATAGTTTGTATACGATTCTTTACAAGCTTGTATTTATGTTGAGTTTATTCCCTCATTTGTGAGTGAAATTCACAATTTAGTCCGTTTTTCTTCCATGAAGTATTAGGAAAAATAAATAATGAAAACTTGTCAACACGAGTCTAACATTAAACGAACCATAAGGCTTTTGTTGCATATACTTACTTTTCACCTGCACAAACTGTCTTCCTAACGTGTAGCATGCAAAAATAATAGAATGAAATGAAAACAGGAATATCCTTTGAGACTTTTTATTTGCCTAATGCACATTATTGCATAGAAACTTCCAAACTTGCAACTCAAAGCTGTTGCAAACAACTAGAGTCATACGCTATCTCCTTTGTTTTCAGAGTCTTCGTGGAACCTGGTGAGCGGGTTTTCGTCGCAAATGTTATAAATAGAAACAAATACGAAATCGAGGCCCACTTCCTGTGTAATATAACAGCCAAGCAGTTATGGGAAATGTACAAAATGCTTGAAAAGGATGACCTATTATTGGAAAGACAACAAGGTGTTTGAAGTAAAACGACATTCACGTGACTTGAAATAGTCAATGATAGTGCATGTGAGTGCGTGAAGTCCTATTTAAAGTCAATTTGGGCAGTTGAACTGGACTTGAATTTTCAATAACACCGGCGTTGGTGTCATCGCGCAAAAGGAGACTAGGATAGACACATGTATTTTTACGAAGACTACATTTGTTTGCAGTCAGTATATTATGATATTTAAACAGACGAACTCATCTGCATATATGGGCCATGACATGTAATTTTTACATGTTTAATATTTATCTAAGGGCTTTTACCATGAAACACTTTATTCATTTATGATATGACATATATAAAAGTTGGGATTTTTTTGGCTTCTTAAGTCAATTATTTATAGAATTTCAAGCTCCTGTGAAAAGTGGAGTTTTGGGGTGTAGATTTCTCTAAGACTGAAAAGAAATATTTTTGAAGGACAGTTGGCTGTTATAATATAAGTAATGAAGGAAGTCGTGTGCCAGAGTGCAATAGTAACAAAAATGACATTTAGTAACAATGCCATTTTTATTTGTATTTTCATTACAATATGCATGCTGTAAAAGCACACAAAGGACTTTTTTTATTAATATATACTCGACGTGCTGAAAGGAAATAAGATTATCATTCATATCTGAATTTATCATATCTTTTTAAACTTATATTCCACTTCTAGTAAGATTTGAAAGCGAGTTAGGTCAATCCTTTGTCCTCCTTGTCGAGTAACTAATGAGTAGTCTCCCTTCCCGCACACTATTAGGATTTTAAAAGATCGATTAAGAGGTGGTTTAAACTTACGAATAACATTTTACCTTGTAGCATCATTTCCGGTATTATAACATATTACCTCGTAGCATCATTTCCGGTATTATAACATATTACCTTGTAGCATCATTTCCGGTATTATTGTGGGTTTTATGATGGACTATTAGATTTGTCAATATTCACTGGTCTCTGTCCACAGTGTATGCCAATGACATACGCAGAGAACTGAGGTCGACCTTACAGTCTTACATAATGTCAGACAGACTCCTATCTGTATGCAGAAACTAAATGCTTTAGATTACTTGCACGTAAACAGTTTATTATTCATGTAAGTAACATAGTCCAGTCCAGGACTAGGTGTAACCCTGTCTTGTCTGTAGTCGCATTCTGCAGTATTTATACAGTGAACAAGTTCTACGTCATACATCTTGTTAGTTGTTACCAAAGTTAACTTGTTCATGTAAACATCTCTTAGAGGTGCGAACTCATGATCGGTTCATAAACGTTTGAATCAAATCTACAATATTCGAGAAAACATTCTTGTGAAAATAAGAAATGAAAAAAAAAATCTGATAAGGAGCAGAAGAGTCAAATTACTGTCTCTATTCGAGTTTATTTATCGTCGGTACCTGTTGCCCATATGACCGACGCCCCTTGCAGAGTTAAGTTATACAAGTTTAACTAAAATGTTTGCAATGCATGTACACGAATACTTGTATTGCCATGTCAAAAGGCTGAAGAGAGAAACAAACAATTATAAAGCTGAAAATTATCACAGAAGAGCAACCAGGGGTCGTACCTAACTAGGACACGCAATAATTTAACGACTTGACCTTGACAAAGTTGTACTACTTTAAAACAAAATAAGCTTGACCGGTGGGTGAACCTTTTATCAGGACGAGCCACAAGTCTGTAATATTATCGTGCGCATAACATCCTTATGTATCTTCTCACTAGGACATACAGATAACTTCTTTCCCACTGTCGTATTTCAGCTATCAGAGGAGATTTCAGCAATTACATATTTCTCTTTTAGGGGAAAGAAAGAAATGATAACATTTACTTTAAGACACAAGCAATAATTTTAATCACTTACTTGTGACAAAGCAAAAATACAAAAAAAAACTCGCCATTTACAAAATAGAAGGAAACATATAAATAGTACAGAGATATATCCATAACAGACAGTAGACAGATCTGCGCAATTGGACAATTTTGAACAGCACTTGAATTCGTGATCATTTACGTCACGTCTGGAAAAAATCGGCCATGTAGATTATATGGTACTACAGTTGGTAGATATGCCTTGTTAACGAGTCTGAGGGTCTGGGCGTCCAGTATTGCTAGGTATGACGAACCTTTATGTCCGTCAATAACAGGAACCATTAGGTAACCATGGTCTTCTTGCATCGCCTGTGGGTGGGGAACAAACCATGGCTCGACTGCATAATGTCCGTCAACATGCCAGTATTTGTCCTAGGTCTGGCTGACCACAAATGTTCTTCTTCACAATCGAGATATTGCTTAGTAGCTTTTCATCGCTTTTCAGAACGATACCATAAATATAGCAGTACTGGACGTGACGATAGTTTTCATTTATAACTGGCATGTCCAGCTTGTTCGAAAAAGGGACACTTACTGAAGGTTCAAAGTGACGTAACTCCACTGACTCCGATTTTAAATCTATCACGTAGCGTCTGAGAAGCGCATGCGCATCAAAACTGTTCCTTAGGTCTTTGTCCATCAGAACTTTGATTTGTAAACTTCCTACAAAATCTGGGTTAGGATATGTCGAGGCATCTACAACTATTTTACCGTCATCCATTTCAAAGGCATTAACAAAATGCATAGAAAACATATTTTCTGTTTTAAGTCTTTTCACTTCTCCAGAGTCAATATTAACCACTATAACCTCCGTGTCTTCTTCCGGAAACCAGTCTAAACTTTCGAAAGGTTCAGCTGTTTTTACCATCTTCATTACGTTCACATAGAATGGACTTTGAAACAGAATCACGTAATGCTCAGTCACTGAAAACGAGTGCATGTAGGGCACCTTGTCCACATTCCACTGAGCTACAAGTTGTCTATCCCTTAAAGAATTTATACGAATTAAAGAAACTGTACTTTTTATCCACGGTACTAAACTAACAGTTGATAAGAATGTAAAGTGACTGTTTCCAGACTTCTCTGGAAGAGGATGTGCTGACGATAGAAAACTGAGAAAAGCAAATTTTCCAGCAGGATGTTTTTTCATTGGAAACGCTGCTGTAACTGGTCCAACTGTTGAGAGGTCAAAAGGGTCAAATTGGTAGACCTTCCAAAAGTCATTCAGTGTGAAATATTCGGTTACATTCAGTTGCTCGTTAAATGCACTGTACACGTTAACGTTCATGTTGTCTATACCACGTGACAGGGCCTCTAGTTTCTCGAGCTCGTTGAAGGCGGGGCTTACACCCTCAAACATCAGAAAAGGTGCTATGTCATTGTTCTTCTGAGATAATTGGTAGAACTCTGACTGCAGCATTCTGTAAAAAACAGTTTTATGAGATAGATATACTAACGTATATAACGTACACTAGATTTAAATATCTTTTATAAGCTTAAATAAACCACAATAAATTATAATTTTCTTCATTTTCGTATAAAAAGGTTCGATTTTTTTATGTTTTGGGACTATTAAATTTTAAGTAAGTGCAGTTTGTGAAGTTTAATCATCTTTTGGAAATTCTTTTGGCATCTAGATTTAAATGAACCTAAGCATTAACAGCTTAGGAGAAAGGAAACTGTGCCTACACTGACGATGTTTCATGACGTAGACATTTAAGATGGTTTATACCAACACTGTACTGCGTCGATTTACCCGTCAATCAATTCTTGTATCACTAAATACATTCCCGAACGCTGTTTGTGAGATTCGTCTAAATATGCTATGAACAAATCTCTGAGTTGTATGAATTTACATAACAAAAGTTATAACTATTCATGTGTAAAAATATGAATTCTACTTACCTAGTGGAAAAAGACACAGAACCATTTCCATAAAATTTCCAGCTCGCTAGTTTGCCGAATGCATCAAAGGCGTGCAGAAATTTTCTTTGCCCGACTTCAAATCTTCCTAAACCATTTCGTACCTGTAATAAAGTGAAAGATACTGGTCTGAAAATAGGATCACATGAATATAGACAACGGAAATGTACTCGTTTTAGACCTTTCCTACTTTGCACCAAAGACCTAAGTTACCTATTAAACCTTCATCCTTTTTTACTGCCGTGCAATAACATTTTGTTGTTATTATTTTAGTACTGTCCAAGCTGTGCAGGCTGATGAAACCGCCGTTTCTTTATAGTGCCTGCAATTAATTTCCGACCACAGCAAAGTGCAGACGTTTTCTCGTAAAGATTTTGGATTAAAAATAGAACATAACTTAGTTTTTTTAATGAAAATGTCAAGAAACTCTGATTACGTTGTGTTCTGTAAAGACAAACAACTATTTTTTAAAATATTGTTCCAAGTAGACATTTTCCCTAGGATACATAACTTACCAGTGTTCCTTTAATCCATTTAGGAACAGGGTTCTCAAAATATATCTCGACGTCTTTCATTTCATCAAGATTTGTTTTAAAAAATAAATCAAACCCTTCATCATAACAAAGCACACAGCCCACCAACATTGTTACTTCTATAATATATTTTAACGACATGCTTTTCTCCGTATTATTTCTGTTAAATGGTATTGCGTTGTTGAACAAATCAACGCAGACGAACCTTTGTCCTCTTATCAAACTTATGTAAACATGTGTCATTTAGGTATAAGGTGTCTCATTGAGATATAGAGTTTCATAATTGGAAGAATCTTGAACGAAATAGTCTTGAAACGTGTCAACATTTTATGATTCGTCCTACAGGAGACATTATAACACCATCCTCTAAGCAGGGTCATTGCCGTTCACAGACTCCGTTGCCTAGGGGAGAAAAACACTCCTAGCCAAGTCTATTTGTCTGTTTCTTGTTTGTTTATGTACGTGTGTTTGTGCGATAACATTGTGCTTTGTTATCAGCAAATGACACTGATAAACAATGGGAAGGGTGGCATGGTTTGGGCGTGAAGCTAACCCAATCTGTTGAATCAGTCATTCATTGCCCTGCTATCTCCAAAAAAAGCACGAACATGTATTTTTGGTAGAAGTGTATTCTCTTCACATCGATCATACAGAGGTCAAAACGATTTATCTCCCTTGGATTCATTGACCGTTGTCAACCGTTGAAACACCCACTGAGGCCATTGGGTTTATTCAATGGCAATAGCAGAAAAGAACAACCAGGAAATGATTGTTTGTCTCAATTTTTGTGATTTTAACGATTCAAATAAATAACCACACTATCCATTCATACAACTGCTGCAAAATATTGGACGTATTCAGATGCTAATTCGGGTTATTGGGCAAATTTATCGGGCAATGTAAATTGACAAAAACCAGGTAACTGAACGCGAACCTCAACTCCTGTCAGCACTACTGTTCAAATGAATTGCGCGTTTTCCGTGCAGAGGTTTGGTAAAAGTTGCTCTTCGTTTTAGAATAACAGTTAACAAATACTATACCATTCACCATATCGCGCTAATTTTTCATTCAAAATAATTCTATGGAATTTGTACTGACATGACTAAGAAACGTGTTTGTTTCTTGTATATTTAGTGTTGTATCATCAAAAGTCACCTAGTCCTCCCTACCTGTAATGAGATACAAGTACTTTCTGTCACAGAGAAAACAAAAGCTTTTCCTCTAATTATCATGCATCGTTTTTTATTGTTGAAAGATGAAAGGAGGTCATTCAAAGGTTTACAAAGAAACAAGTAATATATGCCACCATCTTGTATATGGCCAACTGCCATGGACTATTTATTTTGACCAGATCAAAGAGATAAATTGATACAGCTTAGTTAAAAGTAGATAATTGTAAACTGCTTGGCTATAGGGTGCACTGAAAATAAAATGGTTAAAACATCATGAAATGCCTATAAAAGTACAGCGGACTAAATGTGTTCGTTTCTGGATTGCTTGCAACTAAAGCTGAAAGTTGGCAATCTTTCTTCTCAGATGAATCCAAGATATAGTAGACCAGCTTAAATCTCCTCCCGGTGCATTTTCACCACTGAAGCAAAAGATCAAATCGGCGTTCGTTAGAAACAGCTAACTTTACTGTATGGGTTTGAGGCACTTGAGAGACAATGTTGGCTGTCTTACTGTAAATGTACTGAAATCTTGTTTTCAGATGAAAATATGCCTAAAGATATTAATTTCATAATGGAAAATGGGAGAAGGGTCGCGTAAAGCCTTAAGCAAACCAAAGCTGTCAAATAACCCGCTATTTCCAAGAAAAGTACAAACGGCCATTTCCATATGTATGCAATTTTGTTTGGTTTTTAGGTTTCCCCATTTCACCATGGTCATAAAATCTGTGAGCAAACTGACAATTTGCCCCTAGTGTTAAAAATCAAAGATTTACCTCCGCCCATGCACATTTATATTCATTACAATAATGACGTCCTCTTGCATGCAATGAACAGGTGTTATATGGCTGATATTACCATGCAAGTCAATATGGGTTTGATAATCTGTGTCAGAGAATGAACAATAAGATAACAGACGACAGGTCAAAATCAAACACGGCACTGCAGATACAATGCTTCTTTCTGCTGGCCAGCTGCCATAAGAGACCATCTACAGCATAAGGTTACTTAAAATACAATAATGAATTGGCCGGCATTGATCAGGGGCGACAATAAGATATTCATACGAAAATTCATAGAGATTGCATATATAAGTCAAAGAAGTACTAATGAAAATTGAAATGCACGACCTATACTCTTTTAAGCAAAGGTTTTTGTTATTTCTCTTGAAAACTTAAATATTTAATTGCAACATATGATTAATGTCAAAATATTATAAACCCATGGAGCTACTTGTTCCCACTGAAATTTCAGATTATTCTTTAAAAATTACAGGAATTAATATACTTACCTGGAAAAAAAGGAGCTTCCAGCTTATAGCAGACCGCTACTGATATATGACAGGAATTAAATATACTTACCTGGAAGAACAGGAGCTTCCAGCTTATAGCAGACCACTACTGATATATGACAGGAACTAATATACTTACCAGGAAGAACAGGAGCTTCCAGCTTATAGCAGACCACTACTGATATATGACAGGAATTAATATACTTACCTGGAAGAACAGGAGCTTCCAGCTTATAGCAGACCACTACTGATATATGACAGGAACTAATATACTTACCTGGAAGAACAGGAGCTTCCAGCTTATAGCAGACCGCTACTGATATATGACAGGAACTAATATACTTACCTAGAAGAATATGAGCTTTCAGCTTATAGCAGACCACTACTGATATATGACAGGAACTAATATACTTACCTGTAAGAATAGGAGCTTCCAGCTTATAGCAGACCACTACTGATATATGACAGGAATTAATATACTTACCTGTAAGAATAGGAGCTTCCAGCTAATAACAGACCACTACTGATATATGACAGGAACTAATATACTTACCTGGAAGAACAGGAGCTTCCAGCTTATAGCAGACCGCTACTGATATATGACAGGAACTAATATACTTACCTGGAAGAACAGAAGCTTCCAGCTTATAGCAGACCACTACTGATATATGACAGGAACTAATATACTTACCTGGAAGAACAGGAGCTTCCAGCTTATAGCAGACCGCTACTGATATATGACAGGAACTAATATACTTACCTGGAAGAATAGGAGCTTCCAGCTTATAGCAGACCGCTACTGATATATGACAGGAACTAATATACTTACCTGGAAGAACAGGAGCTTCCAGCTTATAGCAGACCACTACTGATATATGACAGGAACTAATATACTTACCTGGAAGAACAGGAGCTTCCAGCTTATAGCAGACCACTACTGATATATGACAGGAATTATTATACTTACCTGGAAGAATAGGAGCTTCCAGCTTATAGCAGACCACTACTGATATATGACAGGAATTAATATACTTACCTGGAAGAACAGGAGCTTCCAGCTTATAGCAGACCGCTACTGATATATGACAGGAATTAATATACTTACCTGGAAGAATAGGAGCTTCCAGCTTATAGCAGACCGCTACTGATATATGACAGGAACTAATATACTTACCTAGAAGAATAGGAGCTTCCAGCTTATAGCAGACCACTACTGATATATGACAGGAACTAATATACTTACCTGGAAGAACAGGAGCTTCCAGCTTATAGCAGACCGCTACTGATATATGACAGGAACTAATATACTTACCTGGAAGAACAGGAGCTTCCAGCTTATAGCAGACCACTACTGATATATGACAGGAACTAATATACTTACCTAGAAGAATATGAGCTTCCAGCTTATAGCAGACCACTGCTGATATATGACAGGAACTAATATACTTACCTGAAAAATTGGAGCTTCCAGCTTATAGCAGACCACTACTGATATATGACAGAAACTAATATACTTACCTGGGAGAACAGGAGCTTCCAGCTTATAGCAGACCACTACTGATATATGACAGGAATTAATATACTTACCTGTAAGAATAGGAGCTTCCAGCTAATAACAGACCACTACTGATATATGACAGGAATAAATTCACTTACCTGGAAGAATAGGAGCTTCCAGTTAATAGCAGACCACTTCTGATATATGACAGGAATTAATATACTTACCTGGAAGAACAGGAGCTACCAGCTTATAGCAGACCACTACAGATATATGACAGGAATTAATATACTTACCTGGGAGAACAGAAGCTTCCAGCTTATGGCAGACCACTGCTGATATATTACAGGAACTGATATACTTACCTGGGAGAAAAGGAGCTTCCAGCTTATGGCAGACCACTTCTGATATATGACAGGAATTGATATACTAACCTGGGAGAATAGGAGCTTCAAGCTAATAGCAGACCACTATTGATATATGACAGGAATTAATATACTTACCTAGGAGAACAGGAGCTTCCAGCTTATGGCAGACCACTTCTGATATATGACAGGAATTGATATACTAACCTGGGAGAATAGGAGCTTCAAGCTAATAGCAGACCACTGCTGATATATTATAGGAATTGATATACTAACCTGGAAGAAAAGGAGCTTCCAGCTAATAGCAGACCACTGCTGATATATGACAGGAATTGATATACTAACCGGGGTGAATAGGAGCTTCCAGCTAATAGCAGACCACTTCTGATATTTTATAGGAATTTATATACTAACCTGGCAGAAAAGGAGCTTCCAGCTAATAGCAGACCACTGCTGATATATGACAGGAATTGTTGTACTAACCTGGGAGAATAGGAGTCTCCAGCTAATAGCAGACCAATCTTGACAAAACATTTACATTTACTTTATAAAATGTATCACAGCCCATAGCAGAATGGAAGGAAAATAACAAGTTGGAGGCTATCATTGAGGATATTTCAGATAACTGCTCATTTTGCAACTCACAGAAATAGACCTCTTGCAAAAGAACTGACCTGTTATTATCACTGTAGTCTCCATCACATTTATATGTCTCAGCAAAACAGATAATTTTAAAAAAGACCAATTAAACTTAGTAATCCTGTAGCATGAAGAATACCGCACCGCACCGCACCGCAAAGTTAAAGTATTGTCCAGACCCCTTATGGATAGGCAGTTGCTCTATTCTTTAACGTGTGCACACAGGAAAAAAAACACACGACATTTGCGACTTACTGAGCCAAAGGGAGTTTTAGTGTGATTTATAATCTCAACCACCAACTCCATAACCATGGGGGAAAAACTTTTAGGATTCACTAACGGAAAGTTTGACTGTGCTCTTGATGCTAGCAAAAATGCTCGGTACGGTAAGGGTTTATATACACCAGTTGTCAGCTCGACTGTGTCATGGATACAACCAAAGCACGATAAGGTAAGGGATTATGTACACTAGATGTTTGCTCGACTGTGTTGTGGATGCTAACAGGTATGCATGGCAAAATAAAGGAAGGGTTCATGTACACTAATTGACTGCTGTACTGTCCTCTGGACGATGGCAAGAATGCACGGTATGGTAAGAGTTTATGTACACTGGCTGGCTGCCATAAGTTTTCTAAAGAATTGTAGGATTATTTTGCAAATGGGTTATATTTTTCTAAACTATTTGAGACCGTTACAGTATTCTGGTGCGAGCTTTCGAGCTTTCTTTCTGTTAATTAGAAGCTGGACCTAGGACTTTCAAACGAAGGAAATGTCAGCCAGGTCAGAGAAGTCAAAGAGATCATAGTCAATAGTGAGGAAATTATGTATAACATAGACACTAGTTAGCTCGGTTGCTCTGTGGAAGAGATCTTATTGCAGAAAATTGTGTTTATCTGTAGTAAAATATCTTTTGACATTAAAATGTCTTATAATACGGTTCCTTTGCTGATATATAAATTTGAATATGGGGTAGACGCTGCTAAAAGAATATGATTAAAAGTACGAAAAAAAGATCAAATTTATTTATTGCATAGAATCTAACGCATAAAATCATAAACAACAATACAAAGCACGTTTTTAAAAGAAGTTGAAATAACTTTATAAGGATTTCTTAATATATTCAAGAGGCACTGACAAACTTTATTTACTTTCGTGAAATGTTTTCACGTGGCAACTTATCGATGATGAATGTACAAAAATACAGAAATATAAATGTTTTGCACGAATCTGATAACATACAGTTATGCTTATAAGATATATTCCTAAAGAATTGATAACGCCACAAAGAAGTATTTTATTCATGCTCGGCCTGCAATAACATAAATTGGATCGAAAAAGTATGAAGTAATTTAAATATTAACTTATGATATATGAAAATATTATATAAATAATCGACATAAAAGAACAGTAATCTATCATTCACTTCGAGACGTAGTTTTTGGTATTTGTGTACCGTTTGCGTCATTATTGTTTTGGGTCCAGTTAATATCGTTCTCATCAATATCATTGTCTGAATCTGAGTCGGTCTCGCTTCTAACGTCTTCCAACTGAAAACAAGAAAAACAGTAAAATAGAATATAAATCAATAGAAAAGAAAAACAATACAATACAATACGATACGATACGATACGATACGATACGATACGATACAATAGATCAGAATTCAGTTAAACAGAAATCAATAGAACAGAATATTGTAGAAAAGAAACATAACAGAATACAACGGAAGAGAATACAACAGAACAAAATAGAATACAAAAAAATAAAACACATTGCAATATGACTGAATATAATGGAAGGAAATGCAATAGATCAGAAACGACTAGATCACAATAGAATAGAATACAATACAAAAGAACAAATATGATGGAAGGATATACAATAGGTGAGAAAGAATAGAACAGAATACAATAGAATACAATGTATTACCAGAATGAGAATAACTGAAAGTTCTGAACCAATTCTGAATTCTATTTTATTTAAACCAAATACAGGTTGATATAATGTTACACTTACCTCTCCCTGTCTGAGTTTTTTGACAATGATTCTTGCTATGCTATATGACCACATCAGATGTAACACCATCAACAAGTACAGGAAGAAGTTAAAAAACCAGTGGGTGAAAAATGTCTTCTCAATCACATAGTATGGTTCCACAGTACTACAGTACAAAACACTGAAAACAGGAAACCAGTTATTTGTTCAGAACCATTCCCATTATAATGATAACCATAATGGTTTCCATAACCATTACAATCATCAACATATATAACATCCATGAAAATGTTCATCATCATCGACAACATCACCACCACCACCAACATCATCAGCAGAAACATTGGCAGTATGCCAAGGAAACTGGATAGAAATGTAACAGTTGCCCCAGAATTCTTTATTTTTCTTAGTTCTGTATTCAGTGTTTGATCTTATCTCCCTCTTCTGAAGATCATCAGTAAATTTTCTTACAAACATTTCTTGTGACACTCCAAGTTGCTCTCATCATGTATTATCATGATGATTGTAACCTTGTGTTTTATAATGGATTTTACTCACCACGTGTTTGTTCTCTATTTCTCATTTACACATAAATACACTACATAACTAACTGTCAGAAGGGGTTTATAGGGAAAAAAACACCCCATATTCAATGGTAGGATACTACGTCATAGCGTACCTGTTTTATGCTCTCTCGCGGACCATTTTTTTGTCAACAAACCGTTTCTTGCAAGGTAAAATGGTCTTATTCAATAAGAAATCTGTAGAGTTGCAAAAAATCATGTTGTGCACCGAAGATTAGCTGATGTACTTTGAATTTACGTAAAGAATTTTTATAATGTAATATTCTTGTTTAGGCGTGAAAACGGGTGAAAGTTTTTTTCAGTATGCATTCAGCGAGATGACTTAGTATCCTACTATTGATCTTATATCAAGAGAGAAACAATGAAATTTAGATGGTAAATTACAACTGTTTGTATTTATCTTAAAATACTTGACAAAAATGCTACAATTTTAAATGCGCTTTTTCGCCGTATTGTTTTTCATGACTTGTCATGTAAGTTGTGCATGTATTTACGTAACTATATGAAATATTGAAATAACAGATTCTTACACAAAAGGATAATAAATTAATCGGGAGAGAACCCATACGATGATAAATACAATAAAACCAATTTCCTTTGCTTGTCTTTTTTTCGTGTAATTGCACATCTTGGCAAACTGAAACAGCACGTGCAGACAGATTAAATACATGTATAATTGTTGTGCAGTGGATAAAAAGTGACGTCAGAACAGTAGGTAGAGGATGGTCTCTCATAAATCATATTTGTTTACTTTCACTGTCAGAGCACCATATATTAATTTTCAAATCTTTTCAGTTTTTATCTGGAGTTCTGAAAATGTAACCTCTGTAAATACGGGCTCGTAATTTAATGCCTCTGGAATGTAACGACAGTTTTGTTGTGACCCGAAGAGCAATATACATTTCCGACATTGCAAAAACTATACAGGATTACAAATACAAATAAGTCATGTTTATATTAATGTATGCATGAATTAATTGCTTATCACTCTAAAGAATAAGGCTAATCCTCGATTTCTAAATTTCGTTTAATTGCCATTGAAAAATACCCATTTTAAGTTTGTACATATGTATGTGAGAAGTCAGTACGTACAGCAAGCCACGGGTCTGCAGCATCATGAGCGACTAAAACCAAAGTACCAACCCTCACAAAATTCATAAACCAAGAAAAGTAGAGAAGTATAATTGTTGCTACGTGGTGTATAACTAGTTCTGTAAAATCCTGAAATGAAAAAAACAAACAAACAATGATTAGGGTGACTGCAACACATGTGGCCACGCGATAAGGACTTGGTCCAATATTTAAACTCTTCTGTGTTGTAGAGTCGAAACGTGACATGATGTTCATTTTATTTCGTCATGTAGAAAAGACCTTTGAAATGATTTGTCATCGTTACTTCATGTTATGTCAGTTATACTACCGCTTGCAAAACTGATTAGAGTTTCTCGTATTCGGAAAGTGGTAAAAGGTGACGTTACGATGTTTATTTCAGTAGCTTAAACTGTCACTTTACTGATCATCCAATCACAGTGCGGCAGTTTTCTCAGGTATACATGTCAATAAAATTGCGTCTTGCAATCTACCCGCAGCCAGAAAAATGTGCCTGGGAGGTGCCAAAGTTGCTGTGTCATAACTGTCGCTGCGTTGCTACCGGAAATCTTCACTCAGTATTTTTTATTTCCTAACCGCTTTTCCATTTTGTACACAGAATGACACTAGAATGACACTTTTGAAAGGTAAAAGGTGGAGTTTGAAAGAAACACATTGGGTGGCGCTTTAATTGATTTTTGACAGGTGTACCGACGAGTCTCGTTCTTTACCAAACAGTGTAAACTCTAATCAGTTTTGCAAGTGGTAGTAACTGCATAATTCTTTTTGTTTTCTTTCAGATTAGCAGTGCCTTAGTGTGATATTAATATACAAATGCTACTTTCCATAATTGTAATAGTTATATATTTAACTCTATGGTCACTCATAAAGACAACGTCAAGTTTTCATATTTTGGTGTATCATGTAAATAGTCTTTTTATTTTCATGTAAAGGGTGTTATGTTAATTTTGTTTCATGCATAGATGCTATGTAAATTTGTTTCAAGTGGAAAGTACTGTAGAACATTATAATAAATTTGTTTCATATCGTACAGAATTTGACCTACTTTTCTGCGATGATCTTTCATTAAGGAGAGTATAAGACTCCAGTAGAAGGCCATTTCAATGATATAATACCAGTAAACGTCTGTAGAAACATGCTGAAATATCAAAATTATCAGGTTTACAAATATACATACAGAAACAATGGTAAACAAATTTGGCTACATGCATTTTATCGCAAAGTGGCTGGAGCATACGCTTATTTGGTATATACCATTCATTTATTTTATCATTTATATTTAAAGTCAACTTGTTTACAAGAGAAATGTCTGAGGCTATAACCTGTAAAATAAACTGTTTGCCAACTTATTTTCAAGAGATATTGTATTTTTGAACACTATCGGCCTGGCAAAGATGTTAATGAAATTTCTGCTTAATTTGCTTATGCTATATGTAGATGTTTTGCCGATTTAGAAAACAAGTTTTGAGCTTTACTCATTTAAAACACTGCTATGATGGTTTACCAAAGAACTAAAAACTGTTAAAAAATTCTTACTTGTGGTGGCCATCCTATCCAACACAGTTTAGTGGTCCAAAACCAAGGTTTCTGTAAAAAAATAGTTCTTAGTTTTTAAACAATAAAACTAAAATCATACTGCCTTTGTAATGAAAAATATGTTTGATTATTGTCAACAAATATCAATTCTTGATATTTTGTTCCTGAGTATTATATACTCATGTCTATAATGTTTAGAAATGACAGGGTCTATTAGAATATGTAGCTTTATGGTCGCTGTCTTGCAGACAACATATTTCAAGATGGTGAACATCTGAGAATCGATTGTGAATATCAACAATATACTGAATGTGAACCTTACGTTTTGAAAGGCAACTTACCTAAGAAAATTGAGATTCTGTCTGAGAAAGTGTTTATCTAAATGTTTTTATTATATTTTGATATTTGAGTTTGATTTTGACTATTCTCAATGAAACAATTATTTATTATGTACATATGAACATGTACTCACATCCCACAATACACATAGTCCGTAAATAAATGCTGTGGTGTAGAAAACAAAATGCCAACTGAAAGGGAGAGAAAAAGGTGTAAACAGTATTCATACGGACAGTCAGAAAAGACGTAAGTATAACAACAGAGAAATCTATTCATACAAAGGTAGCGTAAGACAATACAAAAGCTGCGTTCTAGATGGAGCAGACGATAGTCGAGTATTTAGGTATTTCAGTTTCACTGTTCAAAATTTGACGTGTATAAGTATGCTACAGTTTTCATTTAAAAGCGTCAGGAGTTCACCTTAAATGCAATTCCTTTATTGTAATAAGTGTTATCTAAAGAGGATTACTCGCAGTAGATTTTGGACCTAAAGGCCTCATTGTTAAACACAACTTTATTGTCAGGAAGTCCCTGATTTCTTACCAGCAATCCTCAAACTTCTTCATTGGGGACGGTGCATCTTTCTTCCGTCTCATCCGAAACCATATTTCTATTTTGCGTATTGGCATGTCTGTCTGTTTCGATAGGGTCTATAACACAACAAAACTTAAGACTTTAGCAATAGTATATCCTAAAATGTCTATCAAAAATGTGCATGCTGTAACATAGTTGAAATGTTTTATTTCAATTAACATTAAGCTTAACATTCTTAACATTAATGCACTTTGAGTAAACCTTGATCGCGCGAGTTGGGGTGGAGGCTAATAGATGTTTATTAATACATACCATACGTTGAATTTCACATAAAGGCTTGGAAGACAAGGTGTGTACTTGGAAACATACTGCAGCCTCTTCCTAGTCTGTGCAGAATTGTGCTCAGAGAATTATAAGCCTATAGTGCATGTCAGTTTCAGGCAAGGTTTTGTTAACTAACATGCAGTGGCAGTGTTTTTCTTATATAAGAAAGGCTGTGCAGCGACCAGAAACACAACTGGCAGTAGAGAATAGTTGGTCCTGGAGAAATTATAAAGTATTTAACACCAGGACATGACCACATAGAGTAAAAAATGGACGAACAATTTATTGTCACTAAAACATCCAATTCGCAATGAATTCAGGATGCTGGCAACATGCGTGTAACAAAAGTGACCTCGCGATGTCGCGAAATGGAGGGACTATTAACTTAAGAGGACAAACTAAGATTGTAGTTGCCTGCGCTATTTCTAGGCTTTATCAACTGTGAGTGTACATTTCAAATGCAAACCTTAAGTTGGCCCGGGTCTGTCTTTTTATTTAATCTGTAAGCATTTTCAAGCACAGAATTTTCTGCTAGAACAGGGGCTTTTCTTCTACTCACGCCAAGATAATGACCTAGAGGTTCGACCAGTAATCTGAAAGAAACGAATTTAACCCTCGAAATACTGAACTCAAAGACACAGACATTGCAACATACCGTTAACAGTTTGCTGAAAAGAAAATCAGTCTATCAGTAGATATTAAGTATATTTAAAAGATTTGACAGTAAAACAGTAGAGAAATTTGTGTAAAATACCGACCGTTTGTGCGAGTCACGCATCAAACTCCATACTGATTTACTTCCCAAGCATCACTACTGGGTAAGGGAAGTAACCGCTGGAGTTAGTTGTTGAAATTACTTTTTGTCCAGTTCTGCTTAATATTGCAAATCTGTTGAGGGATTTTATGGTTTAGACTGTATTCATTTGCTTACGAGGGAATTACAGTATCTACAGTACAAGTACTTACATCAGATGAACGACACATTCAGTCAGATTTAAATTCAAATTGCCTTTCGTGGGTCTTGACAGTTCTGGTTAGCGCTGGTTAGAGCGTTTGCGTTTAGCTCGAGAAATCAAAAGTTCGAGCCCCAACTTGAACATGTCTTTGGATAAGAAACCTACAAACACGTGTTATTGACCTCCTATCTGTAAGTGGGTACCAGCAGAGAGAAGAGTTTTCTCTTCAGTTAATATTCTAATGAGTTATTCTGAACAGCGGAATCTTATTTTTAGTGATCCGGGTCAACTTTCCGATACCGGAATAGACCTTTGTCATTTAGTTTTTTAAGGTCAATTTATTCGTATGAAATTGAGATAAAAAATATGTTGGAATTACTGGTATTTTTTAAGTTATAAAAGTGATTAATTGGACCCTGAATATTTCAAATGATTCTATTTGATTCGAGGTGCACCCTTAGAAACAAAAGCATTAACGACCTTTTATTAAAAATATTTATTGAGAAAAATGTTTTACTCACGTTGAGTAAAATCAAATATGGTAAAAAACTGCCAATACACTAAATTTACAACTCGACTTGAAGATAAATGTTCATTTATACATTTCTTAGAAAGAGATGTTTACTAGACTAGATATAATTTATAATTTAGTTTTGACTAATTACTACGTTTATCTTGAGCGCCATGTATCATAGTCAGTTAGAACACTTATGTAATTTTAAATTATTTCAATACGGTGACTCTTTTTGTGCAAATCAACTTAATGCAGACTATCTGTGATATAGTTATGTATCTAACTAACACAAGCTTTGTACAGCAAATGACATGAATTAAGTAATTGATGTCCATATAGGAAAAAGGATTCTGATGTGTACCGTTAAAATTGCGGTATTCAGAATACCCGACCAAGTTATTCAGACGGATAGATATTAGCTATGACAACTTTCATCCCAGTCAAGATATAGAGGATATTTGTTTGTTTTTGTGGAAGATGAGAATTTATTTCATCGAGTGAACACCTTATGTGATATTTTCACGAGTGGCGCAGCCACGAGTGAAAATATCAACATATGGTGTTCACGAGATGACATAAATTCCCATCTTCCACTAAAAAACAAACAAATTTTCTTTTTATTTTATGCCAACACGTCAAAAATGGTTTTTTTTATGATATTTTTAATCAGGGCCTTCAATAAATTCCCCATGGTTAGCCCCAAATCAGTTAATGCGTACGTTGGTTACTCCGCACAAAAAAAAGTGCAGACAATCTCCAATACATATGATAACTTTACTTCTGCTGAAATAAACTGAATACACTTTCATCAAATAACATTTATTTTTGTCTACACAGTTTATCAATATTTATTGAATTTTTGCCATACATACTTTAATTATAAAAGCGGATTAATACCGAGTAATATTCAATCAATTGAATTGAAAGTCGGCCATATTGGATATTGTCCATGTGAGTTATGTAAAGAAATCAGACATTTTAAATAATTTATGGCGAATTTCATCATTGTTCACTACTAGTTAGGGTCAGGAATTCAATATTATAATTGGATTTAACAAGGTAAATAAATTTCACTCGCTGTCACAGTCTGAAATACAGCGGATTCTCTTGTGGTGGGGAAATTCCTGAAGTTTCATCAAGCAGTAGTTCCGGCACAAACAGTGTATTATCAAAATGGTAATTAACTGATTCAAAACAGTGTATTATCACTTTTATCTCACTGATATTTCCCTATATTTCATTGGTAGGCATAAAATAAAAATGAAATAGTATAATATATAATATGTCAGAAAATACAAATTTGAAAGACTGACTTACTTTTGAATGATATATCTGACCAGGAAAAGAACCACACCCATTATGAAAGACCAGTGAAGATCGCGCACCTGTGGGTAATAAATACTGGATCCCGGTGTGTTCTCCAAATCCTTCCAGCCATATCTTGGTCCCGTAGAATTTTCAGGAAACCAGAGGTCTTCGTCCCAAACCCATTCAAACATGCTGGATTGTCTTAGTTAAGTGTTTTGGTAGTGGATGTTTGGAAGAACACTGCAAATAGTAATGATCATAAGTCAAGATATGTAATTAAAAAAATGTTATTCTTTCATCTCATGACATGTTCTACAGAAAGGTCTCAACTCCGCTTGGAAACGCTTCCTGGAATACATTACAAAAGGCGTTAATGTCTGGTCCCTGTAATATACGGTCTCTGAGCATCTGAGAGCAAAGTATTGTGATTTATAACGGGAAGTGGTATTTACAAAGCGTGACAAAAAATATGCCATTAGTACACACGTAAATATGCAAATACAATTAATAATTATTTGGTTTTCATGCGAACACAGTGCTTATGGTAGATAGATATCTTTTAGTCTGCGTTTCACATGCTTAAGATAAAATGAAAAATAATGTAGGTTGTTTAGATGTTTATAGGTTGCATGCCATTCATACGCTCGAATACATATCTCATAAATTATGGTTTTGATGTCAAATACAAGACCAGAACTTCTTGGGTGAGGACGAGTTATCGCCCCTGCAAAACATATACTACAGCTCGGCAATATATATATATATAAAAGATAATCAAAGACGCCGCCGAATGTTTTTTTCTTTTTTATTCAGTTGGTCAATATAAATAATCCATTATGATAACTAAGTACAATTCTTCTCTATGATAAAGTTATTACGAAGTAACGCTGCATTAAGCAGTACATTCACAAGAAAGATGACAAGATGAAAAACTCCTGTGTACAATTAAATGATGAAATTTAAAAAAATACAAAAATATGATATGACACCAGACTACCTTCTACACAGTCAACAAAGATGTAAAAATACTGGGAGAAAATCTTGTCATATGCTGAGAGACAATCTTGTCACATGCTGAGAGACAATCTTGTCACATGCTGGGAGACAATCTTGTCATATGCTGAGAGACAATCTTGTCACATGCTGGGAGACAATCTTATCACATGCTGGGAGACAATCTTGTCACATGCTTGGAGACAGTCTTGTCACATGCTGGGAGACCATCTTGTCACATGCTGGGAGACAATCTTGTCACATTCTGGGAGACAATCTTGTCACATGCTGGGAGACCATCTTGGCACTTGCTTGGAGACAATCTTGTCACATGCTTGAAGACAATTTTGTCACATGCTGGGAGACAATCTTGTCACATGCTTGGAGACAATCTTGTCACATGCTGAGAGACAATCTTGTCACTTGCTGGGAGACAAACTTGTCGCATGCTTTTCTACCCTTGTCATTTGTCGTAAACATGCTCAGAATCTGGCCCAATTTAAAATGATTAACTTCTTGGAAAACGACACGCTAAAATTTACAATCACAAATACTTAGTGTATACTTAAACCTTAAGTGGTTACGTATTAGAAAAAGGGAAAAAAGGAGCAGATCTGTTTAGGAATCAACGATAGTAAAATGTAAAATAGTGCAAGCTCGCACACCTGTTACGTAAAACTACAGAAAATATCAACATATATACTTCAGTGATAATTTCAGATATTTGAAACAGAAAAATAACTACTTGTAAAATGGTTAAAACAGATTCTAATAAACTACCAGAATAAGCCCGTTTAATATAGAGAATACAAAAAAAAAAATACAAAATTGCTAACACCAGTTACGTGTGCACTCACGAATTGCATAATGGAATTAGAATAAAATGTCAAAAAAGAAGTACTTGATCACTTTCTATATTAATGAGCTGTCAATGCTTTAGTCGTAATAAACATCTAACTGTATTGGTTTTCACAACAGACTGAAATAATGGCTGAGTGCCTTATTCGGTGTCTTACTTCTCCGGGTTTGTCAAGACACGTTAGAAAAAATAAAATAAAAACAAAATGAACAGGAAAGTATCAGATATTTTCATGTCATACTTTTTTACAACACGGATTATGTTCGGATTTTTTTTGTTGGTCTCATCTGAATCACTGCAGCGTAAATGAATTTATTTTATTTAGCCAATAAGGTTGACTTGTTTACGCGAATGACAACTGAGTGCAGATTAGTGTTTTTCAAAGAATGCTTCAAGAAAATTTGATTGTCGAGCGCAGCCACTAACCACTAACCCGTTTAGTGGCTGAAATTACAACTGACTAAAATTGATTGATTATCTCGCTCGGCTATGAATGCTGACTAAGCTATATAAACTGTGAACACATCTGAATAGTACTGCAATAAGGCCGGGCAAAATATAATTTTCAACCACTAATTCACTGCAGTAAGCGTATGTTGACTTTAACCTTTTCAACCCAAAACCACTTTAGGCAAGTGTATAGATAAGCCCTCCAAAGACAAGATGGCGTCCGCATTTTTGAAATCTGTCGCTGAATAGTACAAATAAACTGATAAATAATTTTAAATATGATATTGAGGTGATATTAACACTTTAGGGTGAGATAAATTTTAAGAAATTTATCGCATAAAATTCTGTAATTTTTATTTGTGGGACATAATATCAAACTTCGTGCAGAAATATTGCGAAATGTATTTACTTTTCAACCATTTTTCTTCTTTCTTCAAAACTAATGTACTTAGCGGCGTGTTGTAGCCGTGGTCTCAGGGTCCCGGTCGAAGCCCCAATATTTCGGGGAGTCTATTTTCTGCAGCTTCAGCTGCAAGTTATTTGCCTCATGCAATAGGGACGACGGCTTCAGAATTAATACATGAATTGAACTACTGATCATCAAACATGCCACTTTCCGTTTTGGCTCGTGCAATACCCGAAGCATACCTTAAGGTACAAATATTATGAAGGAATGGATCAGAGGAAGAATAGTAACACAGAGGACTTGTAATACAGGTGTAGCGAGTTAGATGCCCCGCTCTTCCACTTGTAATACAGGGGTAGCGAGTTAGATGCCCCGCTCTTCCATTTGTAATACAGGGGTAGCGAGTTAGATGCCCTTCTCTTCCACTTGTAATACAGGGGTAGCGAGTTAGATGCCCTTCTCTTCCACTTGTAATACAGGAGTAGCGAGTTAGATGCCCTTCTCTTCCACTTGTCTTTTGAATGAGACTTTAAACTAAACAAAGTGGATGAGCTATACCAGAAGTGAGTTTGGTAAGGGACACTTCCTGTTATTTGCACTTTAATCCATAATCTAAGATAATTAAACCCTTCGGATGATGAAGGGTGTTCTGCCGGAAACCGGTAGCAACGCCAGATAAATGAAAACATATCGATGATATTTTACGACAAACAGCCTGAAAGCGGTATGAACTGGTGTAGGTAGTAGGTATCATTATTTCAATATGCTGAATTTCGTTCTAAAGCAACTTGGTGATTTCAAATTTCTAAAGCAAATCTTTGGCCTAGAGACGCTGGGCAGAAATCTTCAACCTAGAGTGTTTTAAATACACGACAATGGTTCGACCATGATCAACTAACTTTAACAGATTAGAATAATAGACCAGACTAACGGTTTCCAAAGTGATTATTACTAGAATACTGAAAACCAAGCCGTTTTAAGAGGAGACGACTGTCTCTGTCATTCTTATTCAATCGTTCAAATGTGAATGCGTTTATTACGCGCCTGAAGAATGAGTCACTTCCTTCCTTGTTTTACACCTGAATGTCAGCGATTAAACGGACATTTTAGAGGGAAAAAAACAACAACAACAAAAAAACAACATCGAAAATCCCCAAAATTACACTAACAAAATTCATTTTGTTTACAAAAATGTGTAACTTGTACGTTATGAAAATGGGTTATTTTTACAAAAAGTCATGTCTAGGAATATGGAACTTTTTTTTCACAAAGGACAAGTTCAAGGGGAGCTCTATGGTAGGTAAAAACTCGAGCTTCGAACCATGAGATAAATTTGAATGGCAGTGAGTTTAAAACAAATTACAATTTTTCCATTGAGAGTCAGAGGTGCTGGTCACTGGTCTTCCGCTTTGCGCTAAGTGAGCAATCTATAAAATGTATATATGTTTCCATGGTCTTATTTCATTGGTCAATTATCTTGTTGCTGGGAGAAAACAAGAGGGCCATGATGGCCCTGTATCGCTCACCTGAGTATGACTGCTTTTAACAAAGTTGCTATGACCTGGTTAATTGACCCCAGATGACCCATATTCGAATCTGACCTAGAAATTATTGAAACAATCTCTCTGACAAATTTCTAGGTTATTTGTACCGAAAATGTTACTTCTAGAGTATTAACAAGGTTTTTCCATATTTGGGCTTTATGACCTAGTTTTTTAACCTAGATGTCCCATATTCGAACTTGAGCTAGAAATTATTGAAACAATCTCTCAGACAAATTTCCACTGAAAAAGTAGCCTCTAGAGTGTTACCAAGGTTTTTCGATATTTGGGCTCTGTGACCTAGTTTTTGACCCCAGATAACCCATATCCAAACCTGAGCGACAAATCATCAGAAAAACCTTTCTGACAAATTTCCAGGACATTTGGACTGAAAATATAGCCTCTAGAGTGTTTACAAAGTTTCTCGATATTTGGGCTTTGTGACCTAGTTTGCGAGTCCAGATAACCCATATTCGAAACTGAGCTAGAAACCATAGAATTCAGCTTTCTGACAAATTTCCAGATTATTTGGACTGAAAATGTTACCTCTAAAATGTTAACAAGGTTTTTCCATATTTGGGCTCTGTGACCTAGTTTTTTTACCCCAGAGGACCCATATTTAAACTTGACCTAGAAATCCTCAAGGCAACCTTTCTGACAAATTTCCAGATTATTTAGACTGAAAATGTAACCTCTAGAGTATTAACAAGATTTTTCTATTTTTTGGCTCCACAACCTAGTTTTTTAACCCAGAGGACCCATATTTGAACTTGACCTAAAATTCCTCAAGGCAACCTTTCTGACAAATTTCCAGATTATTTGGGCTAAAAATGTTAACTCTAGAGTGTTGACAAGGTTATTCCATATTTGGGCTCTGTGACCTAGTTTTTGACTCCAGAGGACCCATATTCAGACTTGAACTAGAAATCATAGAAGCAACCTTTCTGACAAATTTCCAGATTATTTGGGCTAAAAATGTTACCTCTAGAGTGTTAACAAGGATTTTAAATATTTGGGCTCTGCGACCTAGTTTTTGACCCCAGATGACCCATATTCAAACCTGACCTAGAAATCATCAAAGCAACCTTTCTGACAAATTTCTAGATTATTTGGACTGAAAATGTAACCTCTAGAGTGTTAACAAGATTTTTCTATTTTTTGGCTCCCTGACCTAGTTTTTGAACCCACATGGCCCGTATTCGAACTTGAGCAAGAAATTATAGAGGCAACTTTTCTGACAAATTTCCAGATTATTTGGGCTAAAAATGTTACCTCTTGAGTGTTAACAAGGATTTTCAATATTTTGGCTCTGTGACCTAGTTTTTGACCCCAGATGACCCATATTCGAAACTGACCTAGAAATTGTCAAAGCAACCTGTCTGACAAATTTCCAGATTTTTTAGACTGAAAATGTAACCTCTAGAGTGTTAACAAGATATTTCTATATTTGGGCTCCGCGACCTTGTTTTTGACCCCAGAGAACCCATATTCGAAACTGACCTAGAAATCATAGAAGCAACCTTTCTGACAAATGTCTAGATTATTTGGACCAAAAATGTTACCTCTAGAGTGTTAACAAGGATTTTCAATATTTTGGTTCTGTGACCTAGTTTTTGACCCCAGATGATCCATATTCGAACTTGACCTAGAAATCGTCAAAGCAACCTTTCTGACAAATTTCTAGATTATTTCGACTAAAAATGTAACCTCTAGAGTGTTAACAAGATTTTTCTATTTTTGGGCTCCGCGACCTAGTTTTTGAACCCAGATGACCCATATTCGAACTTGAGCTAGAAATTTTTGATAGAACCTCTCTGACAAATTTCCAAGATATTTGGCCTGAAAAAGTAGCCTCTAGAGTGTTAACAAGGTTTTTCTATATTTGGGCTCTGTGACCTAGTTTTCCAACCCTGATAACCCATGTTCGAACTCGTCCGAGATATTAATGAGACAAACATCCTGACCAAGTTTCATGACAATTGAGGCAAAGATGTGACCACTATAGTGTTAACAAACTAATTGTGGACGGACGGACGGACGGACGGACTGACGGACGGACGACGGACAAAAGGTGATCAGAAAAGCTCACTCTGTCACTACGTGACAGGTGAGCTAAAAACAACAACAACGAAAACGTTTCCCATTGTATTCTTCATCTAAATAATTATTTAGCAAATTTTTATTTTCAGTGTCTCTTAAGACTGGCAAATTTGAGAAAAAAGTAAAGAAAATAAACGAATATATTTTGTAGATGGGGACGGTGTATCTGTTAATTATGCAATAAATATAATCTATATACTGTAAAATGACGCCAAAGACTACAGGTTTCAAAGAAATATGGACTAAAACGAATAACAGACTTAACATCCATTTAGCAAATATTACCTGAATGTGTCTTTTTATACGGACAAACATCCGTATAAGATAAACTGAATATCAAACTAACTGTAAGGTAATACAACTCGAATTTCCTTAACTGTTTACCTAGAAACGGTGAATATACCTAACCCACACAATATACACATTAGCAAGTGTTCACTATGATTACAATTCATAGTGACAAGGGTCAGTTAGGACGAGGCTTGATTATGACAAGGGTAAGTTAGGACGAGGCTTGATTATGACAAGGGTCAATTGTAACAAAGCTTGATTATGACCAGGGTCAGTTGTGACAAAGCTTGATTATGACCAGGATAAATTGTAACAAAGTTTGATTATGACCAGGGTCAATTGTGACAAAGCTGGTTGTGTTTACTTCCTTATATCAGCAGCTTCAGATTCACCTTACAAAATTTCAATGAAAGATAAAGCAGCGCAGTCCTGATGAGACAGTGATTAGTTTCCTGTTTTAGATGATGCAGCGAACGGAAATAATTACACTGATTACTAATTTTGCAGACAACAGTTCTTGTCAAGACACGTTATCAGTGCAGTGAAAATCAATACGCAATACGAAATTCACCGTTCATCAATACCTGAGAAGAAGAAAGTTGGAAAAGACAACAAGACAAGTGGACTGCACCCTGACATTTTCTGGCTGTTGATTACAATATGTAACAGGAAAAAACCCTTAAAACAAAATACCTTTTGCACAAGTTATTATTTCAGAGTTACGGCACTTTCTTTCTGATTTTTTTATCTTTTACTTATTTATTAATGAAGTCATTTACAACTGTTAGTTGAATTTTGTTGATAAGAAATATTTCATCATCATCATCATCATCATCATCATCATCATCATAAAAAACTACGTTTCATTCAGCATTCAGAGTCCCTGGCTTCCAGTCTTCGTTTAAACAAAACACACTTCATGCAATTATTGCATATCTGTGATTTTGTTTGACAAAAAATGAATAGTTGCGTTCACGGTGGTAAAACTTGTGCCGTGATAACACATGTCAGTTAAATATCAAATGTTGACCAGATGGCGCCAGGATAATACAATACAAACCCTGTAATGATGTGATGACATGTAACAGATTTTCGACACCTCTCTCTTTACAGAAAACATATTTATGGAGTATTGAGATTGATATTGACTTTTTTATGTGTGAGAACACTTGCGTAATTATACAAAAAAGTTATGAGATATCATATGACAGAACAGTCAAAAGGCAGGAGAAATGGTTATTCACAGAATCAAAGATATGAATGCAATTCAAACATTTTAGTCAATCATGCGCAGAGAATGTGATTATCCTATATACAAAATCACTCTACTGAGACAAGCTGATATCATAGTCAAAAGCAGCGGTGTGATTAACGTTCATCGTCAATAGCAACTTGAATGGATACTTACTTCAAATAAAGTTCATTCGCTCCTTCGCTGTGAAATGAAAATAAGTGAAAACTTACAAAAGAACATGAGTTGTTTTTTCTATAAGACATGGAGACAATTAGGGAGTGTTCCTTGGGAATGAATGGCTATCCACCCAAAAATAGTACAATAACTTTCTAAATAAAGATTTATATTTATACGTTTATCTATTGTACTTAAAAATCTTTGACTGGCCGAACTGATATCGGGTAATAATTCATTAGAATCTTTGACTGACCAAATGACATCAAGCAATAATTCATTCTATATTATAAACTTTACACGTTTTAAAGAAAATTGAATATTCTAGATTTTCGGGTATGCCTCTTTAAAGGACCGGAAATCTATCTAAATAGTCCTCATTTCAGATGGATTCAGGACTAACTTGTTACGTCCCACAGTCAATACATTCGTCCCAGATCTGATTACAATAACACCCTTCGTTTCCGAGAAAACGGAGTATTGGACATTTAGTAAGGATAAAATGTATAATAAATGTATACACGCCTCAAACTGATAAATTTTATCATACTTGTTAACCTGAAGGATGCAAAACATGCCGCCATACAATATATATATATATATATATATATATATATATATATATATATATATATATATATATATATATATATATATATATATATATGTATGGGCCTACAATTACAGTAGCAGCATTTATAATTGTTCAATTATTCAATATTTTTTACTTTTAATAGATGAAATACAAAAGAAATCAATACCTTATATTAGGTATCCATGTAGCCAGCTTCTGTATGTAAAAAAATACGTTAGCAAGACACGTATACCTTAGCTTTAATTAATTCTTAATACATGTATATATACTTGTATGAAATGTTTATAGTGTGACGTATTTAACCCTGTTTTAAGATAATGAACATCATACTAGAGATAAAGTCCGCCTTTACAGTGTAATAAGGGGATGTAACTTATTATGGACTGTAACCAGCTTCAAAGTATGGTGTGTAATCACAGCCATCACAACATGTACGGAAACGTAAAAGGGACAAGTTTGCATCAGACTGAAATAAGCGAGGAAGAATTCTGGAAGAATGAATTTAAAGAAAGCAGAATAAAAAGCTTGAAAATCAAAGAATGCTGTTCGTTGCAGCACAGTTACACGGTGTTTGTAATACATTATAAGAGACAGCTCATCAAATTAGGATGTCTTTTTTTAGCATGGGAAATATTTTTTGGATTACACTAGTCGACAAAACAACCATACATGCTGATAGTGCATTGTGTTTCAACACGCTACAGGAAGCGGAAACCACCACTTTATTTAAGTATTTTATTTCATTTTTAGCGAAATGATTTTTTTTAAAACTATATTCAATGTGAGACATTGGACACTCATTATATTGTAACGCATAAACAAAAGAAAACGCAGAGTACTGTATGATATAAGTTAATCTCTAAACTTTATTGTTAAATCATACCAACATTAGGTTACAAATGCAGTGTGTCGACCGAGCTAGCTCAGCTGATAGAGCAACAAATTGTAAATCCAGTAATTCTTACTTTAAACCCCAACATAGTCGGTTAAATTCCTCGGTGATAACTGGTTTCGGATGATGTGCCTACAGGGCACTTGTCCCTCACCGCTGACTCACATGAGGAAGCAGCCCAGTCGCATGCGGAGTTAGTATTGAAGTGGTTGGATGATCAGGACTTGTTATGTTGACCGACAGCCGGGCTATGACCCAGAAAAACGAGGTTGAAACTGGTGTCAAATCTGATAAAGGAACAAACAAACAAAACAAAGTCTCCCATACAGACATGTGTCGCTAACTAGCTGGTTCCCTGAACAGACTTGTGTCGCTAACTAGCTGGTTCCCTGAACAGACATGCACTTGGTCCAAAACGGAAATGTGTTTATATACAAAATTTGTACAAAACTGAGGTAACTTGAAAAAGCAAGTCTGGCACCGAAGCCGATACCTTCCACTTCATTATATGGGTAAGTTACAGTAAACAAAGTAAAAAACCTATACAAAGTAAGACAATGATGGTGTCTCTATTACACGTTGGCTTAAACAATCATCCGTACATGTATCTTGCTTGAAAAACAGTTATGTGTTTGCATAAAAAGTTAGTAATACTGGATTAGATAGATGGTATCTCCCTGTGAAGATACTCTAATAAATGTCCTCGTTAAAGGACACGTTCGGATTACTTTTGACCATAAACTATCACATTAAAGCTTGGTATGATATGAAATCACACGACTCAACATTTTGAACTTTGATTTCAGAGAGACATTGAAATAAAGATTACGACACAATTCTGGACAAAACATGATTATGAAATACTGTTCTCTCTAAAGTCTTTTCGCATTGCTTCTATCCAATCCCATCCCATCCCATTCCATCCCATTCCATTCCACCATTCCATTCTATAAGTATTGTATTCTGTACGTAACCCGGAAATAATATAATAGAAATAATGTTAACACATAAGAGATTTTTTACTTCAAAGTCGGTTTAATAATTTGAGATAAGAACAAAAGCCTTATATTACTTTTCAAGTGTATCACTCTATAGGCTGAGACCACCTATTCAGTCAATCAGAGCTCGAGTGTATCACTCTATAGGTTGAGACTACCTGTTCAGTCAATCAGAGCTCAAGTGTATCAGTCTATAGGTTGAGACCACCTGTTCAGTCAATCAGAGCTCAAATGTATCAGTCTATAGGCTGAGACCACCTGTTCAGTCAATCAGAGCTCAAGTGTTTCACTCTATAGGCTGAGACCACCTATTCAGTCAATCAGAGCTCAAGTGTATCAGTCTATAGGTTGAGACCACCTATTCAGTCAATCAGAGCTCAAGTGTATCAGTCTATAGGCTGAGACCACCTATTCAGTCAATCAGAGCTCAAGTGTATCAGTCTATAGGCTGAGACCACCTATATAGTCAATCAGAGCTCAAGTGTATCAGTCTATAGGTTGAGACCACCTATTCAGTCAATCAAAACTCATTTGTATCACTCTATAGGCTGAGACCACCTATTCAGTCAATCAGAGATCATGTGTATCACTCTATAGGCTGAGACCACCTATTCAGTCAATCAGAGCTCAAGTGTTTCACTCTATAGGCTGAGACCACCTATTCAGTCAATCAGAGCTCAAGTGTATCACTCTATAGGCTGAGACCACCTATTCAGTCAATTAGACCTCAAGTGTATCACTCTATAGGTTGATACCACCTATTTAGTCAATCAGAGCTTAAGTGTATCACTCTAGGTTGATACCTTCTATTAAGTCAATCAGAGCTCAAGCGTATCACTCTATAGGTTGAGACTACCTATTCAGTCAATCAATGCTCATGTGTATCTCTCTTTAGGTTGATACCACCTGTCCAGTCAATCAGACCTCATGTGTATCACTCTATAGGTTGAGACCACTATTCAGTCAATCAGAGCTCAAGTGTATCAGTCTATAGATGAAACCACTATTCAGTAAATCAGAGCTCAAAAAAAGGTCCTCACATAATGGCGGCTAGAAAAAGTTCAGTTTTCTTGCATGCCATTTTAATTTTTGCCTTAATCTGTACAACTGTTTTGCTGGAATCATTTTGCTTGACTTTTTCTGATATTGTGGTAGCAGTTTTATACTCATATAGGCCCTACTCATAAACTTTCAGATTAGAAGTCATCATAGGAAACTGTTTCACATATCCCATTCTGATAATTGACTCGGATTGTTTTGTTTAATTTTATGGGTGTGTTCACAGAAGAAAAAAACATGTTTCTTGTTTAAAACATGACCCCAACATTTGTTTTTGCTCTTTTTTCTCAAGAGTACGGATGCAGATCTACAAGATTATGTAAGTTAAACCCATTTGAAATGGGCTTTGTTATGTATTACAGCCCTGTGAACTAAATGATTTTTTATAAAGAATAAAGAAAGAATTACTTTGGTGGTTTCACATCTATATGTCATATGTAACATTTAAGTTTGTATTATAACGTTTCATCATTGTAAAATACACCACACGTGTCTGAAAATGTACACTCACCGAAAATGTAAAGTTCACCAATTTATCACCAGACGTGACATGAAAAAGAAAAAAAAGCGTCTCGACATGTAAACTCACCGAAAAATGTAACGATCACCTGCGACAGCGTTAGCTACTTCAATATTTGAAAGAAAATACACGCTTTAAGATGAAATCAGAAGACAGATATGGTAAGAAAAGGTTGAATTATTATTATTACCTAGTTAGTTCTTTTATTAACTTAAATACCCGATTTATTTAAAAGGAATATTGTTCAAATTATTGTCTTTCAATAACGTTTAGTTTAAATTGAAAATAACATTTGGCGGAAACAAGTTTCAGTTTCTGAGATTTTTTTTATAACGCAAGCTATTTTCTCCTCATCTTTGTTCAAGAAAAATAAATTGAATACAACATTTAATTGGCAAAAGATGAAATTATTTGATGTCAGTCAGCTTTCTTGTACAGAAGTCCAGAAATTGATGGGCTGTACACATATAAACATGTATACATATCAATTTACGTGATGCAAAATTTCCTACCTTTTACTTCCTGCTTGTATGTAGGTAAGTTATTTGTAATTTGTTTAGAATTTTTACTTTCTCTAACACACATCCATCACATAGCAACCATGACTTGCATGTTTTGTCATTTGTATGTTTTGATGTCGAATCACTATACTTCTGACTTAAAAATCAATAGTAAACACCAATATTTCACTTTTGTTTCACACATCAACAAAAAATGAAGAAAAAATCACCAAATTTTGTTATTCGTGTTACACTATATCACTGCTACAGGCAAAGGTATATATCGTTTCATTTGAAATGATGATATTGTAGGCTTGACTGATCACCCAGATCAGACTCCGTTAAAGAAGATGTACTCCAGATTTGACATAAAAAAAAAAATTCATAAATTATATATTTAGATGCCGTTAGATTATAACAACATAATATTTTTTTTCAAAACTGATTTTTAAAGTCAAAATAGAATAAAAAAAAATATTTTCGCTCCAGCCTGATTTGAACTCTGGACCCTCATGTTAACAAAATATTTCTTACGCTTTTACTGTCACCACCATCGCCGCATGTGATGATACAGATATTTACTTTTAATCTTATACGATATACAGTTATACCGTCGCGTTACGGTATAGCACTTTGAAAGGGAAAAAATCAATTTATAATGAAATTATTTGACTTATTTTTTGTCAGTAAGTTATTTTTTAAGCATTAGTATAAATATTATAAGAAATTTATAATACAAGAAAACTTTCTTATTTTTGTCATCTGGAGCACAGCCCCTTTAAAGTTTTGGTAGGAGAAGTGAAATCTATCAAACTCAAATAAACACATCTTAAGCAAGTAACTGAAACGTACACACTCTATTGCAACTTTTCTTTATGATTCAATTTAATTTCGAGGCGAATAACGGCTGTGGATGTATTCAAGTGTTTAATCCTACCATTATTTACATTTTGTGGAAAAATGCGGTAGCAAGTTCGTTCAACATAAATAAATCGATCGATCAATCTTTCAGCAAAAGACATTATACAAAATAGGAAAAGAGAATATATAATAAGTTTCCGAACTAATTCATAAATTATCTGATACAAACAACACAAAGCCACTGTAATCAGCAAAAAGATTAATAAGTAAAACTAATACATTGCCTATAAATTTTTGTCTAAACATACAATTTTGCCGCCATCACCGAAAACGAAGAATGGCCACATCCGTGCAAAAACTTTTACTATCTATCTACATATACTGCATCTCCCTCGTGAACCAAGTATTATGTGCAGGTGTGCGTCTGTGCGAGACTTTAAAGAAGGAAATGTACAAGAGAATAAAAGTAATACAATTTGTTTTTGCAAGAGTAGGAAACAAAGCTGACAGTGATTGCTGATAAAAGTATTTAAAACCACACTTTTCTCATACATTGTGGGCAAGACTGGTCACCCACTGTCGAAATTGTTCCAGGGTAGGAACCTGCACAACTGTGGCCGGTAGAGTGTTCTACAGAATGATGGTTGCCGGAAAGAAGGAATATTTGTAATAATTGCAGGGAGTGGGGATCGGATCGGATCGGATCTCCTATCTTCAAGCGAACGCCATTCCAAACTGTTTACCATGTTGTAGATACTGCTGTAAGTAGAGTAATCGTTTTAAACCCAGCCAGCTGCTCTGTGCTGCACCAATTCTATTTTTTATTATCCTAAAGGGATTGTCGCATGAGAAGCTGCATATCTCAGAAAATTGTATCTTTAATTGTCCTCCATTCCTAACATAAAATATGGTTTCATTTGGTGCAGTATATACCCATAAACATGTACATTTTTCCAAATATAAAGGAAAGGAATTTTCCAAATATGTAGAATAGGAAAATTTCTTTATCAAAAGTGATAATACACGCTAATATGAAAACATGATATAAGTCTAATAGTGTTTCGAAGACATTTCCATTGAATAAAGTCAGAATTTTCATATATACATTGAATAAAGTCAGAATTTTCATACATACATTGAATAAAGTCAGATTTTTTATATATACATTGAATAAAGTCAGATTTTTTATATATAAGTCTCTACCATGATCTGATTTTCAACTGATTGATTTTCAGCTGGTCTTTAATATTCAAATAAGGATAGTAGAACTTACTAATAGCAGATTTACCTCACACTGATTGTACGACTGAATAAACGGGTATGAGAATTTTACGATTATTGATATTAAAGATTGGCAGACAAATGCGATAAGTTTAAGAAATGTTGTATTAACAGAAATAAGGTGCAGAAAAATCCAAGTACAAATAAGAGCTGTCATGGTAATTGACATTTACCCAGCAAAACGTGTTTGACTTAAAAAAAGTGCTGTTTACCTTGAAATGATATAGAGGTCATAGAAACACACACACACACACACACACACACACACACACACACACACACGCGCGCAGACACACACACTCACATAGGCAGTATTCTTTGCTATTCGGTAGTATAGACTAATTGAAGGTACTATCGGATGAACGACTTCGCCACATTATTTCAAAATCCTTTGAGGTACAACATAGTTGCAGATCGGACAGGAATATGATGGCTGGCAATAGTATGTGTTCTTAAATAATTGATTTGATATAGACCCTGCTATTTGTTCGAGGGCAGCTGTACTGGACCCAAGGCCGAAAGCCTTTACATTCAGACGGTCCACGGTTATGTTATTTCGCAGTATGGACAAATGGACGGATAGTTTGCGAAACGTTTAACACCATCTGAAAAACGCTTGTGTCAAGCTATTTTAAAGGTCTTAATAGTTTCGTAGAGTTACAGAGCGGTAAGAAATGTAAGGGTTGCCATGATTCTATTTTTTTTTAACAATGGTTTCTGGTCTTGACGTTAGAAACCTGTGTATTTTTCGCGACATGTCGTTCTAATGTGTTAAGCATTTGTGGCAAGTTTTATCAAAACTCTATGAAAATTAGTTGAATTATAGAGAGAACACAATGGACACGGACGGACTGACGGACTGTGAAAGTACTATATGCCCTCCTTCGGGGGTATCTGCTTAAGAAACTGGTAAGAATTTAGTAAAACAATATAACTGCTAGACATGACATTTGTATGTTATAAAAAACATAAGTTCACTGTCTCTTGACAACAAGTGATGTCAGGTGAGGTGAATGTTGTAATCTGCCAATCCTGATATTACCTGTTATCTAAAGATAGTTGACTTAAATTCTATTTATCATGCGCTATCATCGACCTTAGATAACGAAATTAAGAAAAAAATAATGTTATATCTAATTCCTGTGAAAGACTGACAGTTCTTCACGTCTATGTGCGTCCTGGCATGTTGTACCCATATTTCAAATGCTTTTTTAAGCAACAAATAAAATATTCCACTTTACATTTTTGCTCCGCATACTTTCCCCGTTTGCTGCATACTATGATTCAAGATTGTACATGGAATTTTATTTTTAGAAAAAAAATTAAAAAATTAAAAAAAACCAAGGCATGTGAAACATTGCAATGTTCAATATTTACATTTGGATTCTAACAATTTAATAATGTCTTAATTTATATTTAGTCAATTTACATTTTTTATTTGATAATTTTTCATTTCTATTCAATACCATCAACTTGTATTCTATATCTCATATGTGTTTTCTATACTAATTAATTTGTATTGCAAATTTCCTTTTAGTTTTTTATCTTTTTTCATTTTTACTGTATAAAAACCCATTTGTGTTTAAATTTGATTCATTACAATTCAGTGCTGACTTATTTGTATTGTATACGTTTTGAATTTATATTATTTAATTACATCCTAGGATTTTGTTGTTGAATTTGTTAGAAAAATATTTAACTGACACAGGGTAAACCACATGGCAGCCTCCATGTCGGTGACACGTGGCAGCTGGTTGGAACTTAGAGTGTTTCCATGGCTACTATTTCTCAAATTATCTGATAAGTTCAATCAGTGACGTATTTAAATCGTGATATTTTGGTTGTCATTTTCGGTTTCCCTCAGCAAATAAGGTCGATCATGACGAAACCAAGAAACAAATCCTAAATTATATAGAATCCAAATGACGTCACACGTATAAAATATAAACGACTTCAAGTCTGAATAGTAATTAATCAGATATTAAATACAAATGTGATTAGTACAATATATAGAGGATATTTGTTTGTTTTTGTGGAAGATGAGATGCGCCACTCGTGAAAATATCACATATGGTGTTAACTCGATGAAATAAATTCCCATCTTCCACTAAAAAACAAACAAATTTTCTTTTTATTTTATGCCAACACGTCAAAAATGGGTATTTTATGACATTTTTACTCAGGGCCTTCAATAAATTCCCCATGGTGAGCCCCAAATCAGTTAATGCGTACTTTGGTCAAACCGTTACTCCGCACAAAAAAAGTGCAGACAATCTCCAATACATATGATAACTTTACTTCTGCTGAAATAAACTGAATACCCTTTCATCAAATAACATTTATTTTTCTCTACACAGTTTATCAATATTTATTGAATTTTAGCCATACATACTTTAATTATAAAAGCGGATTAATACCGAGTAATATTCAATCAATTGAATTGAAAGTCGGCCATATTGGATATTGTCCATGTGAATTATGTAAACAAATCAGACATTTTAAATAGTTTATGGCGAATTTCATCATTGTTCACAACTAGTTAGGCTCAGGAATTCAATATTATAACTGGATTTAACAAGGTAAATAAATTTCACTCGCTGTCACTGTCTGAAATACAGCGGATTCTCTTGTATTTACGTGGTGGGGAAAAGTAGTTCCGGCACAAACAGTGGATTATCAAAATGGTAATTTCACTGATTCAAAACAGTGGATTATCACTTTTATCTCACTGATATTTCCCTATATTTCATTGGTAGGCATAAAATAAAAATGATATAATATAGGAACGTTGAATGTTATTGTTTTGAAATCTATTAATAGTAACAAGTAACTGATAAGAGATGCAGGTAACTTTTTGAAAGTTGGCAAAAACATGGCGGTTGATAAAAATGCAAAACATAGTAATTTTGTAATTACAGTTAAAAAGTCATTTTTCATCAAATAATTCAATATTTTATATCATTTAAAAGGTCTGTAAACTCATATTTTACATATTTAAAAAATAACTGTCAAAACTGTTTACTTTTTTGTTTGTAAATGGTTAAACATAGTGCATCTGAGCTGCTAGAAAAATGCTGAAATGACAGGTATAAATTAGTTTAGTTTTCTTCTTTAAAAGCAAAAATTTAAAATCTGCTTATATTTTCAAAATATGAATCTAAAGAGCTTTCAAATGATATAAGAATCTTAAAATTCGGCTGACAAAGAAAAAAGTTATCTAAAGTTAAAAACTCTGCTGGTATCAAATGTATATAAGTATTGGTTCTCTTTGCCAACCAGTAGTTCAGCTATATTTTGGTAACAGGTGCTTGTGATGTCATCAGTCAATGTGCCTATATGATAGATGATGAGGATTATACAATACAAATATAAAAATTGAATTTTGCTTTATATGCTATAGAAAACAAATGAAGATGTCATTATATACTAATTAAAACTATACAATACAATTTGGTCTCATTTTACAATACAAATTGACCAGTGTTAAATACAAACGGAACACTGGATATTGCATCATTTCAAATGCAAATTGTAAATCAGTTATTGAGGGTAAGATATGTAATCTTAACAAAAAATAAACACGGTATGCTTACTATCAATGCTGGATTGAAGATCGTTTAACACAATATTCTGCACAGTAGTAATTTTTTTTTTTCTTAATCTATTTTGGGTTTCAAAAATGCAGTCTGAAATAGTTAAGTCGTTTGAGCAAATGTATAAATCAATATGAAAGCGGTGAGGGAAACGAAATTCACCGAAATGAGTGTAGGTTAGTTTTATTTTTCCAAAGCTTTGTTACGTTCTCTTGATGACCCACTCAACATATACTTGTTTAAGATCTCTAAAGATCAAAGACCCAGCAGACGTTACTGACCTAATGTTCAGTCTGTCTCGTGGGCGTGGCTTAAAAGTGATGTAGGTGCTGACGTGGTTGCAAAATAAATCGTATGTGCAGTTTCAAGTGCTTATTCTGAAACTCTCCAAGTTTCAACATTTTCTGAGAGATAAACTAACGGAACAGACCTGACCATATCTGTGGCGACTGAGTGCGTGTATGGTCGCGAGATCTTTCTCCCGCACTTCCACTTCTAATTGACTTTCAAGTTTAACTCTTCAGAGAGTGTCTCTAATATAGGCAATTGGTACCGACGATAAATCAGTCTAAACAGACAGACAGACAGTTACTTACTTTGATGTAGGATAGATAGTACACACCGGAAACTTTTTCTCGACAATACACCAAAAACATTTGTAGGCTTTGGATAAATCTAACTTTCAGTACATAAGAAAAATGAACGAAATTATGTAAAAATAAGAAATAGATTTACATACATCAGCACCGTGAACAGAATACAGGTTTTTTCTTCCTCTTTTCCAGTTTTGTAGAGTATCGTTCTCTATTGGGATTTTATAGAATCTGCATTTGCAAAAGAAAAACCAGAAATCTGTTGTCCAAGCTACATCTTCATACTGTAATACGCAATAACATCCGACATTCACAGTCACCTGTGACATATATTTCAAGGCCTATTCATAAATTGTGTGTGTAGATATGTCCCTTTGAACTTTGATTTTTTTACGGCCCATGCTGATAATTAAGTGGATAACTTCATTTTCAGTTCACACGATACTGTGCTAACATTTCATCTACACCATTTACACTAATTATAGATATGTTAGGCACACTTTAACTGCAGGTGTCAACAAATGTGTTATGTCCACGTAAAACGTGTGTATTTGTCCAGAGCAGATCAAAGTTACCGTGAATAATTTTCACTGGCTTCATGACTTAATTTAATGTCAGCTACATGCCAGGTGTTTCGAATGCTGAAAGTCCCCGGTATTTGTTACAATTTATAGTCGAGCATTGACTGAATATCTGCTGTAGAACAAACATTAAAGACGAACAATTAGGATTAATTTTCTTTACTTAGAACAGAGAACAGATCTGCCGCAATCGCTGATGTCAGATGACTGGATTGGGGTGGGGACAGGAGATGCCATAAAATAAATTGCCTAGACGTCGTCTTTGAATCAGCACTCTCTTTCACAGAACAAAAACCTGAAAATAAAATGCATCGACGTCATTGCATTGTCATTTTCATATACAAATTTCATCATTAACATCCAGAATCTTATTCAACTCTAACCCGTCAAGATTCAAGGGTCTTGAGAGCTCATGATACTTCATGGTTTTCTTCCTTTAGAATGCAATGGAAAGATTAGGGACAAGGCATGTACTCCATGAGGTAGATACCTGGTTGTAGAAGCCACAACAAAGCACACCTTTAAGGATAGCCAGATAGAAAGTCAGTCGCAGTAAGTGACTATATATCATGCAATGGGACTGCAGCAGCATTCTCTCATTTCTTGGATTTGCCATAAATAAAGATTTTAGAACCGACTTCAGGGCAAATGCTCCTTGCTACCTAACCATGCTTGACAGAATTTTCTTCAAATGAACAAGCACGGCACTATATCTCTCAACTAATGGCTTAGTTGAGCAGTTTATACACTAATCAGAATGTTTCAGATCTTCGCAGAGATGGTTTCCCGCACTGCACTGCACTTGCACAGCAAAAAGTAACTGATCAAGCAGTGGATGTTTGGCACAGATTTTCTATCGATTGATTTAGGTGTTTTTGTTATTAATTCAGGGAATTTGACTTTAAACTTTGACAGGAATAAACATTATTTTTTTTATTTCCTCAATGTTTTATGACGTAGCTTGGTAATAAAACAGCGAACATTTAGGAACAGATCAGAGGAGAGAACAATCTCGCTTATACGCAAATGTTTTACTGGTCAGATATGACCATTTTACAACATTTGCAATTACAACAAAAACAGGAATAATTAAAGTTAATGCTTTTTATAACGATTCCGTCGTTAAATTTAGATTACTTAAAAAAGATATACTCCGATCAAAAATTATAAGAAAGTATGCAAGACATTTGGAATAGGGGAAAAAGTCGTACAGCTCCGCACTATATCATGGGAAAAGGAAATACAGAACGTTTAAATTTGACATTGATTAGTGTTTCAGGTAATGTGAAACTATAAAATACAAACTGGAAAATGAACTAATCTACACTGATCTTTGCATATGATACAACATGCCATCAAACAACAAAGTGGTCACTGTTTTAGTTTAAATACTGTAAGTTTGTTCGGAGTTTTACAAAGAACTGCCAGATTAAGTTAAAAGGCAATATTTTAAGATTTCAGAGGTTATTTGTTACCGTTCAAGAGAACGACAGAGTGTTGAAAGCTGTTTTAACCACCCTTTTATAACTTCTTTGGACGGATGAAATATATGTGTACATTTTGTTATCGAGAATGTGATTCTCCTTAATTTGAATGATTTTAGTAAGTCATTATATAATATGGTTGATATACATTGAGAGCTCTACAAATTTTCCGCCCATTGCCTCATTATTGTCTTGGGTACCATAACGTAATTTTCTTTCATACCATGCCTGCAGAAAAGGGGGAAAAAAGTTTTAATGCATGAACAAATGTACTCTGCATCTTTGAATTAAATTTTGTCTTGTACCAATAAATGGATAAAACCACAAACATAATGTTGTACTGTTAAATATGAACTATTAGCAGAACGGCCAGCTGAAAAGAATTTTAAAAGATTGACGTCACATGAAAAGATGAGCTGTCTTGAAAATACTGCGGTAGCTAACTGCAGTTTTTTTTCGCTCATCTGAGCTTTTGTGATCGCGAAGTGTCCGGCGTGCGACTTCCATTTTTACCTTTAAACAACATCACCTCATAAACCATTGACTTATTGAAAAAATTTGGCTCAATGCATGAAGCTCTACCAAAATTCTTCTAAGAATTGAATTCCAAAGAGAACCCTGGTTGATATGGCAACAGAAGGGAAAAACTTCGAAAATCGCCTTGTCTGAAACCTAAGATATTTTACATACAGGATCCCTACTAAGTTGTTCTGGTTGTTCCAGGGGTCATAACTCCCTCTGCTCTGGGGGCTTACTTGATTTCATATATAATTTACTACCTTATTTTAGCTTATATATGGAAAACTTCATTTTTGTCTGAAACCACAGGACATTATAGGGCTTAGATATTTTGTATGGAGCATCATCTAGAAGTCCTGTACCAAGATTGATCAAATTATGCCCCTGCGATCATTAATTGCCCTGGGTCACCTGATTTTATATAGGCTTATATATAGGGAAGACCTAGCTAGTTTGAACCGCAAGGCATAGTATTTTCTATGTTGCTTTGTCTGGTAGACCTCTACCAAGTTTGTTCAAATAAAAATTGGTCCCGTCCCGGGGGTCGTAATTGTGTAAAATATTAAATCTTTGAAAATCTCCTAGTCAGAAACCGTAAAGCACTAGACCTAAGATATTTATATGACTGTAGAAAGGCTGTAAAAGACCTCTTCCCTAGGCATTCAGTTAGCGCAACTTTATCTACACTGTAGCCTATACCGGCAGGATGATTTTATTTTATCCCAGAAGACATGATTTTAAACAATGCTGGGTGAGGAGAAGACAATACAAGAGACATGACTCTCACAGACGATTCATCACCTGATAAGAATGAACTGTAGGCCTACTGTAGGCCTATTGCATTCTCTGTTACCTACAAAATATATAACAAGCCAATCGAGTTGGATGAGTGTCTGGATAAACTGCACCTTTGATGAGAATGTAGTCATATTTAGAGCATTTATTCGACATAGTATGTTAAAATTACATGTAGATACAAGTAAATGCATTCCTTAGCTCGTAGGCCTACTTTGTTTCTTTTATCTTTTACAATTTTAATGTTCCTGAAGTATAGAAATCTAGTCAGTATTGACTTTTGGCAATAATAAGCTGAAGTTGAAGATCTACCATTCTACTAAGTGGCCACTGAACAGGGGCGAAAAATATATTCCGATGAGGAGTCGGAACTTTCCATCTGATACAGTATTTCGAAATCAAATAAAACATATGAGATCAACTATTTTATTTGAAGTTTTCCTGTTAGTAGATCTAGGTAGCCTAATTCATTATGCAAAAACAAAGACCTTTTCAGAGTTGAAAGCCGTAAAATCAGTTCACTTTCGAAGGCGAAATATTGAGACTAATTAGATATAGATTTCTATTTCAAAATACGCGCATTAACTGCTGGCGGAAGTTACGCCCCCTGACGAGTAATGTTCAATGTAAACAAGGGAAGTGGAGGATCAACACTGTCAGTAGTAAGCATCGATTTTCGTTGTTGTCAATGAATACAAACGGTTTCTAGGCAGAACAGGGGAATAATCGCAGCAGATAGCGTGATATTTCTCCGGATACAGTATATTTATTTTCTCTGACACTTGTAATTAAAATTTTGTGTGACGTGTACAACTTCTATGCAGGGTATTCGGACTGGTAAACTACCCGGATAGTTGGGATAAAATTCACATTTATCTCTGAAAGTATTGTCTTAAAACTCCTGTTCATGTATTTAAGCCAATTCATAATTTCTTTTAAATTTACATTATTTTTTATCAGAGCTTGTCAAAAGTCTTGAAGTAAGTTTTAATGGAAACTTTTACGAAATATATTTTTTCTTATGCAAGTTATAGTAAACATTAATGACATTGACTATTATTAATGATTAAAAAAATCTCCTTCAATATAAATAAAGCAGAAAAAAGAGAGTGATAAGGCTTTTTTTATCTTAAGAATCAATTTTTTTTTAATGATGTGACCGCATAGAATTCCATCGGAGAGAAGAATTACAATGTAGATCTAATAGTTAAAACTAACAGGAGAAGAGGCATGGACTTAATGATAGTTCATCTATCAAAAGTCTCCAGTTGTGCAATTTTTTTTTACCAGAAAAAAAGTCTGGATACAGAATACCATAGCCTAACAACATGCTCCTTGAGGGTACACTGTCTGATTATTCAGGATGGTGGTTTGAAGCCCAGGGAATGAAGGATCTTAATTACTGTTGCCAACCTGTTCAGTCAGATATTTTTTGACTGTGCCAACTTTGGAGTAAATTTTACAAAAAGCATAACTAGAAACACTAAAGTTTTTTACACTGTAGAACCTGTATCAACACAAAAAGTATTTTTCTTAAAATTGCAAGTTTCAAAGTTTCAAATTTTAATCAGCAAATGGGCAGTAAGATTGCTTACTGCAATTCACAAGTACTTAAAAGTCTTAAATAAGATTATCTTGAAAATGGCGAATGAATGGACAATAGATGTTTTTCTTTTTTACCCTCTAAAACTTGTTAAGTAGGTTGAATGTTAGGTTACGTTATTGTCTTAGGTGTCAACAGTTGCCTTCCGTCTGTCTGTCATCTCAGCCTGGAAAAGCTGGATTCTGCAATTTCTGCGGTACATGTAGCTGAGCAGTTAGATTCCTGAAGCTTGATATGTTTTAAGTAAAGAAGCACTAAAAAGATAAATTCTTTAATTCTCAACAGGCATATTTCTTGTTTTTGTTGTAGTTGTGTAAAAAATGGTCAGTTTTGTTCTTCTAATTCTACAGTTACCAGTGCTCAGTGCTTGGTGCTTAATGAATCTTTGTATATTTATATAAAGGGCCAAGAATAAGATAAACATGTATCTGTAAGGGCCAAACAATTCTTTTTTAAAAAGTTTAAAGTGTTTTCATTGCAAGTAGTAGAATTCCCCTCTTAAATACATTGGATTGCAGTGACCTCTAAGTAAAATGTTGCTGCAGATTATAGATAAGCAGCAAATAGTTGTGATGTAAGAGTGTGATTTGAAAACCTAATAAGTGATTAACCAGTTCAAGTATTGTACATTTTTATCTCCCTTGCCCTGACAATAGTCTGTTGATTGCACTATGGTATTGCTAATATCTGAAAATAAACATTTCTTTAAGAACTGAACACAACAGTGTTTCATATTTATTTTAAAGCATTGAAATTTCTTATTTTAAGATTGAATTTTATAGTGTACTAGAAACAAAAGCTTGACCAAGACTTTCAAAGAATCTTTATTTTGAACACCATTCCAAATGCTTAATTTTGTGTTTTTTTTGTCAGTTATATTGTCACATACCAGTACTTGGACATCAGATTTTGACAAAGCGTCCAACAAATTTGGTTTAAACTTTAATTTTTTATCTCAGAGAAAGAGCCAAACTTTTTATCAAAAGTAAGACAGCTAATTACTTAGGGGAATTTATCCAACTCCTTACTTTATCATTACAAAACACTATTTATGTTGAATGAAAATACTTCATTAAAGGAAAGAAACTCAACAGATATTGAAGTCCATAAGGTCTTGTCATGTTTGAAAATTTATGACCTCATTAAGGGACTCTGATGATGCACTTAATCTGTCTTTAAAGGCAAACAATATAATCCCATTGTTGCAGGTAGAAAAGAAGTTGTTTCTGGCAGAGATGAAATATTAGCATTAAAAATTGTGTAAATAACTGGCAGAAATGTTTGAATCTTGGTCCTTGACTAGTAACTATTTTTAAATAGATCACATGACAAAAACAACCATTCGTCATTTCTCTTGGGTTGCTTTTTGCCGTAAATCGGGTGACAGGTATTTCAACCGTCCAATCATTTACTGTGAAATTTAGCGCGAAATCTAAATTTTCTATCTTGACCCACATAGGTCAAGTTAGGAAACCACCCTGTTTTTCATTTAAAAAGACGAAATCTTTGTTACTTGGACTGATCATTGTATTTATTTCGATCACAGTAATAGTAAATTGATAGAAGAAATGAGAAAGAAAGCATAAAACTTTTGCCTGTATATCCCTTTAAGGGGGATGCCATCCTGGACTACATACTCAATGATAAAGTATGCTTTAGTAACAGGATTTGCATAAATTATGTGCTACAGCTATTATTCTAAGAAGCATGGAACATTAAAACAAACACTGAACATTCGTTAAGTTTGTGCCTAGGGTTTCCTGCCCTCATGACTGTTGCTAATTTGCATATAGTTGATGTATCATCAAGTTAGTGAAACTGTTGGTTACTCCAGCAGATTTGTAGATTTTGGGTTATATTTAGCTGTTTGAATAATGTTAATGTTCATGAGACAGGGCTGGCTAAATTTTATCCCAGCGCAAGCCCTGATAAGAAGTATAATAGTAGTTGTAAACATGTACTGTAAATCTTGTATATTTTAGTATATTTTATCTATGTAAGTGAAACAAGGTCTATAAGCAAGTGTACTTAATTCTTTGACAGAGATTCTAATAACATATTATGTTCAGACATTGTCTTCAATTTCTTCCCTACTGAGTGTATAACGGCAGATAAAAATTTGGATTTACAAGGTATAGATAAATGTTGGAAGTTGTCTGACAAGCTTGCTAGCACTGTGCTTGTCATTAGTGAAAGTTTTACACCATGAAATATGTTTTGTTGAGAAATAATGGTGTAGCTGTAAATAACGAAGTCATGGAAATGCTATGGTGATGTCAGGAAGTTAAATGAAGTCACCGAATTTTCCATTCTTTAAAGATAAAACATTTAATTAAAAAATGTCAGAAGTTGTGAAAACAGGATTGGTGTCATTAAAACTTATTCAGAAATTTTAATGGTCAGTCAGACTCTTTGTCTACATTATGTTGCTGGTACTGCAAACATGTGGGAGTTTTTTATTTTAAGGTTATAGCTGATCATTGTTACTGGTATTGTAGAGTTTCTCATTTCCATTCAAGACTCAGCAATATTCTGATCTGACGGACAAATTGAGTTACCATTTTCTCCGGGGAGAAAGCGACCTAATAGTAATGATATTTTGTCTTCTTGATGGACTGATATTAATCGTATTTGGACCAAAATTGGCCACATTCTCATCATAAAAGTAACATTGAATGTAAATAATTTTATCAAGAGACGTCCAGTCGACAGTGTTTTCCATTTATCCAGATCAATTATATACAGATCATAGACCTGTCCGTGTATGCACCTTAGAGAGTTGAAACCTAATACCATATTATTGACTTGCAGTTTCTTACACATTACTGAAACCAAAGAAAATTGAGGGTATCTCATCTAGGGTTGATAGATTTCATATTGTCATATTTTCCTTGATGGCTCATGAGAATAGTAGACGTCTGTGGTGGTCATCTTGTAAAGAAGACTTGTTAGATGGTGTCTACATTTTGTTGCTTCCTTGAGTTAAAGAAAGGAAGACATATTTGGGAGATCAGTACAACTGTTCATGTTTGCATTTTAGATAATGTGTACCTTTACTCAAAACATCCTTAAATGAGCTGAAGATGTTTGCTGTAAGGTGACATTTAATTATTGAGAGGTCAGCGCTAAACTATTGTAATTACAAAATGTGTAGGTATAAAATAAACAGACACAGTAGTGTATACCTGAAACCTCATTATGTTCTTGAGCCTTTTTGTACCTGAACCCTTGTTATGTTCTTGAGCCTTTTTGTACCTGAAACCTCATTATGTTCTTGAGCCTTTTTGTACCAGAACCCTCATGATGTTCTTGAACCTTTTTGTACCTGAAACCTCATTATGTTCTTGAGCCTTTTTGTACCAGAACCCTCATGATGATCTTAAACCTTTTTGTACAAGAACCTTCATGATGTTCTTGAGCCTTTTTGTACCTGAACCCTCATGATGATCTTGAACCTTTTTGTACAAGAACCTTCATGATGTTCTTGAGCCTTTTTGTACCTGAACCCTCATTATTTTCTTGAGCCTTTTTGTACCAGAACCCTTGTGATGTTCTTGAGCCTTTTTGTACCTGAACCCTTGTTATGTTCTTGAACCTTTTTGTACCTGAACCCTTGTTATGTTCTTGAACCTTTTTGTAACTGAACCCTTGTGATGTTCTTGAGCATTTTTGTACCAGAACCCTTGTGATGTTTTTGAAGCTTTTTGTACCAGAACCCTTGTGATGTTCTTGAGCCTTTTTGTAACTGAACCCTCGTGATGTTCTTGAACATTTTTGTAACTGAACCCTCGTGATGTTCTTGAGCCTTTTTGTACCTGAACCCTGGTTATGTTCTTGAGCGTTTTTGTACCTGAACCCTCGCGATGTTCTTGAGCGTTTTTGTACCTGAACCCTGGTTATATTCTTGAGCGTTTTTGTACCTGAACCCTCGCGATGTTCTTGAGCATTTTTGTACCTGAACCCTGGTTATGTTCTTGAGCCTTTTTGTAACTGAACCCTCGTGATGTTCTTGAACATTTTTGTAACTGAACCCTCGTGATGTTCTTGAGCCTTTTTGTACCTGAACCCTGGTTATGTTCTTGAGCGTTTTTGTACCTGAACCCTCGCGATGTTCTTGAGCATTTTTGTACCTGAACCCTGGTTATGTTCTTGAGCGTTTTTGTACCTGAACCCTCGCGATGTTCTTGAGCATTTTTGTACCTGAACCCTGGTTATGTTCTTGAGCCTTTTTGTAACTGAACCCTCGTGATGTTCTTGAACATTTTTGTAACTGAACCCTCGCGATGTTCTTGAGCCTTTTTGTACCTGAACCCTCGCGATGTTCTTGAGCGTTTTTGTACCTGAACCCTGGTTATGTTCTTAAGCCTTTTTGTACCAGAACCCTCATTATGTTCTTGAGCCCTTTTGTACCAGAACCCTTGTGATCCTCTTGAGCCTATTTGTACCTGAACCCTCGTTATGTTCTTAAGCCTTTTTGTACCAGAACCCTCATTATTTTCTTGAGCCTTTTTGTACCAGAACCCTGGTTATGTTCTTAAGCCTCTTTGTACCAGAACCCTCATTATTTTCTTGAGCCTTTTTGTACCTGAACCCTTGTTGTGTTCTTGAGCCTCTTTGTACCAGAACCCTCATTATGTTCTTGAGCCTTTTTGTACCTGAACCCTTGTTGTGTTTTTGAGCCTTTTTGTACCAGAACCCTCATTATGTTCTTTAGCCTTTTTGTACCAGAACCCTTGTTATGTTCTTAAGCCTCTTTGTACCAGAACCTTCATTATTTTCTTGAGCCTTTTTGTACCAGAACCCTCATTATGTTCTTGAGCCTTTTTGTACCTGAACCCTTGGTATGTTCTTGAGCCAGATTTGGTTGACAAGATACATGTAAAAAATTGCATGTAACACTACGTATGAAGAGGAAAGACAACAATGTAACTGATTTTTTGTTGACATGGTGTTTGATCACAGAAAACGTTTTTTACAATTTTCAAATTAAATTAACTTATTTAATCAGTTTTACATTTAAGTTTCAGTTTTACTCGAGTGATCACTTACACGAAAGGACATGCTTACATATTTTATGCACTAATGTAATTTTGATAAAGAATTGTTGGTTTTAGTCATAATGTTCAGTTTTCTGCTGTTCTAGTCAGGTATTGGCTTTCTGTTTTCCAATGAAGCTAGCATACTTGTTTTCTCTTTCATACTGTTTTATTCTTTATGGACAAGCTGTTGTTATAGAATAGAATTTCCTTTTCATGAATTATCCAAGGATATTAAATTACAATTAATGAGGCTGGAAAATGTTGAGATTAAGAAACTCGAGGGAATTATTTTCACTTAGAAAGGTAATATTGTAATAGTGTTTTATGTTGTTCTAATAGACTTTACTGCTCTAGCGATTATTTTAAATAGAATATAACATGATTTTACATCTGTTGTTAACTTTTTTCTTCAGTGAGTTCAGCAAATATAACAAGTCCTTGACTTGTTGGATTAATTTTTTTTTTCAAGGAAAAGTTGAACACAAGTTTCAGCTGTGTCAATAACAGTATCCAAGTGTTTATTACATGACAAAAACTATCATTTTTTTTACTGAGATAACTACTTTAATTGTTCTTAACATGAAATCTAAAGAGAAGATGCTGTTGAATTAGTTCCAGTAAGATTTCAAAATTTATCAACTGAATACGAAAAAAACCCCCCAAAACATCTATATAGATAGATTTGGAGACAACTTTAGAAAATACAGTTTATATTTTACTAGGATATGCACAGGATATGCACAGTTTTCTGACAAAAAATGTGAAATAAATGATATAAAGTTTATTGTGCATTAGACAGGGGTTCCACTAGACTCTTGACCCCAAATTTTGGAGGGTCATTTCCAGAACTTCAGGAGTCAGTGCCAAAATACAAGAGTCAACTCGTGATAAACAGTCAGGATGTAGCGTGTTGCTCATTTACTTTAACAAGTTTATTTACTGTTACAATAATACCAGTGCAGTAAGAAAATTGTTTAAAATAGCCAATACAAAGATACATATGAACAAACAAGCTCTCCATCTCTTATGAAAAGAACAACACCTTGTCTAAAGCTTACTTTTGAAAATACAATGTCAGAAACACAAACCATAACATTATACATGTACATGTAGATTCATACTGGTTAAAAAAAGCACTTAGTGTCATATTAAACTTTTTATCTGGTATTTGTCTTGTCACAGAATTAGAAAAGCACCTTACTTATAAAGTCGTATACAAAAAGTAAGTTTTAATGTAAATATTTACAAAATATTTTTTAAATATTTGAGACTGAAAATTGCCGAGTTGCATACATTTTCGCATAAGGATATACACCAGAATGGAGCTGTATTTCATAAATAAACCTGATTTTAAGTAATACAAATGATTACAGACGTATTTACGGGTTTACATTTTTCTATAATTATCATATTTTCTATGATAAAATGATTTAAAACACCCTGTTCCGATGCAGTTTAAAAAATCTCCCTTATTTTTACCCCAATCGCCCTTAAAAAAATTCCCGTCTCACTGACTGCAGCTCGAGATACCTGGCATGTATGTTGTCCGATGACATCTTACTCAACAGTTTATTATAAAACTTGATTTTCATCATTGAAGAATAATACAGATATTTGTTTTGGTTAAATCAGATATTCTTAGAAAAATATAGAAAGTATTTACTATAATGCCCTGCCACTGTATCTGAATTCTGCTAACTTTCCACTGATGTTGTTTTTTTCGGTGACTATTATGCCATTTTTTTCAATTCTTACTTTCATCATTTGGTGGCATAGTGGGACATTTTATGTAAAGGCACTGTGATTGTACATGCATCAAGCCAGACAAGAATGATTGACGTGTTGCAGCTGTACTTCAGTCTTCTCTTGAGATGTTTTGAAAGGAATTGTTTTCCCCTTGTATCAAGCCAGTCACACTGTATCAGGTTTAAAAGTGCAAGAAGAACAATATTTTATAAGGAATCTTTGATAGAATTTGCTAGAAAAGTGGACTGCTAAGTAACATGACAGTCTGACTTGATGCTACAATATATAGACCAGTGGACCACTGTGTTAGATGGCCGTCTGACTTGTTGCAACATCTCTTGCTAAAATTTACTAGATCAATGTACCACTGTCTTAGATGGAAGTCTGACTTGTTGCAACATGTCTTGCTAAAATTTACTAGATCAATGTACCACTGTCTTAGATGGACGTCTGACTTGTTGCAACATGTCTTGCTAAAATTTACTAGATCAATGTACCACTGTCTTAGATGGACGTCTGACTTGTTGCAACATGTCTTGCTAAAATTTACTAGATCAATGTACCACTGTCTTAGATAGCAGTCTGACTTGTTGCAACATGTCTTGCTAAAATTTACTAGATCAATGTACCACTGTCTTAGATGGAAGTCTGACTTGTTGCAACATGTCTTGCTAAAATTTACTAGATCAATGTACCACTGTCTTAGATGGAGGTCTGACTTGTTGCAACATGTCTTGCTAAAATTTACTAGATCAATGTACCACTGTCTTAGATGGAAGTCTGACTTGTTGCAACATGTCTTGCTAGAATTTACTAGATCAATGTACCACTGTCTTAGATGGACGTCTGACTTGTTGCAACATGTCTTGCTAGAATTTACTAGATCAATGTACCACTGTCTTAGATGGACGTCTGACTTGTTGCAACATGTCTTGCTAAAATTTACTAGATCAATGTACCACTGTCTTAGATGGAAGTCTGACTTGTTGCAACATGTCTTGCTAAAATTTACTAGATCAATGTACCACTGTCTTAGATGGAGGTCTGACTTGTTGCAACATGTCTTGCTAAAATTTACTAGATCAATGTACCACTGTCTTAGATGGAAGTCTGACTTGTTGCAACATGTCTTGCTAAAATTCACTAGATCAATGTACCACTGTCTTAGATGGACGGTTGACTTGTTGCAACATGTCTTGCTAAAATTATGTCTCCCCCCAAAAATGGGGGAGACATATTGTTTTTCCCCCGGTTGTCCGTCCGTCCGTCCGTCCGTCTGTCTGTCTGTCCGTCACAAAATCGTGTCCGCTCTGTATCTTCCAAAGCCCTTGAAGGGTTTTTATGAAACTTGGGTCAGATGTTCACCTCATCAAGGCGACATGCAGAACCCACTTTGCGAGTGTGGTGTCTCAAGAGCAAGGTCACACTTGGAGGTTAAATGTCAAATGCCACAAAATTGTGTCTGCTCTGTATCTTCCAAAGCCCTTGAAGGATTTTTATGAAACTTGGGTCAGGTGTTCACCTCATCAAGGCGACGTGCAGAACCCACTTTGTGGGTGTGGTGTCTCAAGGTCAAGGTCACACTTGGATGTTAAATGTCAAATGCCACAAAATCGTGTCCGCTCTGTATCTTCAAAAGCCCTTGAAGGATTTTTATGAAACTTGGGTCAGATGTTCACCTCATCAAGGCGACATGCAGAACCCACTTTGCGGGTGTGGTGTCTCAAGGTCAAGGTCACACTTGGAGGTTAAATGTCAAATGCCACAAAATCGTGTCCGCTCTATATCTTCAATAGCCCTTGAAGGATTTTTATGAAACTTGGGTCAGATGTTCACCTCATCAAGGTGACGTGCAGAACCCACTTTGCGGGTGTGGTGTCTCAAGGTCAAGGTCACACTTGGATGTTAAATGTCAAATTTTACAATCATCTGACTCAATACTACCTGCAGCAACTGCCTGGGGGAGACATATGTTTTTGTTCAATCAAAAACCCATTTCTAGTTTACTATATAGATCAATGTACCACTGTCTTAGATGGAAGTCTGACTTGTTGCAACATGTCTTGCTGAAATTTACTAGATCAATGTACCACTGTCTTAGCTGGAAGTCTGACTTGTTGCAACATGTCTTGCTAAAATTTACTAGATCAATGTACCACTGTCTTAGATGGAAGTCTGACTTGTTGCAACATGTCTTGCTAAAATTTACTAGATCAATGTACCACTGTCTTAGATGGAAGTCTGACTTGTTGCAACATGTCTTGCTAAAATTTACTAGACCAGTGAAACACTGTTAGATGGCATCTCTTGTTAGAATTAACAAGATCAGACATAACCAGTGACTGTGGAAGATGGCAGTCTGACTTGTACATCTCCTGCATAAATTTACTAAACCAGTGGACAATTGTGTTATATGGCAGTCTGACTTGTTGTACATCTCCTGCTAGAATTTACTAGACCAATGGACAATTGTGTAAGATGGCAGTCTGATTTGTTGTACATCTCCTGCTAAAATTTACTAGACCAGTGGATAATTGTCTTAGATATTATTCCGACTTGTTGCACATATCTTGCTGGAATTTCCTCGACCAGTGGACAGTTGTGTTAGATGGCAGTTTAAAATCAGTGTTTTGAAATGTTTTTGAATCTGTGTATACACAGCTAGATATAAAGAAGAAAGGTACCTGTAATTAGTCTACATAATATGCTAAATTGAATTTTATACATATGTTTCACAGACCCTAAAAACATAAAACTGGCCTTAAAAGTCCTTAAAAAAGTCTTGAAATTCTTTACTTCAGTTTCTGTATGAACCATGTGTTATTTCTCTTACTGGAAATTACCAGACCATTGGACAATTGTGTTAGATGGCAGTTGGACTTGTTCATCTTTTATGGAATGTACTAGACCAGTGGACAGTTGTGTTAGATGGCAGTTGCCTTTGCAACAAGAACAGAACATAATCATGCAGATCTGTAGAGATTTATCATGGTCTGATGTATGTTCTGATAATCTGGTCTTAATACAGTTTGATAACAGATTAAGTTTAGAAGGTAGGCAGGGAGGGTCACTGTTACTGTTATTCTTAGTTAGCTCTGTAGTTCCTTTCAGCCTCTGAGATGAAACAAAAATGTAACTCAGATCTAATGGTTTAATTAGTTTTCTTTGGAAACAATAAATCAAACCACACAGATTTGTTTCCTCTCCTCAGCAAGGCTTGCTAGTGACAAGTTAAAAAAACCTGCCTTGATTGATGCTTCTTAAATGAAATCTGATCATCACAGACAATAAACTAACTGTGCATAGTGAATATTTCAAACATTAATTGCATGTTTGGATTCTTTTCAGGGAAATTACAAGAAAAAAAAAGATTGTTCCTTTTGTTTTCTCTGTTCGCAGAACCAGCTTCAAACCAGTGTTTGATTCAGTTACATAAGGTAGTGTTTCTTCCATGTATGATTACCTCCATTTGGGAGAGAATTCATTCAAAGAATTGACGTCTTAAAGAAGAGAATTAAACCAGATCTGTAACTCAGTTATGAGGAGTACTTACCAGAGTATGAAATTATAAAAAACGTTCACAATTTAAGTAAGCATTCAATAAGCATTCAATTGTGCATTTGAAAAAAGTAATACTAACTTTTGTTAACAAGAAACGAGATAACTTACAGACATCAAGTGAGGACTATTGTCCATATAGTATTAGCAGAACTGAATTAGAAATATGCCAGTATTTAGTATATATGTACAGAATGTGCCCTCAGTAATCTTTGGCCAGTTATGATTTTAAAACGACAGACTCACAGATGGGCCGACGATGAAAAAAAAGAAAATGTTCTTACATCTTGAAATTTTTGCTGCAATTGTGAAGAACATATTTAAACTAAGTACTGATTCATATTGTGATACAGAAAAACATCAAAATAAAAAGTTTTACACACTTTTATTTGTAAAAAATTTACCCCGTTAGTCACGGGGTAGATACTTTAGTTATAACATTAATTTTGACGCATCTTAACAAGTAGGCGCCGTGGCTCAGTGGTCTAGATTGTCACTTTATATTTTACTGACCGAAAGGTCGTGCGTTCGAATCCTGGTTAAGTCAAAACTTTTTTTTTCAGTTTTCATGGTGTATAGAAGCATAATACTAAGTTTTTTCCATAGTATATTAAATTCTCTTAAATTTTAAAGAAAAAAAAATTCAGCAAAATTCTGTGAGTCAATCGCTTTAAGTTCCATTATTTATATAAAATGGTAATATTCTTGCAGAACCTGGAAGAATGTGAATTAAACCTAAATGCCTTTTACTAGATCCTTTGTCGGCCCAGCTAGCTCAATCGGTAGATCATCGGATTGTAACTTTTGATTCCTTAGTAAGTTGAATCCCGAGCAGGGCCGGCAAAATTTCTCTGTGATAATGGATCTCAGACAATGCACTTATAGGACATTTGTCCGTCACCTGTATCAAGTGAGGAAGTAGTCAGTGACTTGGGAGAAACTGGTTAGTAAACTGGTTGGATACTGAGGAACACTGGTTAGGTGGACTGACTGCCGGGATAAGACCTCAGTTGTTAAAACTGGCTTTAAACCCCAATAGACCAAACTTTACCTGATTGTTTCTTAGTGTTGCATAAAAATACACTTTATAAAATCAGCTTTGGTGTTTTAGATAGATGTTAAAATACTATATTTGTTGTTATTGAAAAGTGTATTCACTAATTTTTGGTGATGTGCATAAATAAATGATGTCATCCAAAATAAATTCAGAACAACAAATCACACTGTCCAGAGTGTGTAAATGCATCATGTCAGATATTGTCTACTCATAGATTAACATTCATTATGTGACAGTAATTATTGTCACTGTTTGGAAATCTCAGATTTAAACAAGGAGTATATATTGAAATCTGATCAATTTCCAAAGAGAAAAGGGTTATTCTGACATTAGAATATAAATATAGGATACATTCTGACTACCAATTTCATGTTCTCGAAATAACTGTTTTTGAAAGATATAAGGCATTTAACTTTAAAAGTTAGAAACTTAACATTTAAAAGAATGTGATTTAAGTTAGAGGCCATGTTGACCAGACTCAGAATCATTATGAATATGATATAAAGTACAGAAGTATCAAAGAATTAGCTTTGGTATTTAATCTAGTTTCATGACAAATCGTCTTAAATAGCATTGCATGTTCTGTATTGGAAAACAATAAATGGAAGAAAGTTTTCCACTGAAATCAAATTATTCCTTGTAATAGGAGACAAATATTCACTTGTCATCAGTTTTTGTCAGGATCCGTATCTTCTACAGTTCTGGAATGATTATAATTGTGACAGATGCATTGATACAGATTTAAATTTCAGAATCACGTTACTTTGTATAAGTAGGAGGAGTTACTTGTTGTGATATTATGAATATTCATGGATATGTAACTTTCAGGGATTGCAGTGAATACTGAGTTTAATATCTGAGTACTCAGTTAATTGGAAGATATCTTGGGAATTTTTACAGCATCCATATTGAAACAGATGTAGGATTGGATACTGAAACCCAGTACCAGTATTTGTATAGAAACTTATTCTAAATAGCACTGTAAACTAAGCATTTCAAAAAGTACTGGTACTCTTATCAATATCTATTTTATAAACCCAACATAAAATCCTGTGATTTTACTCACAGAAGCAACTATCATCAAATAAAATCGCTCACATTTTTAAAAGCGGGCACCGCCATTTTGTCTAAAACACTTTATATGAACCTGCCTATCAATATCAACTTTTTAATTACAAGACAATTATGCAGCACATTCTGTGTTTCATGTTTTGATCTCATTTAATTGTGATCTATTTTAAATTTTTTCGTTTCCGTAGGAGTTCAGTTTCAGTCAATGTAAAGAATACTATTTTTTTAGTGTTTTTGAAATAATTAAGATAAAACAAACCTAAATATGAAGACTTTTTTATTCAAAGCATGGTACATATATGTTCATATATTTATTCTTCTAAAAAAACTAACTCATTTTTTTAACAAGATTGCAGCAAAACATGATTTTATTTAATACCAGGTATTGTAAACAGTATTGTCAAAATACCGTACCATTTCACTGGTACCGATATGGTATCGTATAATTTCGTCCAACCCTACACAGATATATGCCTAACTTATCATTAACCAGTTTGAAAAGCAGTGGTCAACCAGTCCAGATACTGCCTTGACAGTTTGCAGTCTTAAAGAAACTGAAGGAAATATTTACCTGAACCTTTCACATGAAGCTTGTTTCGGAATTATATCCTGTTGATACATGCCAGACTTTTGGTAAACATAATTATGGTGGAGAGTGCTTCCGATGTTTAATAAGTATTGCCAGTAGTAGCCATCACCAATAGCTACAGAAGACACAACTAGAAAAACATGTAACATGTATCACGAACAATCATGCTACCCGCCTTTTGTAAATAGAACTGCAAAGGAGGTAACTTGAAAATAAGTCTGTGAGCACTCGTATTTTCAGACAATCACAAATATTTCAGATAGATGAATTTCATACCCTGTCATCTGCATAAACATTCAGTTGTTTTGTTCATTTTAGTTAGCGGAGTATATGTTATTCCACAGTTACACTACCTACATTTTACAGTTTTAAGCTCAGCAGAGCATTTAAAGTACTTCCATTCCTTAGATTTTGCAGGTGGCATTTTGACTGTATGAAATGTTAATATTAGCTTTTATTTTAACAAGGTACTCTGATATCTGGATCCTTATAATCATGTGTTTTTGAATAATTTGAGTTTGGCAACAAAGACCGGAAAATCATTGAAGCTTCTCTTTATCTTTATTATGCTCCCCATTGAAGATGAGGGGGCATATTGTTTTGCAAGTGTCGGTAGTTCGGACGGTTGACTCTTCGTTTCCGATCAATATGATCAAGTTTTGATCACAACTTTGAACTCCACTCCACAAGTAGCACTACAAAATAATGTTACACATTTACACCTTGCATGCTCGTATGCATACTGAACAGTTAAGAAAACCCAGAACAGCTATAAGATAGGCTCTGTATCTTGCACTTTCCTGTAAAGGCAAAAATAGCGAAGGAGCCGCAGTTGTGGTGTAGTATATTGAGGGTGCGAAACTGTCTTAAGTTGCTAGTTCAAATCCCACAAGGGACAAGAGTCTCAAGTAGTGATTTCCACATTCATCAGTTATGGCATGTGCCCTGGTTTGAACTGAAGAAGCAGAAATCAATTGGGATTTATATAAGTTGCAAGAACTTGTCTGTGAGTAAATAAAAAATAAATAGGTTTAACATGAAAGCCAAAACCACTTTTCCTGGGGCTTTTATGTCAAATAGGCAAATGGTGCCAGTATGAATTACTCAAAATAGACATGTCTACATAGAGAAGAAGACACTATGAAAGTTCAGTCTCTGTTTGAAAATAATCGGGAATATGTTTTTTGGAGAAGAAGAAATCTAAATATTCACCAAAACTAGGAAGTTAAAACCACCAATTTCCCTTGTTTTTGTATCACACATTTATAAACTCATAATTATTGTTATTTTACATATTTTATTGATAACAGTGATGTGTTTAAAAGGTAGGGTGAAACTGAAGATGCTGTCTTGAGAAAGCTTTACTGTTTATGCTTTTAACATTATATTATTGGCACTGGGCATGAGGATGGTGTCTATATGTCATTTTTTTTCCTAAGTCCCAGGAAGGGACTGTTACTGGAAGTTAAATGTTTAGTGCGTTGAAACTTCTTCTATTAAAACAGGGCTCTTTAATGCTTTTCTTGATAATCATTTTTTTACTGAAAACTTGATTCGATAATAGTTTGACATTTGCACTACAGCATTTTGTGTCAGAGACAATGAATCACACATTAATGTAGGTTGTTTAATTGACATTAATTTGATTTCTGGTTGCTTTTTGTTGCAAATAAAGTTTTTGTGACATTTTGTTTTTGTTTCAGATTTAAGAAGTTTGAAAAGGCAGAAGATATTATATCAGTGGAAATAGTTTGAAACATGAAGAGGTCTGTTTAAGGAATGGAATATATTGAGGTATGGAATTTCTATTTTATTGTGTATTTGGAATACTAACCCTAAATGGGATATTACATGTTGCTAGACCATTATGGAAGTTGAAGACTTTTTGCTAGGAGTATTAATATCATAATGGTACTGTGTTTGCTTCAACATTCTGTATGCAAAATGTCTGATTTAACATATGTCTGGAGAGAACTTATTTGTCAGGAACATTACAACATAAAACCTGCAGCTGCCATTGTTCTGTTTACCAGTATATATATTTTTGATTATATACCTTTAAAAAAAGGAAGGGTTGAAGGGTTCATGTTATACTGAAAGATGTAAAAAACACCCTTCAGCAGTATTAATAAATTTATCATTTCTTTAGTAGCATATTCAGGCAATTTTCGCATTTCATTTTTTTTTTTTGAATTGAAGACTCTAGTCCTATGAATAAGCCAGCAATGTTACTACTTTCCACTCTGATTTTTTTTTACTGTTTTTATGCCCCTGAAGGGAGGCACATAGTTTTTGAATTGTATGTCCGTCTGTCCTTCTGTCAGCTTTTTGTCTGGTCCATATAACTTTGTCAGTCATGGTTGAATTTTGAAATAATTTTGCATAAATGTGTGACACAAGATGATATGTCACATGCAAGATTCAGGTTTGTAGGTCAAAGTTCAAGGTCACACTTGGACTTGAAAGGAAATTTTCATAAAAGTGCATTGATGGTCGTGTCTACTCAATTCTGTCATTCCTGGATGTATTTTAAAAGTGACTCGGCATAAATGTGTTGCACATGATGATGACGTGGTGCGCGAAGAATCAAGTGTCCAGCTCAGTGGTCAAGGTCACTTTCTGGGGCATATGTCCGTTCACAATGACAGGTCTTTTTTTTTTTTTTTTTTCAACAATATTTTATATATTTTACTTTTTTTATATGTAATGTCCTACTGCAACTTTTAAAAGTGCTAATGTTTTAATGCATTTTTTCAAGTTTTATGTCGTTTTTGTTTTATACCCCATGTAGTTGTGGTAATGTACAAGTGTGTGCTAGTGGTAATCTTTAAAGGTTGTGGTTGATTTGGTTATATATCAAGAGAATTCATGAAAAAAAGAAGCAAAAAGTACTTTAAAGCTTTAAGCTCCTCAGTAATTTGCCCATTATAAATGAGTAGAACTTGAATAGCGTAATATGTGATATATAAATATATGTATATATATCTGTTGTGATTTACTGATGACTGAAGACTTAATACAATGTGTCTGGAAGTTTTAAAGATTGATTAATTGGTAGAGTAATAAGTTATAATGGAATCTGAAATAACTTTCTACCATTTTATCACTGTCTTTGTAGATTAATATCTTAGAGTTGTTCGAGTTTGAGGTGAGAATGTTTCCGTCAGGCTGCACAGTTACTGCATGTCATAATTGTCAGTGTACAGCATTAATTATAGCAGCGGACTGTACCTATCAATAATGTTCATGATAAACTTTGTCAGCACAAACCTAAATGAAGAATAGATTTATTATTGAATTATGTGACTTACATAATTAAGGATCCTCATTAAGTCAGGACAAGCATATATTGAATATTCTGTTTAAGTGCATTTTAAATCTTGCTAAACCGTGAGTTTGTAAAATTATAATACTTGTGTAATTCCAGTCTTTCTTTCTATTTTTCTTTACTCAAGAGGCTTACAGAAAGTCTCAAGTTACAGGCAGGCAGCTGGTTGTTAGCTCTTACCTCCGACAGTCTGTCTGTCCCTGTTTTATTCATATTGCTTTTTCCAGTGGTAGGTCAGTCCCAAAGGAATATGGCTGCCTGGACTGATTGGCAGCTGACGGCAATAAATAAGACACTTTTCTTTTGTAAGTGATAATTAAATGTGAAATATAAAAAACAAGGAGATAAGGATTTTCGGTTTATATTGTGATGGTAACATGCTAATATATGCTGTCAGCAAGATAATAATCATGCATCCAAAGCAGTGTTGGAGATGGGGAAATTCCTCATAGCTTTAAATACAAGAAAGCTTGGATTGTTCTAGTAAAAGAGTCAAGGATAATCTAATCCTGTACTCTTTTCTTGCCACATTACATGAATATGACCTCACAAAAGGAAAAGCCAGATCTCTTGCTATTAAAGGGTATTTAAAGGAGTTTTTGCAATGTTTTGTGTCTTAGAGAACATCAGCTAAATCCTGAATTTTAAGTACCAAAAAAGAAGCACTTCAGTAGTATATTTATCTGTATGTTTGATGCAGGTCTGAACTTTGGTCATATTTTATGTTGCCTACAGTGAAAATGCTGTCCAAGTCTTGCTCATAGATTTATCAATATCCCTTTTGTAAATGAGATTGCTATGTTTCCTGCTATTGCTTCCAAATTTAGAGGGGAGAAAATCTTAGGTGTCTGACTGCTGTCATAAAATCAAATGAAGATGTATTTGCTCCAAGAAATTCCTCGAGAGAATTTAGTTTAAACAGTTTACTGTAAGTTGATATTGTCTTTTATTTCAATACAAGCTGTTTCACTTCTCACTTATCATTGTTGTGTTATCCTTCACATTCAGTCAGTTTTCATTATTGTAATTTTCTTATGAAACATACAAATACTTGTTTTACATGATCATGTATTTAGAAATTTTTATCCTTTGATCAATACTTAAAATTGTTGCAAACCTAGATTTACATGCAGTCAGACTTGATTTTCTTTAAGTTAAGTGTTTGTAGGTTTTTTTTTTAGCTCAGAAATCTGATCTAAGCTGCTTCATATTAAATATAAGAAATTAGGGTTGAATAGTATAGCCCCAGGGGTTGAAAATAGTTTCATGAGGTTGACAATGTATACAATGTTTGACAATGTTCTAATACTTCCAACAGTGCTGTAATGAGTTGGCAACAACATGATGAGGTAATAGATTTAAAAGCAATATAACTACTTCAGCTTTAACAAGAACAAAATTGATTTTTAGTAATATACTATTGTGTAACAAGGCTGTTACAAATAACAACATTAAGATAAAAAAGTGAAATAATGTGGCTAATAGAAGTTATTGAAATTAAATGTGGTGAAATAAGGCTGTTGACTGCACTAAGAAATTATTGTAAACAATGGTGTAATGAGGCTAATTTAAATAAAGTAAACTGATATTGGTGAATTAAAGCTGACAGGGGTGACAATGGTGTAATGAGGTTGACAGTGGTTAACTAAGGGTGACAGTGGTGTAATGAAGTTGCCAGTTGTTAACCAAGGGTGACAGTGGTGTAATGAGGCTGACAGTGGCTAACTAAGGGGAACAATAGTGTAATGAGACCGACAGTGATAAACAAAGGGTGACAGCAGTGTAATGAGGCTGACAGTGGTAAACCAAGGGTGACAGTGGTGTTATGAGCTTGACAGTGGTTAACCAAGGGTGACAGCAGTGTAATGAGGCTGACAGTGGTTAATCAAAGGCAACAGTGTTGTAATGAGGTTGACAGTAGTTAACCAAGGGTGACAGTTGTATATTAACATTGACAGTGGTTATCCAAGGCAACAGTGGCTAACCGAGACTGACAGTGGTTAACCAAGTGTGACAGCAGTGTAAGGGGGATGACAATGGCTAACTAAGGGTGACAGGTGTGTATTGAGGTTGACAGAGGTTAAGCAAGACTGACAGTGGTTAACCAAGAGTGACAGTGGTGTAATGAGGTTAACAGTGGAAAACCAAGGATGACAGTGGAGAAATGAGTTTGACACTGGCTAATTGAGGTTGACATCAGTGTAATGAGGTTGACAGTAGCTAACTGAGTTTGACAGCAGTGAAATGAGGTTGACACTGGCTAATTGAGGTTGACAAAAGTGTAATGAGGTTGACAGTGGCTAACCAAGGTTGATATCAGTGCAATGAGGTTAACAGTGGCTAACTGAAGTTGACAGTAGTGTTTTGAGATTGACAGTCACTAACTGAGGTTGACAGCAGTGTAATGAGGTTGACAGTGGCTAACTGAGGTTGACATCAGTGTAATGAGGTTGACAGTGGCTAACTAAGGTGACAGCAGTGTAATAATAAGTTGACAAAGGCTAACCAAGAATAACAGCAGTGCAGTGAGGTTGACAGTAGCTAACCAAGGGTGATAGTGGTATAATGAGGTTGACAGTAGCTAACTAATGTTGACAGTAGTGTAATGAGGTTGACAATGGCTCAACAAGTTTGATTGTGGTGTATTGAGATTGACAATGGTTTAATGACACTGTACACTGTCAGTAAATACTGGTTAAGTTTCCTTATCTGAATTCAGACCATGAATGTTTTTGTTGGTTCAATATTTCAGTTTAATTCCTTCAGAGACAGTCTGATGGTTATACCCACAAGGAGATTTGGTTGTGACAGGTTATTATCTGGGGAATGGCAGAATGGAGAGACAAACTAGACCAGCATATTCTACACACCATTGGCCTCCTGTCATCTGTATATTGTAATAAGCATTTCTCTATTCACATGCCTGACTCATTGATCAGTGCCTGTGTAGGGAATCAGGAAAGTAATCAGAACTGTGGTATGTTGTAAGAAATTAAAAAAAAATCCAACTTCTCAACAGACATCAAGTCACAGTTGAAGGGCTCAGATGCAAAAATTTCTGGCGCAGAGCTGTTTCCTAAAACATTGACCACAGTGTTAGAAGATTTCTTGCTGTACCAACATCAACTATATAGGTATTATAAGAAGATAAAAAATATTTTTGAATGTTATATTTTATGTTTGTTGCATAATAAAGCTGTTGATAGTCTTTACTCTAATGCTTTCAAAAATATTGATGGAGTTAAAGATATTTAAGTTAGAATTTTGGCTGTTTTTATTATGTATAGGGTCTGTTTCATGTTACATTTGTTTATTTTGATAGATTATATTTCCCTTAGTTCTGTTTTCCAGCATTTTCTCAAAACTCAAAAGCAGTAACTGTTAGTGGTAGAAGAAAAAGCTCATACAATTAAGATTTTTTGAGCAAGAAAATATTTCATTTCTTTAAAAACCAGTTGTTAAATGCTTTGGATTCAAACTTGTCCATTCCATTGATAGAACCATGTAAGAAAATTAATATATGACAGTTTCTCTCTGTAGAATATCTTCTGGTGTTTGAAGATTTCCCTTGGTTATTTTCTGGCTGTTTTTGATTTATTGCTTTGTGCAATATATTATTCAGGGTATTGATATTAAAACTTTTGTGTGACAAGATCATATCGAGATCTGCTATATTTATTGTGCAGCTTTGCTCTGCAGTGCATATTTCACTACTATTACCAGCAAAGCAACCCATGTTTGTGTGGACTTCTGAACTTGCTCTTCAATGCTCTTGAATATTGACCTCTGTTTAAAGATGATTTTTGTAAAGGTTTGTTGTATGAGTGAAGAAATAAAAATGTTCTTCTCAGAAGAGGCAACAGTTTTCCTTTAGTCAGCACCAGTTAGGATCATGTAAAAAGTGTCTGTATGATGTACCTTTTGAAATAGAAGTTTAATTTGTCATATTAGTCTAGAGATTAATGTAAAAAAAACACTAAGCTTGGACAGAGTACCATGTGCAGCATAAGGCTATGGCTTTTGTTGATATCTCATCAGCTGCGTGATTCAGCAGAACTTTTTAATGAACTGGGATCAGACAGGTATTTCTGCATCCATGACATCATGTCAATAACTTGATCACACAAGCATGCTGTGTAGGTGTTATTGCTGTTCTTTGAACAATGGATGGTGTCAGTTATCTTACAAATAAATAAATCTATCAGATGGGAATTTTCCAATCAGGATCCACAGAAAATGTAATCATTATAACTATGCCAACTGTGTTTTTTCCCCCTAATAGGCCTGCACTAGAAAAGTGGGAGGAAGAAGTGGGGGCATTAGTGTCCAAAAGGCACATTGCTCAGTTTCCTACGGGCACATTGCTCAGAGTCCTAAAGGCACATTCATTTATCAGTGTCCTACAGGCACATTGCTGAGTGTCATATGGGCACATTGCAGAGTGTCCTATGGGCACATTGCTGAGTGTCCTACGGCCACATTAATCAGTGTCCTATGGGCACATTGCTCAGTGTCCTATGGGCACATTGCTCAGTGTCCTACAGGCACATTTGTCAGTGTCCTACAGGTGCATTTGTCAGTTTCCTGCTGGCACATTTATCAGTGTCCTGCTATCACATTTTGAAGAGTCTGACAGGCACAATTCTAAGTGTCCTACAGGCACATTTCTCAGTGTCCTACAGGCACATTTCTCGGTGTTTTACATGCACTCTCAGTGTCATATTGGCACATTTCTCAGTGTTTTACATGCACTCTCAGTGTCATATTGGCACATTTCTCAGTGTCCTATTGGCACATTTCTCAGTGTCCTACAGGCATTCTCATTGTCCTGTTGGCACATTTCTCAGTGTCCTACTCCTATTGGCAGATTTCTAAGTGTCCTTCAGGCAGATTTCTCAGTGTCCTACACACATTCTCAGTGTCCTATTGGCACATTTCTCAGTGTCCTATTGGCTTATTTCTCAGTGTCCTACAGGCACATTTCTCAGTGTTTTACGTGCATTCTCATTGTCCTGTTGGCACATTTCTCAGTGTCCTACACGCATTCTCAGTGTCCTATTGGCAGATTTCTCAGTGTCCTACAGACACATTTCTCAGTGTCCTGTTGGCAGATTTCTCAGTGTCCTACAGGCACATTTCTCAGTGTCCTACACGCGTTCTCAGTGTCCTATTGGCTCATTTCTCAGTGTCCTACTGGCATATTTCTCAGTGTCCTATTGGCTTATTTCTCAGTGTTTTACATGCATTCTCAGTGTCCTATTGGCACACTTCTCAGTGTCCTACAAACACATTTCTCAGTGTCCAACAGGGATTCTCAGTGTCCTACAGACACATTTCTCAGTGTCCTACAGACACATTTCTCAGTGTCCTCCAGGCATTCTCAGTGTCCAACAGAAACATTTCTCAGTATCCTACATGCATTCTCAGTTTCCTACAGGCATTTACATTATCCTACAGGCATTCTCAGTGTCCTACAGGCACATTTCTCACTGTCCTACAGGCATTTTTTGTGTCCTACAGGCACATTTCTCAGTGACCTTCAGGCATTCTCAGTGTCCTTCAGGCATTCTCAGTGTCCTTCAGGCATTCTCAGTGTCCTACAGGCATTCTCTGTGTCCTACAGACACATTTCTCAGTGTCCTACAGGCATTCTCAGTGTCCTACAGGCATTCTCAGTGTCCTACAGACACATTTCTCAGTGTCCTACAGGCACATTTCTCAGTGTCCTACAGGCATATCAGTGTCCCACAGGCATTCTCTGTGTCCAACAGGCATTCTTAGTGTCCTACAGGCATTCTTATTGTCCTTCAGGCACATTTCTCAGTGTCCTACATGCCCATTTCTCTGCGTTTTACATGCATTCTCAGTGTCCTACAGGCACAATTCTCAGTGTCCTACAGACACATTTCTCAGTGTTTTACAGACATTCTCAGTGTCCTACAGACACATTTCTCAGTGTCCAACAGGCATTCTCAGTGTCCTACAGGCATTCTCAGTGTCTGGCACACAATCTCAGTGTCCTACAGACACATTACTCAGTGTCCTACAGACACATTACTCAGTGTCCTACAGACATTCTAAGTGTCTTACAGACATTCTCAGTGTCCTACAGGCATTCACAGTGTCCTACAAACATTTCTCAGTGTCCCACAGGCATTCTCAGTGTCCTACAAACATTTTCAGTGTCCTACAGGCATTCTCAGTGTCCTACAGGGATTCTTAGTGTCCTACAGACACAATTCTAAGTGTCCTACAGGCATTCTCAGTGTCCTACAGACATCCTCAGTGTTCTACATCATTCTCTGTGTCTTACAGGCATTTTCAGTGTCCTACATCATTCTCAGTCTCCTAAAGACATTCTCAGTGTCATACATACACATTTCTCAGTGTCCTACAGGCATTCTCAGTGTCATATAGACACATTTCTAGGTTTCCTGCAGGCATTCTCAGTGTCCTACAGACACATTTCTCAGTGTCCTACAGGCACATTTCTCAGTGTTTTACACTTTTCTCAGTGTCCTACAGACACATTTCTCAGTGTACTAGATGCATTTTCAGTGTCCTACAGACACATTTCTCAGTGTTTTACATGCATTCTCAGTGTCCTACAGACACTTTCTTTTCTCAGTGTCTTGCAGGCATTCTTAGTGTCCTACAGACACTTTTCTTAGTGTCCTACAGGCATTCTCAGTGTCCTACAGACACATTTCTCAGTGTCCAAAGGCATTCTCAGTTTCCTACAGGCACATTTCTCAGTGTTTTACATGCATTCTCAGTATCCTACAGACACACTTCTCAGTGTTTTACATGTATTCTCAGTGTCCTACAGACACTTTTCTCAGTGTCCTACAGGCATTCTCATTGTCCTTCTGGCACATTTCTCAGTGTCCTACAGACACATTTCTCAGTGTTTTACATGCATTCACAGTGTCCTACAGACACATTTCTCAGTGTTTTACATGTATTCTCAGTGTCCTACAAATACATTTCTCAGTTTTTTACATGCATTGGCAGTGTCCTCCAGACACTTTTCTCAGTGGCCTACAGGCATTCTCAGTGTCCTACAGGCACATTTCTTAAGTAAGAAAAAATCTTTTGAGACTCCCAAGCAACTATTGCCATCCATTTTTCACCACCTGCAAACACATATATACTATCAACAGTTCCAGGGCCATTCTTCAAGAATTGGAAAGCAGCCTACTAATTTGTGGTTGGAAGCAGAATGAGAGAGAAGATGTGGCTGGATTTGTATAAACTATATTGAAATCATCTTATAATGATTTTTTGAATGTTCTTAAATTCATTTCATACATAGTTTTACAAGAGTGTCAGTGTAAAAAGTACAGATTTTTGACCTGAAGTCAAGGGTGTATCTTTTATGTGAGGGCATCTTATAAGCGAGAATAAATGTTAATTAAGGCATCTCCCAACAGCAGTGTCAAATTTTAAAGGCTGAATTAATTAAGGCATCTTCCAACTACAGTGAAATAATTAAGGCATCTTCGAACAATCTTCAGTGTCAGATTTGAAAGGGTGAATTAATTAAGGCATCTTTGAAATAGATTATACTGCCGTATACTTATGAACTAAGACACAGACTGAGTCCCATAATGAATTCAGACTGAATATGTCATTTTGCAGTTTTAAAGATACTGTTAACAATATTTATTTCTCCTTGCTGTGAAATTATTACTGAGAAATATGACCAGAACTCAAAAACAGATGATGTGCTAGACAAATGATGCAGTTTTATGCTTTTTTTCTTTACTTTATATATCATATACAATCGATTAGTGTCTGTAACTTAGTCTTTTCTTCATTAAATATTTACAGCCTTCCAAACGTCACTGAAACTATGTACTTGATGCACTTTAAGGCTTTTTGATTATTGAAGTGTTATCACTTAAACAGGGAAGAGATACTTATGTACTAATAGTAGATCATCATTTAGTAACTTACCTTATGTTAAATTTTTTTATTCATGCAGTGGCCAGTCAGATTGCTATGCAGCATATATAACTTGTGGCCATGCCCTTTATTTTACATAGCTAAAAGCTGCTTATTATGGTTAGTCTGTGTGTAACCTGCTTGTCTTGGTTGGTCCATGAGTCATCCACTTGTCATATAAAAATGACAAGAGCAGTTCAAGAGAAGTTCTTGCACTGCTCAAGAACATTGTTCAAGCATTGCACCTGAACTGCTCTTTAAATGTTTCAGAATACTGTTCAAGTGCATTTTAAGAAATGTTAAACTTGACCTTGACCTTCACCTTCAAGGTCAAATTATTGAATTTTGATAAAATTGGCCATAACTTTGTTATTTATTGTTGGATTTGATTCATACTTGGACAAAACAACACTTATGATAAATCCGACATTATGATTCTTTCAGGTATGGCCTTGACCTTAAAATGACTTTCACAGTCAAGGTCAAATTTTTGAAATTTGCTTAAAATGGCCATAACTTTGTTGTTTATGGTTGGATTTGATTTATACTTGGACAAAACAACACTAATGAAGTTTCTTTTCATTTTATCAGTTTCAAATTTGTTTTGACGATTTAAAATCTTACTTGATACAATATTCTGTACAATGTTGTCTTTCTTTTCACTAGAGATAATTTCTTTTTACATGTTTTTTTTTTTTGCCACAAAAGTAATTCCCGTCTCCATCAAAGACTTCACTGGGGGGTATTAATCGCATTCAGCGATAGCTCTAGTTTCTTTTGAGCATACATAATTTTTTATAATTTTCTTAAGATATTTGCTGTGAATTGTATCACAACCTGAATGGTAAAAAATGAAATTGTCATTAATTGCCATCATATTGTTAGGATGAACGGCAGTGTTATTTTAGTTGTAATCAGTATTTTTTTTAAACATTGAATCAGCTATTTTACTTTGAACACATGCCGATAAAAACATCTATATTAGATAATTGAAGTTACTGATTCAGTAACAGAATTGTAAATGACCTGCCCAAATTTGGAAATTATCCAATCAAGTGCAACAAACACGGATTACATGAACAACTTCAGAAGAACTTGCATTAAAAAAAAAAAAACCAGTAAACACGCACATGTGGTCATTGTTTGGAGTAATGATTTACCTTTGGGAATGAATTGGGTGGTCGCTAATCACAGTTTTTAGGTGGTTGCTTTTCATGGCCTTTTAAAGAGCAATTTTCTACAGGAGGTGTAAGGCCAGTTGCTGTTATCAGGTGAACGCTACTTGGAAGTGGTTGTTAGCACAAGTTTGTCTAATCTTATTACTGTAACTTCAGGCTTTTTCTGTTTCAGGCAGAACATGTTGAAGAAGTATTTTAAAACCTGATTTACTTGGAAACTATTAAGTTTAATTATTACATAAAGTTAGCTGATAACAGTACTTGGACAAAAATCAATTGGTTGTTTTTCATGGCAGGAGTTTCTTGGGAATGGCTTTGGGAAGAAGTGAAATTGGAGAAGAAATTAATAATTTACAACAGAGATTTCTGTTAGATTTCTTCAGCAATTTGTAAGAAATGTTTTGAAATGGGTTGATAGCAGTTATGTATGGTTTAAAATTACTTGTATCATAGTCACAGGGGTAAAAGTTTTCTGTATAAATATGGATTTCTGTATTTTTTTGATGGCCGTCATGGTCATTTTCCCAGTTGAGAAAATTGTGTTTGGGGGAGTTGGTCGGGGGCAGGGGGGGGTATCGAGCCCTGATCCTTTGACAAATAAATGGTAAAAGATGTACAAGAGCTAATACAGACTAAGGGTGAACTCCCTTAAATATTCATTAGGTTCTGTTTTCAAGTTCTGATATCATCTGAATAGTGTCAAACTCTTTTTTTGCCAGAGAATATTGGTAATTCAGTAATTTCCGCTAGCTTTCATGCATTTGAATGTGCTAAATGTTACAAGAAATTTGATTGGCTGAAATTAGATTATTAAGCCAATGAAAATCACTGATAAGTAATTCTTTAGGCAAAGCCTCTAATATATCTGCCTTCATGCAGAAGTTTGTAAACAAGTGAAAATGAAGTTCTTACCACCCGGGTATAACACGAATGAGCTGGAAAAGGGTGTGAAAAATAAATGGTACTGGGAGTGGCTGTCAGAAGTTGATGCTTCAGGCATAAAATGGGGAGAATGACAATTTATGTGCATCTGTTGATATGTGCTAATATATATATATGATACTTTTTACTGATGGTTTTGTTGAAAAAGATAAGTGAAAGAAAGAATGAATAAGGCTCCAAGAAAGTTCATGGAAATGAGATTTTCAATGTCCTAAATAGGTAAAACTCAGGAGCTTCCAGCCTCCTGGACCCCTGGTCAGGGCATAATGCCCTGGACCCACGGAGGCCCTAGCAGCCCCAAAACCCCCAAAACCCCCAGCTTTAAGTTCAGTATTTTCACAATTGAACTTTACCCCTGTAGTCAGAACAATTCTGCATTTATTTTCTGTCACAGCCATGCACAATCATAAACTCTGATATATTTGTAGATAATAAAATAACCATGGACCATGTTTTTTTTTCGAATGCAAGCTGTGCAATAATTTAATTTTGTACATGCTGTAGTTAATGTATGGCAAGACCTAAGAATTAAATCATCTGTATTAGGTTTCATGCATCTGAAAACGAGTAGGCAGGTCAGAAGAAAACATTTTAAATCTGGTTGATGCATTTCTGTTTGGATGTCAAAACATTTTTTTCTAGTATCAGTATCATGAAAATAGGTACATGTCAGGGTTTTTTTACTGCGACAGACACCGCTCACTTCGGTCAAATTCTGAAATATGTAAAGCAACCAACTGTATTGATAATCCAAATTAACAGCTTAAACCTGACGATTTAATCCATAGTGAATGCTGAGCATATAAAAGACATTAAACTCAACAGAGAAATTCAAAATCATAATTCAAGAAATGCGCGGATCATTCTAAGCACTGTGTGCTTACATTAACCCTGAACATGCTGAAATTTTGTAATGGATTTGCCCAGCTTTGAATTTGGAACAGTCAGTTCAAAGTTTAAAGCGACTGACTCACAAAATTTTGCTGAAATTTTTTATTCTTTCAAATTTAAGAGGATTTAATATACTGTGGAAAAAATATAATATTATGCTTCTATACACCATGAAAATTGAAAAAAAATTTTTTTGACTTTACCAGGATTCGAACCCACGACCTTTCGGTCAGTAAAATATAGAGCGACGACTTAGCCCACTGAGCCACGGCATCTATTTATTACATGTCCTCAAAAAAAATTAATGTTATAACTATAGTATTTACCCCGTGACTAACGGGGTAAATTTTTTACCGATAAAAGTGTGTAAAACTTTATGTTTTGATGTTTTTCTGTAACAAAAACTGAGTCAGATACTTAGTTTAAATATGTTCTTCACGATTACAGCAAGAATTTCAAGATGTATAAAGATTTTCTTTTTATCATCGTCTGTGAGTCAGTCGCTTTAAGGGATTTCAATATCAAAATACAAAAATGGAGCTGCCAACAGTATAGAGCCTGGTCAGACTGCACGGATGTGCAGGCTGGCCTGGCTCTATACTGGTGGCAAAGGCTAATCACTTTCGGTTCCAGCACGTTAAGGGTTGAGTACACAATAAGTCTTGTTTATATCGCAGTAGTAAACAGGACTGGTGGGTTTCACATATGCCAACAAATGATTGTATTACATAATTAGGGGGTGTCTTGAATTGTTATGACTCTGATAAACATATATAGCATTTTGCCACTCTCACTCCTAATGTCACAATTTGCAGGTTAAATCCAGTACCTAATGTGCCAGCAATGCTTATATATATTACATAGAATGACAGTGAAAAATCTCCTTTTAGTAGTTTTAGGTGAATGCTTAGATCTCCATTATGTAAGCTAGGCAACGAAAATGAAAGAAATAGGATTTTCCGTACAGGTAAAACATAGATAAGGTCACTTGAACAGGACTGTATAAACAGTCATTTAGGGCACAAATCTTCAAGTGACACTGAAATCTGAATACATCTGTATTATTACATTATCAGTTCAACAATTTAGATAGTAAATTTTTGACTTAAGACAATTTCTCCACTTTGGCTTGCAAAGATAAAGTGCTGCCTAGTTATACTGAAGTGCAACATTACATTCAACTGTTAAATTGAAATACTTCAGACTGAGACCATTGGGTCTGATAAGAAATGTATTATCACTGTTTCTAAAGTAAAGTGAAATATTTAACACACATGCAAAACAAAAAAAAAAGCCTTCCTCAAGATTGAGCCTTGAATACTTATTTATGAGTACTTGTTCGACCATTTCACCTTATTTGGGCGTGTTGTCATGTTAACAGCCAGTACTTAATAGCTATTGACATTTTACTATGTGGAAAATTGTTTCACTGATTTTATATACTACACTATAATTTGAGTCATATAATTTGCATTCTATAAATCCAATCAAAATGCTTGAATATTTGATTGAAGTCGATCATATTTTGTCATTTATTCACACATTTGATTCTGAGCAGTTTGAGTATCATAGTTACATAGAAAGAGCTGGAGTGTAGTCTATGATAGCTGATTATGTGGTGGAATAGTTGTGCAACACCTAAGTTATGTGAAAGCATGATGGAGTGGATAGTGATTTTAATTTGACTGGATTTACTGTGTTATTGAAAAACACCAAAATTTTTACTCTTTTTGCAGTTAAAATGAAAATAATTAAAAGAAAAAAAAAGGATCAACAGATAATTATAATGTCGATATTAAGGTCCTGTCATGTTGAAATATGTTGATTTGTGGCCCCAAATTCTGGGCCTATCGTCTGATACCCACAGCTGATCCATTAACATTTATCAGCCATGGGATTTTTGGACGATATTAAGTCTATTACAGGTGTGTCAAAGACACTATTTCATTGATTACCGCACGATTTCATGAGGTGATTAAAACCAATCAGAACGCTCGTTCTATACAATGTTTGGTATTACAGCCAAGATGGCGGCAACAGAAGACAACATGTTTCATTCAGTTTGTGAAAAGTGCATGGGCACAGCCCTTTTGTTTCTCGTAGTTTTCTACCCTCTCCGTTGAAGAGTATCAGTTTTGTTAAACGCAATTTCATTGGTCGATATTTTGAGGCACTTTTTGCTATATATCGACGCCAATTGATTCATTTTTCCCACGGTTTGATTACATTTAATAATCTACGGTGGGTATTCGATGATGTTTTCGGCCATGAGTGTAAGTTATTTAAACAGAAATTTCCAGCAGAGATTACAAGTATGTGATGAGACATGTGTTAATAACTGTCACAAAATGTCTGCATGAATTTAGAAGCTCAGTTAACCACTAGACAGCATTTAATATGTAGGCTTCTGATTTTATATATTTCTTTGAAATGTATAAGACCAAGTGAATGATAAACTCTTCCCTTCAAGCATTTTAGTTTTTCATTTTTTATTGGGAAAATTTATATAAAATATAACTAAATATGCTTCAGGTGTTAATGAGTTTTCTTCCTAAAAGCTAGCAGTTAGCATTACACTGGAAAATTAAAGCCGTTGAAAACACTAAGTCTTGGTATATTACTTTACTGATGTGTCATTAATTTTAAGCAATTGTAAAAACAAATAATTTATTGTATTACATTTTAATTATGTCATATGTCAGCTTTACAATTTCATATGAAAACAATGCAGTTGGTTATATTAAGACAGTCATTAAGGCCAAAATTTCCCCTCGGGTGACCCAGTTGTTGTATGATAGTGTTATCAGAGATGTAATCATATTTTCTCTTTAAGTGTGTAAGTGACGTGTACATCTATGTCTTATATGTAAAGTTTTATTTCAATATACACCTCTACTTAATTTATACTGGAATTAATAAATTATTTATCAATTGTGGAGCTGAAAATCTGGATTAATTGTAATAGGTAATAGAAATATATATTTTGCTGCATAAACTTATACTGTTGTTAATTTTTGAATTAAAAAAAAGTTATAGCTAACATACTGGTATTCATACATGCAAAAGAACAAAACAACAAACCACTTCGACTTTCAAGCATTGTTTTGGCTTATTTATGACAACTGAAAAATTTAAGGTCTGAGTTTTGGCCACACCCTGGAGGTAAGATTTTTTACATAGACTTATTATACAGACAAATTCTTTAAATTAAGAATATCTCGACAAAAGCCATTAGGCTGAGACTTCTGAAAGTTGATTGAAAGCATTGCCCAGTATTGTTCAAATTATGTCCTTTGTTTAGTTTGGGATAGTAAATCCATTACATGATATACTGATGGAAAAAAGTTTAGCAAGTTCAGAGAGGATTGACTCCTAGGGAAAGGGTAGGTATGAAATCATTAAATGTAATACATTTTCAGATATATTATTCTTAGCACTAATGACTCGCATCAATGTTATTCCATAATTTTGTGGCAGTTTAGTCCCTGGCGTACCTGAAATGAAGCTGGGGGTCAGGTGTAAAAATTCGGACATGGTTCATTACCTAGTGTGCCCACCATTTGCAACCAAGACTGCCAGACAGCGACGTCTCATGATGCAAATCAGTTTTCTAATGACTTGCAATGGGATCCTGACCCATTCAGCTTGCAGGGCATGTTGAAAATCATGGACTTTGTTGACGTCATGGTGCTCTCTCATCTGACGACCTAAGTGGTCCCATAAGTGCTCAATGGGAGAGAGATCCAGTGATCTTGCAGGCCACTGCAACACATTGACGTTATGGATGCGTAAAATGTTCTGGGTATGCCTGGCATTGTGTGGACGGGCATTATCATGTTGGAAAATCCCAACGTTACGTTGTTGCAAATACGGTACAACAACAGCCTCGATGATTTCGTCACAGTACCTTTGAGCAGTGAGATTACAAGGCACTATGACAAGATCTGTCTTCCAATCATGATGTATGCCTGCCCAAACCATCATGCTACCACACCTGTAACGGTCACGTTCGACGACATTATCTTGGTCCAGCTTCTCCCCTCGTCTCCTCTAAGTTCAAACCCTGCCATCAACAAATAACATGTTCAACCTCGATTCATCCGAAAACAGAATGTCAGCGCATTTGCCTGCGAGTCCAGTTCTGATGAACCCTGGTGCCTTCTTTCACGGTGTCGCAAACGTCAGCAGAATGCCAACGTAGGGATGGCACGCTTTTAATCCAGCGGCGCATAGCCTTTTTCTTACCGTCCTGTTGCAAACTCTTGTGCCAGTATCATTCCTCAGCAAACGACCTAATTTTTGACTAGAAAACAATCTATTACGGTGAGATGACATTGTGAGAAAATGTTGGTTTGGTCCGTGACGTTCCCAGTTTCCTGAACACTGTTCCTCAGTCGACATATTGTCGATTCATGGCAATGGAAATGCCGAGCAACGTCTCTTGCCGACATGCCAGCTGTAAGCATACCAATGGCTCTCTCACGTTGCTCTAACGTCATTCCAGGCTGACGTCCTATCATTGATTTTCAAAGATTTTTTTTTCCAGTTTTTGTGCTTACGATAAGAAAGCTATCAAATTGTGTACTTTGTGACCCACGGAGGATAGCCTGTTTCGCTGTGATTTTCGTGAAAGTTATGTTTTAAGCTTATGTAATGGTGTAGTTTAAAAAAAAAAGTGAAATCATGCTGTCAATGGATGGGCACAATTGATCAATACGGAAACGTTTTAGTCACATTGATTTATAGACGAAAACCAGTTGTAAAAAACTTGCTAAACTTTTTTCCATCAGTATACTTGTCTTTCTTAGCAGTTATACTATGGTAAGCAGTTTACAGGCCATCATGGCCTTGTTGTTTTTTTTAATTCAGATGGATCAGAGCCTTACATTACATTTTCATCATGAGTAACATTTTTGAATCATGCTTTGTTTGTTCATTGTGAAATGAAACCACTCATGCATTCTGACTTCCTCTGTCCAAGGCAAAAAACAGAATTATCAGTTTTTTTTCATATTGATAAATTTCAATATGGGAGGTCTTTTTTTCCTCCCAGTAAATTTGATGGAGGGCTTTTGTCCTCCCTGTAAATTTGATGGAAGAGTTTTTGTCCACCTCGTCATTTTTGGATGGGAGAGCTTAAATTTTGTCTTTATCTAAGTGATGCACAGTTAATGCTATTGTTCTGAAATCAACTTGCACACTATTGTTATTAATACAGACTGTCTACACTACTGTTGTTGATATAAACTGCTTTTGCTACAGTTAATGAGATAAATTGCTTAAACTACCTACACTTAAGTCATTGACATAAGTTGCCTACACTTTTGTTGTTGAGGTAAACTGGCTACAGTTCTGTTTTTAGGGTAAACTGCCTACACTTTAGTTGTTGAGGTAAACTGCCTACAGTATGGTTGTTGAGGTAAATTGCCTACAGTTTCATTGTTGAGGTAAACTGCTTACACTCCTGTTGTTGACTTCTGCTGATGAGGTAAACTGCCTACAGTTTTGTTGTTAGAGGAAAACTGCCTACACTTCTGTTGTTGAGGTAAACTGCTTTTGCTTCTTGAGGCATTGATATTGTAGTAAGTAAAACTACCTTTATCACTGATGGCATTAAGACAAATTTTTATGTGCAGGGACCTTATCTTTCAGGCTTGTACATGTTATAGAGGACCACTCCTGCTTAGAGGTTTGTTTCATGCCATATTAAGTTCCTTTTGATAAGCTGAGTCTTGGGCTGAAAATCAGTAGGTCAGTTAATTATTTATGTGAATATAAGTGAAGTCATTCTAACAGTTTAGATATATAGCTAGCATTTAAGGTCAGCAATTTGTATTCTTTTACTTTAAGTTTTAGTCATAATCTGACCTTTTGATTTAGTTTAATCTTTCTTAATATTTTTTTTTAAATTTCATCAAAATTAAAATGGTGTTTTTAATCAGCTAATACATTAATTGAAGGTTACTTCCATAAATTATGTTTGATACTTCATTCTCTAAATGTGATGTTTTAACATGAACTCTTTATAATCCAAATCAAAGGTCTGAAAACACTTCTCTTCTTTAGCTTATTTAAGATAATACAAGTTCCAGTTTGAGTAATAATTATGTATATTTATAATTGTACATTTTTGTACTTCCACATCTTAATATATTGTCTAGAACAGTAAATGCCATTAATTGAAAAGTTAAGGCAACACTAACCTTCTAAAAAATGGTGTTCAACAGTTTTGGTAAAACATTTTGGTAAACCATTGGAAGTAAACAGAATGTAGAGTGAAAGAGGAAAATGCAGGTTGAATGTTAAAATTTATACTGGGACAGGCCCAACTTGGGATCAGACTGTGAACTCCTGGGTTTTAGTCAGACCCGCCTACCATGAGGCCACCCAGAAGGGGCACTGAATATATTTAAAATGCATTTACTAATTATAGTGGTTTCACAAGATTAGACTAAAATTAATGTAGAAACCACAGATCTCACCTTGATGAGGTTTGGATGATTTTTTTTAACACACAAGTTTCTGTATAGGTAGCTGTTAAAACTTTTATTGCATGACTGCACTAGCTATGTTGCATGACTGCACTAGCTATGTTGCATGATTTTTTTTTCAGGTCAAAGGGCTTAGTTAAAGAAGGTCATTCCTTCTGCTTATGAAAATGTATCAGGTTGAGATTAATACACTGCAACACCTGACAGATCTCAGTTTTATTTTCCAGCAGACTTATGCTCTGTGTCATGAAGACCCAGGCTCTGTTGTCACAGGTTGAATTTATACAAACACAGATAGTATAATGCTCTATACAGTAAGTTTGTTTAGAATTCTTAACTAAACATTATGTCCACAGATTGTGAACAGCATAAGGTCTCTGCTTGGTATTGTTTGATCTGCAGCACAGCTAAGTGTTTCTGTTATATTTGGCTTCCAATGTTTGATTTTAATGGCAAATGAACAGGTTTCTCTTTGATTACCTTAGAATGTTAGTACATAGAACAGCCACATGTTAGACATTTGTTTAATACCATATGTAAATCTTTTCCTGCTGTTCTAAAACACTACAGGTTTCTAGATGATTAACTCTGAAGGGTCTTGAATGCACTGTTGAGTGATCATAAGAATTTGATTACTGCAGTAGTGAAGATACCAAAATGGAGGAGTATTTTTGTTGTTGTCAAGTAGTACTTTTGTCTTACTGAAAATATTAGGTTTGTTGTCCTGCTTCAGATTATTGCATTATCTGTCTTATCTGAATAAAAATATATCCACCATGTTGTAAGTGATACTTGCTTAACAGTTGGTGTTCCCAATGTTTCGTCTTGTTACTTGTCCTTAGGGATGGTTTATTACTCCCTCTAAACTAGATGTTTATCATTTTACACAGTAAGGTTGACATAAGAACAGATTGGATGTGAAAATATCCAATTATTTTATTATTTGTCTCTGAAAAGCACCTGCTGTTACCAGCTAATGTTCCACTGGGAATGATGAAACAATAGACAGTTTTCTTTGATCAATCAGTTCAATTATTTCCATCAATAAAATATTAAGCCTAGTCCCCAGTAGTGTTTCCAGCTGTCTTACCAGTGCTTTTTCCAACAGTCAGCAATGCCAAAAGATTTTAGTACCACAAATCAAATCTGGCATGGAGAGACACTTTGGTTTAATTAATTTATTATTTTTAGCTCACCTGAGCACTTTGTGCTCAAGGTAAGCTAATTAAATTGTTATCACCCTGTGTCCATCATTTGTCGTCAACTTTTTACTTTAAACAACATCTCCTCCTTAACCATTAGGTGAAAGATGATAAAACTTTACATGAATGTTCCTTGCATGAAGCTTTACCAAAGCTATTAAAAAAAATTCATTCCATGAAGAACTCTGGTTGTTATGGCAACAAGAATAAAAAACTTCAAAAATCTTCTTGTCTAAAACTGCTAAGCCCAGTGGCCGGTTGCTCAAAACTTTAACAGTCTGTTAAACTAACAGTCACGTTAAATTTTGAGTCAGTTTTCTAAGAAACTTGAAACACTGTTTCAAGAAAGTATCTCCATGCAAAAAGACATATTTGAAAAAAATAAAGTTATTTTGGGTCAAAATTTAACCGACCGTCAGTTTAACAGACCATTTATGTTTTGAGCAACCGGTCCCAGAGGTCTGAAATTTGCCATGAAGCATTGTCTAGTGGACCTTTACCAAGTTTGTTCAAATAATGTCCCTGGGGTCACTTATGGCGCCACATGAGGAGTCACAAGTTTTACATAGCAATATCGAATAAAATCTTTAAAAATCTTCTTGTCTGAAACCACAAGGCCTAGACATAATAAATTTGGCATGAAGCATTGTCTAGTGGACCTCTTCCAAGTTTGTTCAAATAATGTCCCTGGGGTCACTATTAATACTGGCCCCACATCAGGTGTCACAAGTTTTATAAAGCAATATAGAATAAAATCTTTAAAAATCTTCTTGTCTGAAACCACAAGGCCTAGAGTTTTAAAATTTGGCATGAAGCATTGTCTAGTGCATCGTCGGAAACCCACGTTCGATCCATTCCGTTTCACTCTATTTATCTGTGGACCTGTATTAAGCTTTTTCAAATTATTAGATATGTTAAAGGTGACCGAGGCTGAAAATAGATTTATCTACTTGCCTCATAGAGGCTTCATTTATATTATCTTTGATATTCAGTATAAAGGTTCCTTGCATGAACCTCTACCCATGGGTGGGGCTTGAGGTCACTGGGTCAAGGTCACCATAGCTTATAATAGATATTTCTACTTTCTGTCATAGAGCCTTTATTTATTGACTGATATTTTACATGTTTGGTTTGTAGGCACCTACGTATCTTCAAATGAGATACTGCTTCTTATGCTTGCATAACAGCAAGCCCAAAATACTCAGGTGAGTGATTGAGTGCCATCATGGCCCTCTTGTATTAATTTATTAGGAGTATTCCGCACATCGGTGACTCCACATATGCTTGGTTAAAGAGGCATACCCTAAAATTTTGAGAATTCTTTTTTCTTTGAAATGTAATTTTGAATGGTATTAAACGAAATATTACCAGATGTCACGGTACGTGTACGTTTCACTTAAACAAATTCAAGTACAGTCGGTAAACTGAAGGTTTTAATATTAGACTTTATATAGAGTTGTTGTTGCTGTACCATATATAGGTGAATAGCCATTTAATTTTTCAAACAATCACATCCTTAGTGTCTTAAGGTATTTTCATCAAACTTCATTTAGCTTTCTGTCTCATCTGACAGCATAAGATCCATGCAGTCATGAAAGAATTATAGCATTTCTGTATTAGACAATGTAATAAGTAACGCTGATCTAAAGGTTTATTCTTTGTGGTTTTATATTGTTCAGCTGGTCTAATAACCCTGTAGAACAACAGTGCTGTTCTTGTTATGAGATAATAAAAGAACAGATTTACTTTAGCTTGAACTGTATGATTAATTTCTCTTGTTTTATTACCGTAATAATCAAAGAAGACCATAGGAGATGTGAGTTCAGTGGTAGCGTTATTATATCTACTGAAGTACTTTAAGGACATGGGTCTCAGTTTTTATTGATGACTTAATACAAAGAGAAGGATAGGAAGAAAGTATTGCTGTGTTAATGTGTTAATTAATGAGTGAAGAATCAGTGAATTAAAATAACGGAAACAGTGGGTTCAAACTGATTCATATTATTTTGAATTATTTATTGCAAAGCTGTTCAGTGATTTCCTGTTTGGAGAATGAATGAATATCATGATATAGGGAAATATAGAACTACTATTTATCTGATAAAATTTTACAGGTATGTAAAAATTTGATTATTTTTATGCTTCCGAAGGGAGGCAGTTTTTGAACTGTCCGTCCGTCAGTCGTTAACATTGGCCATTATATTAAACTTTCCTATTAGTTAGTGGATTTACTTCATACTTGAGCACAGCACCCCTTTGACAAGACTTTCCCGTTGACCTATATTTATTTGACCTTGACCCCTGAATGACCATCACCTTGAAGATCCAGTTATCCAAAAACTTTAACATTGGCCATAATTGCATAAGTAGAGCAGTAGTATTATAAATACCTAAAGTTGGTCAGTTTTACTTCAGCATCGGATACACCACTTGTTCTTTTCTTCTTATCTAGCAACTTACACTGACCTTTGACACAAACTTGCAAGGATACACACCTGACAGCCATGTATACTCATTTAAGCAACCTCATGGCTGGGACAATCTCTTAATTGACAGCTTTGCCTATTCAAGGTAGCATTCTCATTGCAAGGATAAACTCCTGAAAACCATACACAATAATTTAAGCAACCTCATTGTTGGGACAATCCCTCAATAGTTTTGCCACCTCAGTTTAGCCTTCTCAATGCAAGAATAATTTCCTGACAGCCGTATATACTCATTTAAGCTGCCTCGTTATTAGAAAATCTCCTGACAGCCTTGCACACTCAATTTAGCAACCTAATTGCAAGGGTAAACTCTGACAGCCATGCATTTAAGCAAGCTTGTTGCTCAGGGACAATCAGCATACAGATAGCCTAAAACTTACTCAAATTAGCAACCTCATTGAAGGGATAAACCCCAGACAGCCATGTATACCTTCTCTTTTAAGCAAGCTTCTTGCTCAGGGACAATCAGCATACAGATAGCCTAAAGCTTACTCAAATTAGCAACCTCATTGAAGGGATAAACTCCAGACAGCCATGTATTCCTTCTATTTTAAGCAAGCTTCTTGCTCAGGGACAATCAGCATACAGATAGCCTAAAGCTTACTCAAATTAGCAACCTCATTGAAGGGATAAACTCCAGACAGCCATGTATACCTTCTCTTTTAAGCAAGTTTCTTGCTCAGGGACAATCAGCATACAGATAGCCTAAAGCTTACTCAAATTAGCAACCTCATTGAAGAGATAAACTCCAGACAGCCATGTATTCCTTCTATTTTAAGCAAGCTTGTTGCTCAGGGACAGTCAGCAGACATGCAGCCTAAAGCTTACTAAATTTATGAACCTCATTGCAAGGATGATCTGCCAACAGCTTTGCCTTCTCTAATCAGCAAACTCATTGAAGGGATAAACGCCTGACAGCCGTGTGTACATATATACTCATTTAAGCAAGCTTGTTGCTGAAGGACAGTCAGCAGATGTATAAGCTTTTAGCAACCTCATTGCAAGGATGACCTACCCTCTAATAAGCAATGAGTCATTGAGAGCTGTCTATTTTGATATGCATAGAAATACTTAGAAAAACACTTTTTTATGAATTAACTTTAAGGAATTTTTTGTTTGATATTTATAAATTATCATGTTGTCTTAGTGAAACAAATCTTGCATTTCAAAGACTCTAAAACAGTTAAATTGAAAAATTATTCTACAGAAATGCAGGCCAATTTATACATGTTGGCAGTGTGTAGACCAATAGTACTCAGATAAGCAGAAAAAGATGAAAATTGTTAAGACTTCCGAAGATTTTTTTTGCATGTTTGCTCATGATATTTGGTGCGTTTGGAATTTTGTTGTTTGGAAAGTTTTAACTTAACAAATTCCTTTGTGACTTCAAAGATTGACTGTTTTAACAAACTTATAGACAGAAATAAATGTAGTGAATTAGTTGTAGTAACTGCCATTTATTGAAAGTGATTTCTCTTTGTAAAATAATAATTATACATCATTTGTTCCATTATATAATTTTCATTCATCGGATAACAAAAACACTTACTCCTACAGTTTATGGTACGTAGTCTGCATAGGGAGTTGGTTGTAATTTTAGTCAACATTAGCAATAATGGTATCTTAATTATGTTGCAAGTAATACATCACTACATTCCAAGCTGTATAGAACAATTAAGCCTAAATTAATTGGTTTAAACTAATTAAACTGTCTACTCTCTTACATAATTTAGTGGTAGATACCAATTACATTTCATACAGGGTTAAAGTAATTGTATGATAATTCATTGGCATGGAAATTTATTCATATAGAAGTGAAAGTTTTATTGCTTGTAGAGCAGGTCAGACACACTTACAGACTTACATTTATAGCAGTGAGTAAATCATGGCCATTAAAACATGCATAGATCTTTATAACGTTTGTTTTATGATGTAACAGCAATTTGAAAAGATTTCAATTTTGATGAATTATCATCTTGTGTTATTTTGTGTCTTTAGTTTTAAAGGATATTGCTGTGAGGGAAGCTTTTTAAAAAATGAATTAATTGTTTTCAGAGGTGACTAGAACGTTTTAGGGGTACAATACGGTAAAGTTTTCAGACCTTTTTGTAGTTGTTTTATTTTGTTTTTGAAAAACAGTTATATAAAACATGTTTACTTTTTATATATCTGTAAGCATGTTGTACTGTGTTTAAACAGAAACATACTTTATTAAAGGAACTGTTAAAGTGAATGCTGTTCAGATGCTGTTTTCTAGGAAACACACTAAAATTGTCCCATAAGGAGAAACATCTAAATGTCTAATGCCTGCCTTTTTGTCTGCTGGTAGAATTATTGTCATGAGTCAAGTTAGACTGTTTATAGGATATTGACACAGCTTTATAATGGATCAAGGTCATTGCCTGTGTTGTAGCATCATTATATAGGTAGGGTCAAGGTCATTGTCAGTGTTGTATCATCATTATAAAGGGTCAAGGACATTGTCAGTGTTGTCCTAGAATAAACGTAAGTTAATGAACCAAATGAAAGTGCATGTACATTAATTTCTCACAATCAATTGAGAAAAGTTCTCAACATGAAAAGTTCATGTATCAGTTCCCTCACTCAGTTCAAGAAATGATTTTGTTTATCAGTAAGAAAATTCATGAAAAGCTCATGAAAAATTCATGTACAGATTTGTGGTACTGTCTGTATTCATGGATTACTGTTTGGATGTTTTGGAGTGCATCAGAATCTTTCATAGTGGCTTTCGAATAAATATGACTTCATCAAAAGCATTTCACTGGATATGTTTTACAACATTGCTGTCAGTAGTTGCCTTGATATTTAAGTGTGTACAGGGGCTTCTTCATCATGATTGTGAAGTTAAATTTATGTAATAACTCAGCTTATACATCCAGCTTCTGTTCTTTGGATTCATTAAGAATGTATATATAGAAAAGTTTGAGTATATGAAAATTATGATCTTTCCTTGTAAAGTATAAATGTTTTAGAATTCATAAAGTTGTAGAGGTGTAAGTTTACTTGATACAATAGCCATCATTCTGAACTTGATAATGAACAGTTCATGAACTGAAATATTATGAGACTTAAAGTGAGTGACAATTCATGAATTTTTAGCCGTTTAGAGAAGTTTTTATTAAATAAAAACCTTTCACAAGAGTGAAACATAATGATACAGACAGTAATCTTCGTGATGTGGAAATATATTGCAAAACAGAAATTTATAGTTTCCTCTGCTTTTCAGAAATAATGTCTAGAAATATAAACTTACTCAGTTTCTGACAAAAGCTGATATTCACTTTTAGTGTAAATTGTGAAATTTGAGAAATCAATGTTCATGCTGAAAATCAATGAATCATTTCAAAATAAATCTGACTTTGACAGTGCATTTTAAATAGGCGCCATCGTTCATAATACAGAATGTTTAGGTTTTTTTTGTTTGTTTGTTACAAACCATACTTTGGCTTGACTGGTACTGGAAATTCATTAATATAAGGCTGAACAACTCTAAATTTCATGTATGGTTTGTAAAATGTGCAGTGTATTTTGAATAACTTTCACAAAAGTTTGTATTCCTGATACTTTAAGATATTGAATGCATTTTCAAGTATACTGGCCAGACACCAATAGCCGAAACAAAACTGCTCTTTTTTGTTCACTACTCGAAAACAATAGATAGATATTTTTAGAAACTTTACCAGAAATAAGGTCAGTCTTCAACTTCTGCTTTCACTTCCAACCGGATATGATGTTCTCGTGCATGTATATTTTTGAGGCCTTAGAATGGGGTAGTGAAAACTGCCTTATTTTGTGGAAAAGAGGACCAATACCAGAAATAGGCTTTTTCAGAATAATTTAAACCCCTGTTTAAGTTTTATTGCTCAGTTGTATAAACGCAATAACTGCTTATTTAAAACAAAATTTCAAAAGTTTATGTCAAGTTGTTCTTGAAAAATACACAGAGAAAACTGACATTACCATGAGACATGTACCGAAACAGTCTTCTTAAACTATTATTGACTTAAGATGTATTAAAATATGTTTGTGTTCAAGCTGCATTTTTTAAATCTGATATGAATCATCTTTTTCTAATGTTGCTTACATTCGTCTGCTGACATATAGGTAAAAGGAAGCTGTACCAGTACACTCTATAAGGGCCTCTAAAATGACAACTTCATGCGCATGCACAGTCATAAACGGGAGTCCCGGGTGAAGGTCATGATAGAAAATGTAAACAAACCAGTAAAAAGTATGAAATCAATTGCAAAACCTTACCAGCTGTAAATGATTCTTGGCTGTAGTCATGGAGATCATTGAATAAAAACAAATGGTGGGATTAATTAAAAAATGGATTTGATTTAATCGAATAAATTATTGGTTTCAGCTATCAGTACCCTTTTGGCTATTGGTCTCGGCCGGGTTTAGGTTGTCAGAATAAGCATTTTAACTTCATGCATATGTCCTGAAATATACGATATTCACTGTAAACATGCTGAATTAATTTGAAGACTGGGTTTAGTGATCAAAAATGAATTCCAGTTACAGAAACTTATATATGAAACAGTGAAAAAAAACATTTGAGGTTATATTTGATCCACTTAAAAAAAAAAAGAAAAAAAAAAAAACCACAACAAAACACTACAAAACATGCCATTGTTCTTTGTGATAATTGATATAGCCTAAAGTGGATTTCACAATGCATTAATCCAGAAAATTTGGTGAAATAAAACTCTTATTAAGTTCTGAATTTACTGTGTGAATATCTGAGACAGTTCACTCTGTACTTTAATATGTCTTGTTAATTCTAGCTTAAATTCATTGCCAAAAGCACTTGAATAACTTATTGATACATTCTTGATACTGTAGCCATTCCTAAGTATCAGAAGACATATGACTGCGGCAAGTCCCTAAGGGGTCGGACAGAGACGCCTCTATATGATTATTTCATGGTAGAATCGGTCCAATTTGATACACAGCTAAAACAACTGGTCTGCTGGGAAGATCAAATGACAAATTTTCCTCCATATATCTCAAGTATTATAGAAGGACCTGTTACAAGAGTTCATTAAGGTAAATTGTGTGTAAAATTAAAAAGTTATTTAAGAAATGAAAAGAAAAAAAAAATACTTAATTTCAGTGGAAAGTAAAGAAATGATATCAAGATGTTACCACTTCAAATAAATGTAAACATCATATTTAATTCTATTCAATTCTTCTCCCTAAAGATGGAAACAGATAAGAAAGGTTTTAAGTTATCTCTTACCGACTGTTTCAGGTTTGCTAAAAGTGGCAGGTTGTGTTGTATGAACCTGTGACATTTCTGTTCCTGCACTTTTCAGCATCATTAACTGAATTTTTTCCCCCTGACATTGTTCGGTTGCAGAGAAACTTGGCTGTATCAGTGCCAGGAGCGAAAATCAATCAGTTGTCCTCACCGTATGATTGAAACTAATCCATTGTAAGAACAGTATTATGGACTAGTCATGTAATTATTTTGTTACGGTCGTATACTTCCTTGAATTCTCTGCTGAAAGGAGTTGTAGTGCAATTTGAGCTTAAATCTTCATATAGCCAGACAAGTTAATGATGTTAGGCTCAATATGTACCCAGCTTGCTGTAATTTTTGTGCAAAATGTTTACCATTCTTTTAATTTTTAATTGCATGTAGCACCCAAGTTAATGGAGAAGTATTTCTTGCTTTTTTATTTTAAAGCTTTTGTAAACTTTTTGTTTGTGAGGAAATATAAGGGGAGGTAAGCAGGTTTGGTAGAGTATTTGCCAAGGTAAAAAACATCTTCCGAAGTGGTACTCTTATAATTTGCTAAATTTGGTCAATTCAAATTCTTTAACTCCAGAGCAGATTTTAATTTGGGAGATTAGACGGTGCACGCACAATATGTGGAGAAAGATAAGGCAAAGGAAGTCACTCATTTAACAGAAACTTCTGTCTCTCGAGACATAGATTAATTCAGTTAAGATTCAAACTGCATATAAGGCTTTGATTTATGATTGAAGTAGAGAATTGGAATCGCATTTTTGACGTTTTTGATGTTTTAAAAGTAATTTTTGTCATGCCATTGTCTAGCTGGGAGCTTTTTTCTTTCCATAGTGAAGAATGTGTTAGTCTGGATTGTAAGGAAAACTTTTGTTATTAAGATAAGCTATATTATAGTGATTGCAACATTGTTTAAGATTTAATTTTTTTCAGGTCATCTTTATTTAGATCATGACATATGTGACCTTGACATCTGTACTGGATATGGAGACCTGGTACAGTGAAACCTCAGAAACCCTAACAACCTTGGGACAATAAATGGGATCATGCGAAAAGTTGAACTCCGAAAGTCGGATGTGTCACCTGACAATAGCATACCAGTTATTTAACTTTTTAGCTCACCTGTGCATGTAGTGCACAAGGTGAGGTATTGTGATCAGTCAATGTCCGTAGTCCGTCATCGGTGCGTGCGTCCGTGCGTAAACTTTTGTTTTAAAGAACATCTCCTCCTAAACCACTGGGCCAATTTCAACAAAACTTCACAGAAATGTTCCTTGCATGAAGCTCTACGAAAATTGTTCAAAGAATTCAACTCCATCCAGAACTCTGGTTGCTATGGCAACTTAAAGGAAAAACTTTGAAAATCTTCTTGTCTGAAACCAAAAGGCCCTGAGCCTTATGATTTAGTATGTAGCATTGTCTAGTAGACCTCTATCAAGTTTGTTCAAATTATGCCCCTGGGGTCAAATTTGGCCCCTCCCGGGGGTCAATTGATTTTACATAGGCTTATATAGGAAAAACTTTAAAAATCTTCTTGTCTGAAACCACAAGGCCTAGAGTTTAAATATTTGGTGTGCAGCATTGTCCAGTGGACCTCTACCAAGTTTGTTCAAATCATGGCTCCTGGGTCAAAAATGGCCCCACCCTGGAGGTCACTTGATTTACATAGAGTTATATAGGGAAAACTTTAAAAATCTTCTTGTCTGAAACCAAAAGGCCTAGAGCTTAGATATTTGGTATGAGGCATCATCTAGTGGACTTCTACGAAGATTGTTCAGATTATGACCCTGGGTTCAGAACTGGTCCCGCCCTGGGGGTCACTTGATTTACATAGAGTTATATAGGGAAAACTTTAAAAATCTTTTTGTCAGAAACCACAAGGCCTGGAGCTAAGATATTTGGAGTTGAGCATCATCTAGTGGACCACTACCAAGATTGTTCAAATAATGACCCTGGGGTCAGAACTTGCCCCGCCCTGGGGGTCACTTGATTTACATAGAGTTACATAGGGAAAACTTTAAAAATCTTCTTGTCTGAAACCACAAGGCCTTGAGCTTAGATATTTGGTATGAGGCATCATCTAGGGGACCTCTACGAAGATTGTTCAAATTATGACCCTGGGGTCAGAACTGGCCTAGCTCTGGGGGTCACTTGATTTACATAGAGTTATATAGGGAAAACTTTAAAGATCGTCTTGTCAGAAACTGCAAGGCCTGTAGCTTGGATATTTGGTATGAGGCATCATCTAGTGGACCTCGACCAAGATTGTTCAAATCATGGCCCCTGGGTCAAAACTGGCCCCGCCCAAGAGGTCACATGTTTTACATAGAGTTATATAGCAAAAAACTTTTAAAATATTCTTGTCACAAACTGCAAGGCCTGGAACTTAGATATTTGGTAGTATGCACCGTGACCACAGTAGGGTTATCCCCCCTTCCGTGTGGGTCATCCCCCCCATAATTTTTACCTACTGACCTATTTTTTTGTTTTTTAGCTACAGCAATGAAATTTGGACCGTGTGCAAAGTTTTTCGTTTTGATTTCAAATCTGTCATCCCATGACCTATATATTTGACCTACTGACCTACTTTTTGTTTTTGGAGCTATGGCAGTGAAATTTGGACCATATGCACAGTTTTTTATTCCAATTTCAAAAACGTCATCGCATTACTAATATTTTTGACCTTCTGACCTACTTTTTGTTTTTGGAGCTCTGGCAGTGAAATTTGGACCATATGCACAGTTTTTATTCCAATTTCAAAAACATCATAGCATGACTTATATTTTTTACCTACTTTTTGTTTTAAAGCTACAGGAAATCCTATATTCCCTGGGTTGGGTTTGAGGTCACTAGGTTAAGGTCAAGGTCACCATAGCTTATCATAGATATTTCTACTTTTTGTCATAGAGCCTGTATTTATTTACTGATATTTTACATGTTTACATATTTATATTTACATTACTTACATCTTTTCAATTAAAACGTGAAATACGACCTAACAGCAAACCTACAGCCAAAATACTCAGGTGAGCGATCTAGGGCCATCATGGCCCTCTTGTTTTTCTATGGCATAGGGAATTTAAAGGCCCCGGACAAGAAGAAAGTATGAAAAATTACAAAGGGCAATAACTCAAAAATCATGCAAAAGAGATATATGGTTCTTGGTCACTGCACCTCTCCTCAGTGAGATCTATTCACCTACAAGGTTTCAAGTTGATATCTTCAATACCTTTCAAGTTATGCCCCAGATAATATTTAAGTATGGAAATTACAAAGGGCAATAACTAAAAAATTATGCATAAAAGAGTTATGTTTCTTAGGCATTGCACCTCTCCACAGTGAGATCTATTAACCTATGAAGTTTCAAGTTAATATCTTATGAGTACTTTTCAAGTTATGCACCGGACAAGAATTATGTACAAAGGGCAATAACTCAAAATTGTGAGAAAGAGAGTTATGGTTCTTGGGCACTGCACCTCCCCACAATAAGATGTATTCACTTATGAAGTTTCAAGTTGATAGCTCCAGAAGTTATGCCCCGGATAAGCAAAATAGGACACCACCGTCTTCACCGCCGACGTGGACACTGCAAGTAACACCTACCTATATGTCCCCATACTATAGTGAGACGACACAATAACACACCACATAATTTACCTCATGTCTCTGCTGGCCACTTTAAAGTTAGTAATCTGTTGAAATGAGGTAACAGCTCACAGAAACATCTGTGACTTGAAATTGATATATGTTTTGTTGTGTCCTAACAATACCTTTTTAATAGTTATGAAACATCTGCATAAATGAACAGAACTATAGATTATCAGTCTGCATGACAGCTGGTTACTCTAAGTTTTGCTTCCGCTGTCTGCAAGTAGACACTTCGTTTTCCTACAACCAGTATTTAACACTGTAGAATTTTACCCTTATCTTTATATTACCACTTTTACTCTTAATAGATAAATGTGAAGATTTAGTTTAATTATGACATAAATGATGGGACTCCAAGCATGATTTATGGTTAAAAATGATTTTGAAGACCATGACAACTTATGATGTTTATATAAAGAACTACAAAAACGGCCAGTTGCATTTGTTTAAATATTTCACGGTCAGTAGTGAGTTTCAACGTTTCCTCCTGTCAACAATTTTCTTGCATGAATCTGAGTTACAAAAAAAAAAAACGAAAAAAAAAAACCCACCTCATCTTCGAATACCCAATTAAGGTGTTGCTACTTCCATCAAATAGGCAACATAGCACTTTATTGCTTTTTTAGTGTTATATTGTAAGTTCAGTAAACAGCCAATGAAATTGCATAAAGAATAAGAGTAGGATATTGATCACAGGTTCGATTCAAATTTTGCTCCTGGGTTTTTCCTGTCATTAACTGACATTGTCGCAGGATGGCAATCACTAACATCCCGAAGTAAATGTGGTAATTCAGTTTTTTTTAAGTGAGCTGTATTCATAGAAAGAAATTCAGAAATATTCTGCTATTGAGAAGGACAGCACTTGTTATCATGCTTAGATATTGCAGTGTTAAGAATATTGCTGTATTTTAAGAAAGTGATTGACATTGACTCAGCTTCAAACATTTATCAAAGTAAGCAAAGGTTGGATTTTTTAGATCTCAAAAAATCTTGAGAAGTTTCCTGAAAACTGTCATTCATGGGACTTTTAAGTGTTTTTATACATAGCACTGTCATCACAGACTATAATGTTTTATTAACAGTTTAAGTGATATTATATTCATATGGCTTCACAACTGTTCATTTCGACATGGAAGGGACTGGGTTTATATTGTTTCTGACAAAGAATATTGTACGTTAAGTGCTGAACAATTGGTGATTTGTTTCAGTTTTAATTTATTAGAAATATTATAGGAGATCATGTACAGATATAAATGTTGGATAAACAATATAGCAAAAATAAACAACAACTGTGCTAAGTAAAGATTTCATGGTAGGTAGATATTTCATACTGTTATTATCTTGATGAAAGGAAATAAACATATCAGGAAACTGGATTATTGTGCATTGTTTCTTGTCAGGTAATTTCTCACTTCTTTCATACATGTTATATGTTATGGCAGATACCAAGTCCTTGATTATAAAATGGCCAGAGACACCTCTGATAAAAGACCATTTTTCAAGGTAACTGTTAAACATTTGAAATAGTTTCAAAATGATAGGGTTCCAGTGTGCCGTGTTTTGATGATGTCTTAGCCCTCATTGCGGGCTGCTTTCATATATGTGAACAAGATTTCTTTATTGAGTAGCCAAAACAGTATCAAGTATTTAAAGGAGAAACTTTAGTTTCACTGCTAGATTAATTGTGAGATGATTTAACTTTGCATTCAAAAGTTTAGTGAAATAGGGCCAATCGCCGCTTTATGTGACAGGGAAGACTTTAATTTTCATTTTAGTGTTCCTTGGCATTATTGTTTATTTCTAGTCCTTAATGACTTTGATGTTTAATTCTGACTCAGAATGAGATTTTCTGTAAATTGAATGAATTCAGGAAGACCAATGTCATAATCTTTTTGTACAGACAAAGACTCAAAGTCTGTGAAAATTTAAGAAGAAAATAGCTTAATTATAGTCTGTTGATGCTTAGCACTAATAGCTAAGTGGGAAAAATTGTGCTGCTTTATAATTTTACAAATATTTTCACAACTTGCCCTGTAGCTTCATCGATCATGGATATTGAAAAATTCTGTAGACCAAAGCTTTTAGCTCACCTTAGCTCAAAATGGTCATGGTGAACATTTGTGATTGAAGCCTGTCTTTTGTCTGTCTGTCCATCACCCACAGTTACTTTGAAAGATATCTTTTCCGAAAACTTGAAACAATCTAGCTAAAGTTCTGGCCAAAGGTGCTTTATAATCTTATGTTCAAGATGCATTATAATAACAGACTTATTTAAGTTCCCACATGATACCCTTGTCATATTAACATATAGGGTAAATGAAAACTTGATTTAGATACTGTAAAAATAGCCTTTAAATACATAATATATTCTGATTTAAATGACTGCAGCTAGTTGATTACTATCATTGGTTTAACATCAGTATCCCTTGATGCTTGAATTATTAAGATTATTTTATAAATAAAAGCACCCACTTGATTTAGATGTGGAAAAAGAACATGAGAACAAGTAGAGTGGAAAATAACAACACAAATATTTCTTTGTATTACAATTCAGCATCTCTTACCTTATGTTTCACAGTCTGTTCCAGCTTCAGATTAATGTTTAAGCAAAATGTTCTGCAATTTCTTTCTCAACAGTAATTTTTTTTTCTGCAGAGTATCGGCTGTTTCACCTCAGGAAAAAAGACCATTTTGTTTGTTAATTCATCATATTTTCCCCAACTGAATAGTAGAATAATTCCCAATAAATAATTGAAAAGAAAGATCTTACAGAATGTTTGTTAATAAGAAATACCTCGAAATATTTTTTATCTCTATAAATTCATTGGAGTATTACAAGCCAATCTTTATTATTTTCTTCAGAAACAAATACAATAATGCAAGTGTACATATATCCAGATAGTAATTATTTGGATGCAAAGAAACAGTTTCAGAGATAAAATCACCCAAAGTGGTGAAATCTTTTTAAGTTTATTTACCGTAAAAACTCTATTTATAGCCCATCCTCTTATAGACGCCCACCCCCCATATTTTGGACAAAAAACAGCCATTTTTCAGCCCAAAGTTGAATAATTAACTGCCCCTTTTTATCACCCATCCCCTAATTTGAGCAAAATTGAGCTTACCGTTACAATTCAATTTAACTTATTTCCCTTTTATTTTACTTTTATTTCCCTAATTTTTGCTGTAAGAAAGTAGTAAAGATCATGCGTGAGACTTATTTTTTATTCCTATACTTGGCAAACTTTCACACATACCGGACTCTACATGTATGGTAATAGCGGAAATAAACAGATTTTAGCATTGTCTGCAATATGTCACATCCGCTCTTTCTCCGGATTCGATTTCTTCTTGTAATTATGAGGGGCGAGTGGATTTATCAAGCCCTGCTTAGAAAATTGGTCTGTCTTGTGAAGATGTGTCTCCAATTAACACCCATTCCCATCTTTCGAACAATCCATGATTCTAATAAAAGCCCGGGCTATAAATGGAATTTTTACGGTATTTGTTTATTTATTTTTTGATGTGTGTTAACCATGATTATTTTAGTGTGTGTTTTTACCTGAATTAATGTATTTTAAAATCTGAGAAGATCTGAGAAATTCTTTCCCTTTCATTTTTTTTCTAGATATGAATTGCAACCTTTGAAGCGGAAATGGCTTACTGAGTTCTTTTTTCTTTGCATAACTATTAAAGTGCTTAGAAGTGAGTATAGTTAAATATCATAAATAGTGTTGTCTAGCATTTTTGAAACATTTTGTAAAACAGCATATAAATATAAATAGAAATTACTTATACAATATTATCTAATGTATGAAGCATTTTTCAATACAGTATAGAGAGATATTTGGATAAGTATACAGCTGTCCAAACATATCTTGTATTGTACAATACAATGTTCAAACAATTATTTTACTCAATATCATATCTATTAATTCTTCTTTGGGGGGGTGGGGGGGGGGGAACAAAATCATTTTACTTATTAAAGATATAGTAAAATGTAAAACAATTTCTAAAAATAGCTTGAAGTCCAATGGCTATATACTTGCTGAAGATATAGTGAAAAATATAACAATTTCTAAAAATAATTTGAAGTCCAATGGCTATCCTGTTTGTAATCCATGAAAAAAAAAGCATGCAAGGCAGGTATATAATAAGGTATGTATGTAACCATACAATCCAGTTAAGAAAAGTAAAGGAAATTTGTTTGCACATGCTAAAAAGTATTAAAAATATTATCACAATTGATACAAATTGACATAGCTGATTGGATGTTAAAATTAGATAAAGAGTGTTATGTTGTATATTTTATAAATTGTTAAAAAAAATTCCCTTAATGAAGGAGTTGTCATGGTACTTTCCCTATAGTATGGAAACTTAAGCCCAAGGATATTTGTTCTAAAAAAAGGGGGGGGGGGGTGTGGAAATTGTTCCACAATTTCTTACTGCTCACGAATCCTTTCCAGTAATTATCTTGATCATAAGAATTAAAAATATGATTTGTTTTTGTTTTTTAAAGCCAGGGTAAATTTCATCGATTCAGGGTTTTTATAGTACAAGTTGTTATTAGTATTTGAAGCAGCATATTTATGTCAGCCACTGTCATGTTCTTGTCAGTAAATGTGTGAAACTGAATTAAACTGCTGTGTGCATTATTTTACAATGGTGTTAATGATGAGAGACATCATGTTCATGTGTTAACTAGTAATAAAGTTGTGATCAGCTTCACGATTTTCCTTTACATCTTTATTTCTTCAAAAAAAAGGAAAAGAAAAGGAAATTTTATAAGGGACTGCATTGTCTCTTTGTTTTATTTTAAGAGGGAATAAAACAGATTTATACCTTTTTTTGTAATAATTTAAATATATAAGTTACCTAATTTCTTGGTGTGTTTAAGCATGTTTTACTGAGTTTTGCTGCATATATTTTATCCTGTCATGTTTTGAAACTGCAATAAAAGTGCCTTTTGAGTCTGAGTTTTGATATTTTTTGTGTGTAAATTTGTGAAAGAAAAAGAAATAAACTATTTGACTTCACCAGAAAATTATTTAAAAAATACTTAAAAAAAAGAGGAAATAAAATATCGTATTTTGGTTTAATTAAGAAAACAGTAAAGGAAAGTAGTTTTTGAATGACGGGAAAAAAGTTTTAGACAGGTTAAGTCATTTTATGATCTGTTTGCTTAATATGCATCCGAGACTTTTTTGTTTGTTTGTTTGTTTTGTTATATACTGTTCACAAAAAGAAGGGGATATTGTTATTTTGTTATGATACGGGACACCTACTCTTTATAGGCAATCATCATGTATATTTCTACAATGGTCTTCTTGTGTAGATAGCATTGTCACTAAAGTATAGATATCTCGTTGAAATTTGTGCTGCACATGCAACTTGAAGACATGAGGAGGAGCACGCATATTTTAACATTGACCTAAATCATGGTAATTGTGACTTTAGTTGTGCAAAACATTAAGAATGTTGTGTTGTGTAGATGTCGAACACAAATTCACAATCAAATTTGCAATTTTAACTATGAGACGTCTAACGGAATGTCAGCATTGGCAGGCCATTTGTATGCTCCAGACAGGAAGTGCACAGGCCCAGGCTGCAGCTGACTTGAATGTTTCACAGTCCTGTCCGTCTATTGTGGTCACACTATTAAACAACTGGTTACTTGATTGATATCCAAAGAAATGGATGTCCAAGATGTACTGACGTCCAAGACGACCACTATGTTGTTAATCAAGCTCTCTGTAATAGAGCAACTGACAGCCACAGACCTGTGATGGTCAAAGAAGAGTTTGGCATCACCCAGGTGAACTTTTTACAGAGGCTGGTAGGGTTGCCCACGACAGATATGGGGGTGGCATCACTATGACTGTCAGAATGCAGCTACATGTTTGCCGTGGCAGTGTGACTGGCCAGTACTACCATGGTCCTGCATGTTGTCCCCTTTGCTTAACATCACGGCCAACAATTCACTTTCCAGGATGATGACATTAGGGCCCTTAGGGGAAGACTTGTCACTGAGTTCCCAGGAGAGCAACATATCCGTACTTTACCATGGCCAGCGATGAGCATGGATTTATCACCTATTGAACATGTATGTGACAGTCTTGGAAAATGTGATCCTCCACCAAGAAAGTTACGCGAGTGTGGAGTGTTGCTGCAGGAAGAGTGCGACAGAATCCTTTATCAGTCATCTTATTAGGAGTATGAGACATCATTGCATAGTTTGTTGCGACAACTAAGGTGGTCCAACACATTAGGGCATGTGAAAATGATAACGTTAATGTAACATTGACTTTGGATGCTGTTTAAAGTACTAAACATGTCATGAAGAAGTTAAATTTTCAACTAAAATGTGTGAATGAATTTGTTTAATTGATTAAATAAACATCAAAAGGTAAGGCTTTTCTTAAATACTCACAATAACAATATTACCTACAGTATCCCCTACTTTTTGGGAACAGTATATTTGGAAGAACATTATGTTATCATAATAATAGGCACGCAGTGTCAGGACAAAAGAAATATGTCTTCAGTCGTTTCAGTGACTGATTTAAATTTTAATTGGTCCAACTTCAGTCTAAATCTTTGATAAATTCTCACAGAAACCCCTTTTCAGCAAGTTTGTAAAGTTCGATATCCGTAGTATAGATTACTAAGCCACTCACCATATTTTCATTTATGGAAGTGGATAGACTTGGGACCCAGCGTGTCGTTATTCAAATAAGGAATGTGGGAACCAGCATTGTTTATTTTTGGAAATAAAAAGATTTGCATATGACTACTAGCTTTTGTGAAGGCAATTAAAGCTAAAAATAAACCAATGGTAAGAATGAGCTTTTAGTGGCAAAATGTAAAATGATTGTTGGTTCCCTGCACTCCCAGTTTGTATAATGGCATTCTAGTTTTCCCCCCCCCCCCCCCCCACCAAAAAAAAAAAAAGAGAAAAATTAACCAGCCTACCCACTTCTGTTTCTTGAAAATATGGCAAGTGGCTCACCTTGTAGTAATTTATACCACAGATACCAAATTTTACAGTCTTGTTGCTCAAAAGGAATTTCTTTGAAGATTTATCAAAGATTTGGAATGAAGTTTGACCAAATCAGTCATTACAGAATCAAGGGATCAAAGACATAATTCTTTTGTCCTGACACTGAGCTTAATCAGTATGTGTCATCATTGTTGAAGTTAGGCCACATTTTTTAGTGTAGTTTTACAGGAAAGTCCATGCCAAGACAAGTTTGTTTCTATCAGAGACCATTCTGTATTTAACTGTTACCATTTCTCCCAGGAGTTTTCAGTTTTGTCTTGATAAATATTGAAGTGACAACAAAAGTTTATTAATTTCTGAAATTCCAGGAAGATTTTTTGTTCCCTTCAGGCAGAGTGTGTCTCTAAAGTTATTAGTTTGTAACATGCTTGTATAATTCACAGTGACGCAGAATGGTTCCACACTTGTCAGACACTGTCATATTGTATAATTTGAATCTATCACCTTACAGTGATCAATATTATTGTTTTATATCCATTCTTAAAGTCTCTTTTGCCTGTATGACAATTTTGAATATTTTCCCTTTTTTTTCTCTGTCTGTGCTGTTTTGAAATTCAGTCCTCATTTTTTTGTTTGTTTGAACTTGTCTTTAACAATTTTGCCTTGAACTAAAACATTCAGTTAATCTTTACTGCAAGATCCTTCAGTGTATTATCATGGGTTGGAAAAAAAAATGCAGTGTAACAATTCAGTGATTATGATGCATATCTTTTTTTTCCAAAATACATGTATTACATTAAATAAAGCAATGGCATGGAGCAATAATTTGGAGTTCGCTTGATAACCAAAGCAAAAATTCAATGGTCAGAATTAGCTTTCATAAGCTTGTTGGCCTTGAGATACTTTTCTGAGAAGTACCGTATTTGCTGGAAAAAAAAATCTTATCTGTAGGTGGCTAAGACTGTCAATAACATTGATGTATTTATATACCCATTAAAAAAACGGGGTCTTATTATGGAAATGCCCATGGCAGACGGGTGGGCTGGTTGGCCAGCGAGCAGCGTCCACCTTTGTCCGGAGCATATCTTCTACATGCATGGTGGGATTTTAGTATTACTTCATACAAATGTTCACCATCATGAGACAAGTAGTGTTGCGTGCATGAACCAGGTCTCTAGGACAAAGCGCAAGGTCTCAGAGGTCAAATGAAAACACTTGTCCGGAGCAAAACTTCTACATGCATTGAGGGATTTTAATACAACTTGGCACAAATTTTCACCATTGTGAGGCGGAATGTCATACACAAAATTAATGTCCCTTTGGCCAAGGCCAAGGTCACATATGGATGTCAAAAGTCAGATAAAAGACTATGAAAATGTGAGTACAGACCATTTAGTGTCGTCATGAATAAAGGGATTCTATCACAAATGTTCACCATCATGAGACTGAGCAATAATGGCACACATAATCAAGTACAGTATATGCAAGTTCAAGGTCATTAGAAATGATGAAATGTATAGATTTTGTCTGGAGCATATCTTCTACATACATCAGGAGATTTAAGTATTACCTGATACAAATTTTCAGCATCATGAGACATAGTGTCTCACGCATGAAGCTAATCTCTAGGTCAAGGTCACATTTAGAGGTCAGACAAAAACACTTCTCCGGAGCAAAACTTCTACATGCATTCAGGTATTTTAATATAACTTGGCACAAATGTTCACTATTGTGAGGTGGAGCATTGTGCATAAAATTCAGGTCCCTGTGGCCAATGTCAAGGTCACACATAGAGGTCAAAGGTCAGTTAAAAGTATGAAAATGTGTATACAGATCTTTAGTCATCATGAATTAAGGGATTCTATCGCAAATGTTCACCATCATGAGACTGAGCTTTACACCCATAATCCATTGTTCAGATGACACATATTTACTAAAATGTCATTACACTGTTTGTGTACATATATTCGTGTGGTCATACATTTTACACATTTATCAAGTGCCTGAATAATTACTTCAGCAAATATACGGTATGTACATTGTAATTGTTCTTAAATTATGTTACCTCCTGGTTTTAAATAAAGCATTACTTTCTTTGGTTGCACAGTTTCACTTATGCTTGTAACATCTAAGTACTGAAGCTTAATATAAGCCAGTCTGAAACAAGAATGGTTGTCCACAATACTCCACATGCTTTCAGGAATTGTAGTTTAGATTTGCACAAATGTTCATCACTATCAGACAGAGAGCTGTGTGCAAAATTCAATCCGCTGTATAATTTCATGTACTTCAGACCTGGTATAAATTCATGCTTACAATTTTGTCCAGATGTCAATTTCCATTGCAATTATTCTCTTTCTTGGACTCATATATGTACTAATTTATCTTCAGGTTCATTTAAAATTGATGTTTCACTATCCAGCACTAGGAATATAGTCAAACTTGCTTCCCTAACACCTCCTTTTATCCATTATGCCCACATCTTCATTTTGTGACGGGCATATTTTGTGCAGTGGCATCCTTGTTCTGTGTTATTTTTTTCATTTTTATCAGTAAAAAAGTCTTACATATTCACCTGTTTACACTTAAGTGTGAATGTTAAATTATTCAGGAGTGTATTTTCAGTAAATGCAAATAACTCGGCAAGTATTTCTGACAGGTTTTACTGTTATTGCATGTGATGTTAATATTTCTGTTGATATTAAGATACTGTCAGAAATATTCATGTGTTCCTCACTTCTCAAGGCATTTCATCAATTGTTTTAGACCATTATTTCTCTCTAGGGACACAATTTAACATATAATAAAATTTAGATGTGTTCCTTATTCGATTGTCTGTTTGTCTGCTATCATTTTGTGGTATGTTTCCTTCCATTTCCGCTGTCAACAATAAAACACAGCTCGCTGTCAACAATAAAATGCACCTCGATCTCACAGCCAGCAGACTTGTTCTTCTTTTCTCTCTGAATAATTGATAGGGTATTTTCCTATTCAATTGCAGTCATTAATTGGTGAATGGAGAGTTCCTGTGATTTTTAACCCATGTTTGATTGAGAGATTTATAAGGTCAGTTGTTTATGGCATTTCTGTAATTTGTGTGTGAGAAATATCTACATTGACTGAAGTAGGCTCGGCTGAAATAAGTGGAGGCACTAGCCAGTCATTTGCAACATGTCTTTTTTGTGTCGCCTCTACAAAGTAGCCTTGTCATATAGGGATCACTTCTTCGTCATCTGTCTGTCTGTCTGTCTGTCTGTCCGTCTGTCACAAAACTTGTCCGGACTACTAATCAAAAAATACTGGTGCAAATTCATCCAAACTTTCCTTCATAATTTTTCTTAATATGATTAAAAGTTGAAATGTGATTAGGGGGAAGATCAATGGTCCAGTGGTAAAAGAAATGTGCAGGACATACTGGTAGTCCAGGTGATTTTGATCTCCTGCGCTTGAACTGACAATTATACTGTCTTTCGGGAGAGACAGTTTTAACCAATGTTCCCATGTATTGATGCCATACACAGAGAAGGGGACACATTCTGTATGTCGCACAATCTAGGATCCACTTAAAATATTACTTAACTCTTTGGTGGGCATCACATATATATGGGAAACTGGTAACAATGAAAAACTTAAATAAACGTAAATCATGCAATATGTGTATGGAGCTTCTTGCTTGGAACAAAAGACACACAGGAAAAATACCTGATTCTGATAAATAATGATTAGGGCCTGTTGATTTTGCTTATAAAAGTAACTTTTATAGACACTGAATCATAAAACATGAAAGACATGAATTATGAATTTTACAGCAGCTTAGGTGTTACAAACTATTGCATTTACATTAATATTATTCTAAGACACGATGCATATAAATCCCCTGCTGTTGGTGAATCCATGTCTGGTCAAATAATGACTGTTTCACAAATATTGCATTCATTCCCACTGACTTATTTTACATGACAGTGTGTTTGCAATACAGATTGTTCCGTGAAGCTTATTTAGATTTTCTGTGCTATGTAAGCACCTGCCGTTCTCAAGGGGCACTCTTCTGACACATTGCCAACAAACAGGGGCCTCATTTACGTAAAAGATGGAAATTAGAAATAAATTTTATGACATTAAATCCCCCCTAAGGTTTATTGGGCCATTATGTGCAACACATAATTCAGTACTAAGTCATGTTCTTACAAATAGACCTGTTAAAGCCCCTACATAAAAAATACGGGGAACCCAGATCGTGACCTTTATTGGTTTTAGTTGTCCTGATATTGGGTATGTCTGATAAAACCGTGACTTTTTTGAAAATCAGTAATTCAAACCTCAGTACTGTAAATATTTTTGTGTTTACTTCTGTTATAGGTATAAGAAGAGTAATGATCATTAACATATAGCTAACATTAATCTGTACATAGAAAAGTGTATAGGCAATATTTAAAGATACATTTACACACTCCAGTAAACTGAACTGTTGTTTTGAATTTATTTTTGAAGATGTCATTCAGTTATGCTTAGCACCGAAATGGTCTTTCATCAGGACTGTGAACGGAAATGCTTGGTCATGATTACAAAAGAAAACAAATTAAGTATTTCCACATGCACCCAAAATACCAAAGCTTGTTTGATATGGCACAGTTTTAGGCAACTGTAATGAATTAAAAAGATATACTTTTATTTAGGTTCTTCTTCATTCTTGCGAAACTTGGAGGCCTGTCTGGACTTTGAGAATATTATCATTTTTATGAATTATGGAAATTTAATTACTCCTTATAGAGGTTAAACTTTATATTCTTACATCAGGACATAATCTTATATCTATCTGTTTTCAGGCTGCAGGTCAGCAGAACTATGGCAGTGACAAGATTCAGCACACATCTGGCTTTGTAAGGGAGAGAATTTGGTGAAACAGCTGTGATACAACAATTACTTCCCTTAGTGATAATAGGAGAATTATTTCCCTTAAATTTTTATTATATAGTTTTATCCTAAATTACATTTAAATATACAGATAAATATATACAAAGAAAATGGCGAGTTTCTTCAGAAGAAAACGAAGCCTTATATTAAAGCTCATTCTAGGAATTCCGACATTGTGGTTTATTATTGTGATATTTTTAAGCTTTCAAAGTACAGATAGTGATAACCCACCTCATGAAAAAGGTCCAGACATTGCTAAAAGAGATGTAGACAACAAAGGTGGTGGACGTGGTGTTTTTGAAGGATTTCAAAATCCAATAGATAAGTTTAACCAGATAGTTCAACCTTTTAATCCATTTAATAAAGAAGTGACTAAAGCTAAAGATGTGATAGACAACAACAACAACAACAAAAACCATGCAGTAGCTGGGGATACGGGAAATCCTGATGACAGAATTGTACATAAGGATTATGATGTCTCTGGTCAATTCAGAACATCTGACAGTGGACCAGGTAAGACATTTAAATTTATTGATTTATTTTCTCAGTACTCGGTTATATCCTACACAGTCAGAGTGTATCATGATAGACATTTTCTTTCAGTGTGAGAGTATGCACAATTTTAAGGTGATACATTGAAATACTAGAGTCTAATATTGAAATACAGTTGATATCTACAAGCATTTGTGACATTGTGTAAATATTTCCTAGCTGGACTAAAGAAAAATGTATCAGCAATCAACCTAGACTATGTGAAACTCTACTTGCAGTCACTGAAGGAAATTTTTATAGCCCAACTACCTAATGGTTGGGTAGCTATTGTGTCAATCGGCCGGTCGGGTGTGTGGTCCGTATATATGTCCTGAAACTTGTCTGAGCTCTAACTTTACGATGAATTGAAGGCTTTTCAGATAACTTGGCACAAAAATTATTTGCCTTGATGAGATGGTGTGCCCGTAAGTCAGAAGATATCATATTGATTTTTAAAATTCAGTCTTTAACTACCAGACTTTCAACTAACAAAATAAATTAATATTTCTCAACAACAGTATAATTTAGCTGAAAAGCAGAGTATTTCAATTTAACTGACATTTTTGTGATCCATCATATGTTCCTACTTAATATTTCCACCTTTTGCCTCTGACAAAGTGGTATTGTGGGGGTACTCATCACATTCAGTGGTAGCTCTAGTTTTTCATGTTCACAAAACAGGGAAAATGGGAAAATAGCCTGTTTTTTCGCAAGACTAAATAATCAATATGTATAATTGCCAAGTAATTGTCAGCCGATTTACTAATCTCTAAGTCAGCATCCTATGGTACTTTTCTGTAACACGCTAAACTTGGAATCAATAGTAATTGACCAAAATGATTTGCTCTTGGAAATAGTGAGTAATTAGAAAATCGGCCTTAATTTTATTAGTCATGTTATCACCACCGCCATCTTCAATTATTAATGTTTCAGACATTTTGGGGAAAATATCCGAACTCCCACCAAAGTTGACATATTAGTTATGCAGAGTCAGATCAGGAAATTATAGGTAGCAATATTTAAGGAACCAACATTAAAATAAACTTGCCCAATTTGTAACTGTTTTCATTAGATGTGTTTATACTTGTCTGCAGATAGAAGCTAATAAACTTAGTTTCTATATAAGGCAGTCACAACGAGACATTAGAATGGCTGTCACTCATCATTTGTATTGATGAATTAAAAAAAAAAGATCATTTATTTCAGGAGACATTTTTGTCTCCCCCACATCAACACTCATACTTAACAACCTCAATTTATGAAAGATCTTTCAGCTGTCCTTTTTAATGTGAATATATCATTATGACTAAAAATCAGGCTAGCATTATTTCTGTATAAATAAGGAAAGTTTTTGCATGGAATGGCTTCATATCTAGGTTTGGTATAAAATAAGTCAGTTTCCGATCAAATTTGATTACCCTGGTATCAGTCGAGGGGTTCTCTGTTCAAACCCCACCAAGGCTGGCTTAATTCTGTGATAATTGATGATGGACAATGTATCTATAGGTCATTTGTCCCTCACCTCTGACTCAAGTAAAGGAGTAGTTGGTCCCTTGCAGAGATATTGGTAGGATTATCGATACCCAGAAACACTAGTTAAGTGGACGGACTGCTAAGATATCACCAAAAAAGAGTTGAGACTGGCATTAAAACCCATTAAAAAAAACAACAAGCAAATCAGTTCAAATCATTGCTTTTCACAGAATTGTGACTAAATGTTTCAGGATTTTATCACTTCATTTTGTTTCCAAAGAAGAAATGAATTCCTTCAGAAACAATCTTATATTCTGAAAACAGCTTTTATTAATCCCTAAAATATTTATAATTATCAGTATGATTTCTGAGAATAAAAGGAGAAGTTTTAATGGTATAATAACAGTGAATATAGGGTAAAAAAGATCAGTCATTTTCCATAATAAAATGTGAATGAGAGACACTTGACAAATTGACAGGACCAGTGATAATTTCCAGCAAGTTATTCAAGAATTTCAAAATAGTCCCTAATAGCGTGCGGGCTGACAAATATATAATTAAATTAGCATGAGGAAGAAAAAGTTAATGCAGACGTTTGAAGTTAACTTCAGATGAAAGAATGGTAACGTGATCAAGGCAGAAAACGGGAAAATATCTCTGGCATGTTTTCCACTATTCAATAATTTAGAAAATCAATTTTATTAGAACAATAGAAATACTGTCTTTACTGGTTAGTATCATCAAAAATTTTAATTGCAATTACAGGACTTTCAAATGGACTTTTTCAATATTTCAGGATAATTAATATAAAATCAAAGTATGCAAAGAATTTTCATGGGTCTCGGGGGGTTAATTTCATTGGTAAGAGAAACAACTAGAAAAATTAAGATACCAATAGCTTAATGCCATCAGTTCCATAGGTGCCATATTGATGTTTGATAGAAAGATAACAGAGGCCAGACATGTTTCACCCAGGACTGTCATTGTATAGTCTGTAATCAGGGTGTGCAAAAGGTTCCATCTGTTCTGATTTAGCTCTGAAATTCTTTCCTAATTCTTCTGTTAAAAGATAGATGATCAGAATTGCCCTCTAAATAGGTGTTGTGTATTGACAAGTCTTACCAATTACTAGAATTACTTTATAAAATGTATTTTTTCCCAACTGTTATTATATCGATTGGCCATAATGCAAATTGCATGTTTAGAAAATTGCTATTGTGTGATGATGATAAATTCTCAATGGTTCAGATAATGTATGGCACATTGTGTAGCAGTGTCTGAAGATTTATCTAACAAGGTACAGCTATTAATGAAATAACAATATGGATGATTCAATGTTATCTAGAATATTGATATGCCAGAAAACTGTGAAGCAACAATTCTAAAGAATGCCACCATTGTCAAGCCATAGGTGATGCTTTTATTGAAGATTTTTTAAGTATCTGCTGAATAGGCTGTGCTTTTAACAGTTATAAAGTGTCAGTTTTAAAGCTATATAATGTTAAATTGTTATGAGGTATGTTATCTGTATTCTTATATCTGGCATACTGGATCAGCCTACCCTACGCATTTATGTAATTGACTTCCAAGCAGACTGGCCCTCGGGAACTGTATATGGTAAGGGAACTGATCAGTGAAGCCTCATTTACAAAACAATGCAATTGCCTATCATGGCTTGGCCAGCTAATCAGTACCACAAACACATGAATAACGGGTATACTGATATTCTATCTTTTTATTATATCAGTACTGGTTCCAACAGTATCAGGCATTTCTACCTGTTTATTATATATCCTGATTCTACAGCCCCATGTATGATAAGTCTTGCAGCAGATTATCAGCTCTCAGACATTTACAGTGTGCAGATACTCAGCAGTGCCTGACTTTGCAGTTAAAATGCAATTGCCCTCACCCCAGTCAAACCTCAGATACAATATACTTAAAATCTGTGTCCTAGCCTTTTTAGCTCACCTGTCACGTAGTGACAGAGTGAGCTTTTCTGATCACCTTTTGTCCGTCGTCCGTCCGTCCAGCCGTCCACAATTAGTTCGTTAACACTCTAGTGGTCACATTTTTGCCTCAATTGTCATGAAACTTGGTCAGGATGTTTGTCTCATTAATATCTCGGACGAGTTCGAACGTGAGTTATCAGGGTTAGAAAACTAGGTCACAGAGCCCAAATATAGAAAAACCTTGTTAACACTCTAGAGGCTACTTTTTCAGCCCAAATAATCTGGAAATTTGTCAGAAAGGTTGCTTTGACGATTTTTAGGTCAAGTTCAAATATGGGTCATCTGGGGTCAAAAACTAGGTTACAGAGCCTAAATATTGAAAAACCTTGTTAACACTCTAGAGGTAACATTTTTAGACCAAATAAACTGGAAATTTGTCAGGAAGGTTGCTTCTATGATTTCTAGCTCAAGTTTAAATATGGATCATCTGGGTTCAAAAACTAGGTCACAGAGCCCAAAAATAGAAAAATCTTGTTAACACTCTAGAGGTTACATTTTCAGCCCAAATAATCTGGAAATTTGTCAGAAAGGTTGCTTTGACGATTTCTAATTTAAGTTGGAGTATGTGTCATCTCGGGTCAAAAACTACGTCACAGAGCCCAAATATGGAAAGACCTTGTTAACACTCTAGAGGTAACATTTTAATTCCAAATAACCTGGAAATTTGTCAGAAAGCTTAATTCTATGGTTTCTAGCTCAAGTTTGAATATGGGTCATCTGGAATCGAAAACTAGGTCACAGAGCCCAAATATCGAAAAACTTTGTAAACACTCTTGAGGCTACATTTTCAGTCCAAATGTCCTGGAAATTTGTCAGAAAAGTTGTTTTGATGATTTGTAGCTCAAGTTTGGATATTGGTTATCTCGGGTCAAAAACTAGGTCACAGAGCCTAAATATCGAAAAACCTTGTTAACACTCTAGAGGCTACTTTTTCAGTCCAAATATCCTGGAAATTTGTCAGAGAGATTGTTTCGATAATTTCTAGCTCAAGTTTGAATATGGGACATCTAGGTTAAAAAACTAGGTCATAGAGCCCAAATATGGAAAAACCTTGTTAACACTCTAGAGGTAACATTTTCAGTACAAATAACCTTGAAATTTGTCAGAGAGATTGTTTCAACAATTTCTTGGTCAAGTTTGAATATGGGTCATCTGGGGTCAATTAACCAGGTAAATAGCAACTTTGTTAAAAGCAGTCATTCTCAGGTGAGCGATACAGGGCCATCATGGCCCTCTTGTTTCTAATCTTGTGAAAAATGTGTACTTGTTATATATAATTATAGCATTGTTGGCATAAGGTATTGGATTTAACCTGCACCACAAGATACATAAGTGTTGAGTGAGCGGGGGCAGGTTAATTAAATACTGCATGCTGAAATGCTCTATATGTTTTGTTACAATCACAGTCAAAACAATTCAAGATATGCTCCTGTCTAGTGACAAAACCTTTTGGCATATGTGAACCCCACCTGTTTCAGCCAATTAACATACTACCACGATGTAAACATGCATACACTTTTAAGCACACTGTGCTTTGTAGTGGTCATTTCTGGAAATATCTTCATGAATTACTCTGTTGAGTTCTATGTTTTTTTTATACGCTCATCAGTGATGATGGATTAAACTGTTAATCAGGATTATTTTTGTTGATAAGATGTTTTACATATTTTGGAAAATGGCCGGAGTGAGCGTCATTTGTCACAGTAAAAATCCTTGACATGAATCTTTTCATGATTCTGATACTAGAAAAAAAAGTTAACATCAAAACAGAAATGCATCAGCTAGATTTGTAATGTTTTCTTCTGACCAACCTACCCTGTTTTAAGGGGCATGAAACCAAATTTTTAGGCCAAACCATGCTTTAACTACTGTGCAATATTGCATGGAAGTTATTGCACTGAGTTAGCATTCGAAAACAAGGTTAACCTTTTCAGAATATTACCTCCGCCTATTGAGTTATCTTATAATCTACAAGTGTATGGGAATACTTTGCAAGGCAGAATACAGAAAATAAAATCAGAATTTTTTTGACTATGATATGAGCTGTCTTTTTTGCATTGATTTATAAGACAAATATTTTCTTATAGTTTTATCAACAAACATTTATATCACAGATTGTGAGTAAGTCAGTTTTTAGCAAAATTAATATAAAGAAAAAAATAAATCAACTTTGTAATGTTTTTCATTCTGTAAGTACACTGTCTATTAAGTAAATATTTCATACAAAGGTATGATAATGACTTACATGTATTTTGATAAATGCCATTCAAAACTGATGTTCTTTAAATGACCATGTTGCATAATATAGCATGTTTAGTCATTCTGTCAGCTAAGGGCAAGGTTAATAGAACTCACAGTGCTTTGATTGTGATGATGAAGAATGAAAGAAGAACTTGTCTGTATAGCAAGCTATCCTTCTAGTTGTAAATTACTATCATTAATGGTCCAGTCTGGACAAGCCTTCAATTACATGAACGATTTATTCACTGCTATCAGGGACAAGATCTTTATCACAGGCAATTTATTGTCAAGCAAACACATTGTTAAGAACTAGAGACCCTGTCAATTTCCTGTCTGCAGTTTATGAAATGACAGTTCCAATCGGAAATTGAGACATTCCACAAAATCAATGTGTTACTATTAAAGAAGTTTCTGCAAGCTGTGTGTACCTTTACTTAGGTCATGTAATTCAGATCTTTTCTAAGCTCTGTCATCAATATCCCAGGAACATTTCCATTGATGTAATGGATATGTTGTTTGTATTAATTAATATTTATTGTTGAGGCTGAAAAATAATAACAGTATATTGCAGACCAGCTGCTGTGAACCAGTCATGTAAATACTAAAGATATTTGTATGCCCATAGCATCTATAGACTGTGTGCATCTGTCTGTGTGTCTGTCTGTGTGTCTGTCTCTAAACTGGCTACCTGTTAACCTGATTCAGCAAGTTTGATATTAGTAAGTCATAACTGTAACAATATATATTTAAGTCTGGTGACCCTTTGCCTATACTTTTCAGGCAGTTTATTGTTTCCATAATCACCACTTTGATTTTACTCCATATATAGTTGCAGCAATATCATGGTAACAAAATAAGAACTAAAACAATAGTATGAGTTTAAGCAACGGTTCAGTATATTGAAACTCTTTAAATTCCCTGACAATTCTTTGTAGGTTCATTTAAGGAAATCTAAAAGAGGAAGTTTAGCCCTTTCCTCCATATATACAGTTTTATGGCTTGGGCAAACAGTGTAGATCCAGATCAGCATAATCCATTCCGTCTGATCAGGATCTACACTGTTTGCCTTTTGATACAATAGGTTATTTCTGACCAAAAAGTGACCAGTGCAGATCCTGATCAGACGGCACGGATGTGCCGGCTGATCTGGATCTACACTGGTCGTACATGCGTAAAAATGCGTATATATCGAGTAAAGGGTTTTAAGTGAACTGCTTAATTCATAATATGATGGGTATGAATTTAAAGCAGCTCAATTGTGGTTGTTTATGGTTGCTTGAGCTAAATGTTTTTGTCATATTGTACAATTTATATGCAGTTTTAATACAATTTCTTACTCATGAAACTTAAGAAATGCCTTCTTAAGACTGCAAAATTAAAAGCTATCTAATATATTGAACTTTGCTTGAAAAAAATACCTGATAATTTTGGACTTAAAATTCAGACTTACAGTTTCAAATTACTTCTCTGTTTATTGTCTTAATTTTTGTGCTTTAAAAACATTATATTACAGTCCATTCGTGATACTGGGAATATGCATCGGACCCTGTAGAATTTTCGTATTATATCGCATTTTTCGTAGAATCGCATTTTTATTCTTACATGTTGTTGATACTATCGTTAAAAGTCAGTGTCGTTATATATTGTTGTCGTGATATGTCAGAGTCAATTAAGACTTAAATAATAAAGAAGAACGGAACATTTGATGTCATTTTTTTACATATTTACATGTTATCAATAAATACAACATAAATGTATATATAAAACAATATACAAATATACTTTGACTTAACGTCATACAAAGGTAACACTGAATAGATATGTATTTTGTATTTGTTCTTAGTTATTGCAGATTTTAATTGCTAAATCAAGAATGTTAAGCGATACAACTTGTCCAGATTTTATACCGTTTGAAACTTTTTACATGCTATACCTCAAAAAGTTTTGTCTAACAATCAACAAACCCGCTTGTTCTTTGCAGCATACCGTACCACTATTGGTTGGGGCGATAATTGCTATATAATAGTAAACACAAGGTGATCTGCGCGAGGAACAGGTATCACACAAAGAAGTGTGAAAACATCTGCTAGATGCCGATTCGCTATATTGCATCTTTATTTCACTGTTTATAACATTTTGGGACCGTGATAATTGTTCACTCAATTGCATTTTTCGTTAAATCGCATTTCGTTAAATTGCATTTTATCTTGATTGAATAAAGAAGAAAAAATGACGGGACTGATAACATTTTTCATAGTACACTGTTATTTTGTTATACTGCGATTTGTAGCAGGGCAATTGGACTGTATATTTTACAACCGTGATGAACCCATGGTTCTTAGTATTTTCAGCATTGATGAAAGTTCAGGGTTTTAATTCCATTTTGAAAGCCTTTTTGATAAAATTGTTCTATTTTGGTTTGCAAGAATAATACACTAAAGACATTCTTAAAACAACCTTTGCTGGGATATCTCTAAGGTTCAATGATTGATTGATTGATTGATTGATTGACCGATTATAAATAGCATTAAACAACACGGCACCATTGATTGCGTATCTCATAGAAGGTCTTCATGCTGAGTGCTTCGCTTTGAAATGTAACACACTATTTCACCTGCCATCGTGTTTAACACCTCCATTTCTTGTCTTACATTTGCTTTTCATAGTCTTGTTCTCCTTAAACATTAGCTGTGAGTGAAATGAATTTCAGAGACGGAAATCTGGAATTTCAGTAAAACTAATTATGTGCTTGTAAAAGACCTGTTTATAGAATTTTATTTCTGTAGAACTATGGCATTGATCTTTGGAAATATAATCTCGTTTTGCCATGTACCGTAACAGTTCTAGGTATTTAAGGAAAGAATATCATAAAATTGTCTAATAATTGCAATATCTGCTCAGTTCGAAATGCTTGTCATTATGACGTGTCTTAAGGTTTCATGTTGACCAAAGTAAAACATAGCATTGCCATAAATGTGCGGTCTTGTATATCGGGTGTTGAAACATTGTCAGATAGGATCATTTAATTTACACCACAGAGTAATGAAAATGACAAATGTATAACAAAAAAGGACTTTGGAATGGAGACTGTTTAGGAAATGTGTTCTGCATCTGAACTTGTTGAGCATTTTTACGTGTCATTAATTGCTATTTATATATCTTGCTTGTTTCTGATCCAGGAGAGCATGGGGATGGAGTCTCTGTGGACAAAGAAAAACTGTCACCTGATGAGCGCAAGAAGTATGATGATGGTTGGCAGAACAACGCATTCAACCAGTATGTCAGTGATCAGATCTCGTTGCACAGAAGTCTCAAAGATGTCAGGGACTCTGAGTAAGTTTACATTAGATGTATATGATACAAACATTCTGTAAGGTGTTCTCTTACCTAGGCAAGCAGATTGATTTGTAAAATCATAAAATATTTAGTGCTGACCTCCATCTTTAATAAAGTGTACATAAATAAACACAATATTGCCATTTGGATAGCCTTCATACAGAGTTAAATTTGAGCTTCAAAACTTCTGATTTTTCAACAAATAAGATCTTATATTGAGAAGATTAAGATAATCGTCTCAAAACTAGCAGTGCTTGAGTCTAAGAGATACTATGTAGGAGTTGACATTAACCAAATTTGCTTAAATCTTTGCTCCAAAGTCACAAGAACAGTTATAAGAAGAATAGTGTGCCAACATCAATTTTAAAGAATGTCTTAATTTTGGCAAATGTAAATGATACAAATGTTGTTTGTATAAACTCCTAGTTTAAGTTTGTATGTGATTTCTGCAGGTGTAAGACTGTGAAGTACAGAAGAAAATTGCCAGATACAAGTGTTGTCATATGTTTCCACAATGAGGCATGGACGGTTTTACTACGAACATTCCACAGTGTTCTAGACAGGACACCTCCAGAGCTGCTCAGGGAGATCATTTTGGTGGACGACTTCTCAGATAAAGGTTTGTTTAGGATCTATGTCTCACAATATTGCTCAGGGAGATCATTTTGGTGGACGACTTCTCAGATAAAGGTTTGTTTAGGATCTATGTCTCACAATATTGCTCTTCAAATTCCAGAAGGTCTAAAACCTCAGCCACAATTTGGCTCAACCGTTAGTTACTCTCAAGCTCAAAGTAGTCCAGCATTTTTTGTGATATGATAAATATCTGTTTTTAGATTCTCGAAGTTTTTACAGGTAACAGTTAGTAGGCCTTGAAAGCATTATATAAGTACTGTTTCCAGAAAGTTGTAATTGTAAAGTACATACTAATAAAGTTTGAAAACTGAATGCTTCATAAGGAAGCCTGCTGCATACATTAAATCTGTTTGCTTTAAATAGGTCGACCAATGGTTGAAAGGTTTCAGCTGCATTCTGTTATTCCACATTTAAGTGTTTAATAACTCAAAATTGTTAAGCCATTTTTGAGTTTCAATAGTAATTTTGCTCAAGTGTCAAAGACATATTTTTACATTTTAGAATTTCATTGGTTTCATTATAATATTTTAGGGCACAGCCCCTTTGTTTTGATTGGACATCTTTTACTTCATTTTTGTACTTAATGGTGGGATACAAAATTTTAGGGGGAGGAAAAAGTAAGGAAGACAAATGAGAACTTAGATTTTTGGATTTTAAGATTTCACAGGAATAAGACATAAAATGTTCTAGTGGCATAACTAAGCCACAGTGGCATAATTTAAGACTGATAGTAGTCTGCTACATCAAATAGAACTGTGAACTTATTCTTTATGAAATAACTGAATATCAAGAAATTACTTTAGAAGAAAAACTGGATTTACTTGTTATAAATATATATGTGTTTGTTATTAGATATTATCTACAAAATAAAACATCAGAAAACTGGATAGAACTGTATTGAAATTGCTTTGGACAAATAAGCCCAACATCACTGGGCTGACCCCTCTATCACCAGGTTACTACTGAATGGAGTCCCAGACCTCACATGCGAGTTGCTTTACCTGAGCTACGCGTAATTCCCAAAACAAGTGACTAAGTGAGTCCCCATCGTACAATTCAGTGGGCAAAGAGTGGGATGTGATCGGGGCCTGTGTGACAGGTCCTTTACTTTGGACAGTCTGAGAAGTCTTATTTCTATGACGATATTACATTATCATTGGTTACCCCTGGTATCTACATAGGCCATACAACTACAATATGTACCATGGGACACTTGACTGTCGATATCTCATTTTCATGAATATATATGAGCAAAGTGAAGGAACTCTTAGTCCAGTGATATTCCGCATTACAAATAAATACCTTTCGATTTTAAAGATTGGTCTATAACATCAAACAGGGATGTTGTTACTTTAAATGGAAGTATTTCCCAGAATTTTAAACATAAGTTTCATGTTAAAATGTAACGAGTAATTCCATTGGCTAAGATTGCAAAAGCATATACTTTGGAAACCAGTGAAAATACGTCATTAATTTATTCATGAGTGCGAAATGTTCAAAACCAGTTGTCCCAGGGTCAATAAATAGACTGAAATGGAATGGATCGAACGAAAGTTTTCGACAATGATATAAAATGTAATATGCCTGTTCCTAAAAAATTGCATTGAAGAGCAGTTGCAGACGAGAATAATGTTGTACTTCCTTGAAGTAATTAACACTAATGAGGCTAATTATTTTCACTTTGGTGTCATTTTAATAAATTGCTTCAGAACTACTGCTCTGATCTCAGTAGTATGTACTCAAAAAAAAACAATTGGAGATAATTGCAGTTTTGTCGGTGTTTTACTGTAAGATATTTGCAGTTCACCACTTTGTTACCAGGAGAGAGTAGTTTTGTAAAGGAAAAAACTAAATTTACAGTCACGGTAGACATGTGGTAAATAATTCATTGCTCTTTGTGACAGACAGGGCAAATGAAATAGGGGCTCAGTGCGCATCAAGTAGATAGGAAATATCATATTCTAATTTTGAAGCTCAAAATGAAGGCCCTGTTATATTTTAGCAGAGATATAAGCTAAGCTCTATGCATTTGTTTAATTTTTTATGCTTGTTTGTTTATGACTGTTTGCTCAGGGACCTATCCCCTGTGAAGTTCTGTTAATTTCCTATGGATAAGAAAAGTTCATGAACTGTTCTTGAACTGTGTGTTACACATTCTTTAAGACTGGTAAAAACGAAATTCTTGAACTATTCAAGAACAGCATTTAAGAACAGTACTTGGGTTGTTTAACTGCTTAAAAAATCCTTTAATTGACCCTACGACTATGGAGACCTTAATCAAGTGATAGGCACTCTTTTTATCAACATCTGTTATAAAGCACTGTTTGGCTGTGCTAAAAAAGGTGATATTTCTGAGTCAGAAATTCTGACAGTTTCCAGGTATAAAAATGCTAGTTGCAGAAAATGAGAAAAAAAACTTGCATTAGTGTAACAAAATATAATATGAATTATATAAATCGACAATTGCTGCTACAGCAACTTTTAACTAGATTTTGCAGCTTATAGTTTCAATATAAACATAAAACTATTTCACATAATTAATTTAATGGAGATAATCCTGGTGACTTCATGGTTGCATGTTCTCTCAAACAAAATGTGACAATGCAAAAAAAAATCAGAAGAACATCTTATAAACAGCCACTGAGAATAAACAAAACATTTGCAAAAAAAATTACATTGACCATGGGTTTGTTATTGTCTTATTTTCTATTTGCCTTTAAAATAAATGTTAATTATTCAATAATGTAACCACGAATGAAAGATTAAAAATATAATACTGGTCATAATCAGCATAAAAAAATAAACAAAATAAGAATGGTAGAATGCTTGAAAATATTATCGACGCCGTATAATCTGTACGATTATTTTTCGTGGATGGCAAGATGTACTTAAGATACATCAGGATTAAATTATCAAAAATATTTTATGACCTGCTGGTCTTAAACTGCTTCGGAAAATGCTTTTTAAGCAGTTAAGCATCTTTGAGGTTATAAAACCTTCGGAAAATGCCAAAAGCGCTTTGCTGATATCCGTGAAACAAGTTGTCAATGTCACATGATCAATTTTGAATACATGATGTAGACAATAATAGTCAATCAATCAAAACATAAATTAATTCAACAAAACGTACTCTGATCAGAAACGTTGTCGTCAAACCCTTTATGATACTTAGAATTAGCTGTAAAAAGTACAATCTATCGAGAATACTTATTGGCAGTAAATTTGTAAGGTCGTGTAAGTGAAATGTTGTTTCAAAAAATAATGTATGCAAATTAATAACATCTTCCAACTTAATCCAAGCTATGGTGCAGAGGTTACAGAAAACGAAAGTAGGTGTTTTTAAATCCGTTAACATCCACGAACATAGTCAAGTTATAAGTGAAAATAAATGGCAGCGTTTCTTTTTGATAAATTGTCTAAGCATTGGTGTGAATATTTGCATAAATTGACGATAATGTTATATTTGTGTTATTAGGTGGTATTATATAACTTTAATATTTCCCATTTAAACAATTCATTTATAAAGATATGCTAATTTTAGTCACGTTTTTGCCTTATTTTCTGTTTCATTTTGCAATAGATATAATTGATTATTCAAGAATGTCACTTTTAACCATAAATGAAAGATGAACATTTCCCATTTAAACAATTCTGGTATAAAATATGTTAATTTACTCACATTTTTGCCTTATGTTTTAGTTTATATTACACTAAGTACCATTATTTATTCAATAATGTCACTGTTAACCATGAATGAAAGATGGAATTTTACCATTTGAACAGCTTGTTATAAATAACTGTTAATTAAGTCACATTTGACAGCCATTTATCTATCTATTTGAGCTTATTTATCATCGATACCGGTTGCCTATTATTACCGATGCCCCAGAAGAGATTAATTATTTTATGTTGTGGGGGTAGTGCAAGATACAGAGAGCATCCCATTCCAGAGACACTCCTGGTTCTTTTGCATGCTCAGTGTATAGCACTGATACATGGGACCTCGGTTTAATGTTTCATCCGAAAGACTATTAGTAATGTTAGTGGAGGAGAGGGGGATCGAACTCGGAACCCCTTGTTTACCAGTCCAGCGCATTACCACTGGACCACATCCGTTCCTAGAGCCATTTATGAAAATAAGTGACATTAATATACTATGTTTGACATTGGTAATTTTGTCTATAGCACAGTCAGTAGACTGGATTATCAAATTTTACTCATTGATTGGCTGAAGGATCTGTCAATCAAATTCCTGATGTAAGGTCAATTGTTTTTGAAATATTCCTGAATAGAAAGAACTGATTCTTAAATTATTCTTGAAATGAAAAGATGAATTAAATAATAGTCTGTACTTTAGTTTATACCAAATTTATTTTAGTTTGATTGTGTAGGAAGCTTTTAGCTTATAGACACACTCTCGAATCCGTTCCTGGAACTAACCAGTACTAAGCAAGGAGTGTAAAGTTTCTTGCTCAAGGAAACAACGGCTTGCCCCTGACGGGGTTTGAACCCGTGCGGCTAGCAGTCCTTTGAATACTAGTCCGATGCGTTAACCACTCGGCCACGCAGAGTATAGGAATAAAAGATTCTAGCATTTTCCTTTCCTTAAAATTTGGTAATGAAATGATACATTTCACAGAACACAGTTGACTCCAGTAATTCAACTTCATTACTGGAGTTTGCAAACATGAATCCATTCACAGAGTTGTTAGCTTTGATTGTTGCATTGCACGAAGGGAAATATGATCATCTGAGGCATTAGCAACCATTTTGTATCTGTGTTTTATTATTCTATTTCCAGTCATATTTCCAGTCATATTTCCAGTCATATTATTGATATCTTCTTACATCATTGATGTAATTAAACCTTTAGTAGCATTTAGAATATATCATGTAGGAGAACAAATGAAAAATGAATGAATGAACATGACATGACTTTAACTAATGATACCATAGTATCTTGTAATAGAGCATTTTTTGAGCTAGTGAGCTAGCAGTACTAGTATCCTGGATTTGGTCACAACTTTCATTATGCACATTAATTTGGTCAGTTTCTGACAGCATTTAATACAGTGTGGCAATACCACATAACTGTGACGTCACTAAAGACATCAAATCTAAGACAAAACTGTCAACATTGGCTCCGCTTGAAAATGAAAAATACCCGTAACTATTTCATTTCTTTATCGATTTTAATGGGACGTGTCAGTCTAAAAAGAAAAATGCAAGCTTTCCACTGAATATAGGATCTTCATCAGCAGTTGAGCCATTTTGTCAAGCATTGCATGAAACCTGGCATACAAACAGATTCAAACTTTCATGCAATGCTTTAAAAAAAGTCCAATAGATATCGATGAAGAAATGAAATATTTACGGGTAATTTTCTGTTTTCAAGCGGAGCCTATGTTTACAGTTTTGTCTTGGTTTTGATGCCTTTAGTGACGTAAAAGTCACGTGGTACTGCTATACTGTAATAAAGCTGCCTCATGAGCCATAAACTTTTTCAGGTGTATTTGTAGAACATTGCAAGGTTTGCTTCTTGCAGGCTTAGAGTTCTGTATATCTTGCAGCTGTCAGCTGTAAGTGACAGTCACATACATTTGTGAAGTCAAGGCTGTAATCAAATAAGCTGTCTGATATACTTGCTGTAGAACATTTTCTGAAAACATTCAATTATAGGACTTTGGAAAATAGCTCTTGCAAATTGAAAGGGAAATTAGCGATCGTTCGCAGTTGCTGAATTGTATTTATGAGACATAGTAATGTTGTTTTAAAGTAAAACAGTGCCATGTTTTTCACCAGCAAACAAAGAGTAGCTGAGCACAGATCCTTTCCAATTGAAGCAATTGTTCAGAGTAAAGACAGTTCAAAATTTTAATCATGATGTCAGTGGAATAATTATGTTATCTTTAAAAAGAATTTATATGCATGCACACATGTAGAGAATCCTTGTTTGCAAGTGTTCAGACTGTTTAATACTATCAATGTAGAAAAAAATCATTGCATAAATTTACTGTTTAATTTTATGATAAATAATGAATAATAATTTTATAATTGTCTCAGATTGTAAACGTCTATTCATTGCACATGAATATAGTTCTGGTGATTGAGACAGTTCATATTTAAGCTCCTGTATTAGAGACAGAGAATTCAAATTCTGTTTAAAAATGCAAAAAAAAAAATGTCTGAAGACTATAACATTATATGACCCTGAGTTGGAGTTGTTATTGATGAGGCAAATTTGATTTTGTGCATTTGTGTCATATACATCTTCAGGCAACAGCAATGTAATTGAATGAAACTGCTGCTTTCTTTTCTTCCCCTGGAAATCGGCTTGAAGTTCAGTTATTGGCATGAGTCGATACTTGGGTCATAAATCAGTGTTAAAAGTAGTGCTTGATTTATTAAATTCATAGAATTCTGTTGAATAGATCAGAGTTTTTCAAAGTTTCTGAGAGTACAGAGATAGTTGTTATGCCACATTTCATGACTGCAACGTTTTAATAAGCTAAAATTACAGTCTCTGTATGTCTGAATTCATGATGTTCAAGAGAATATGGATTTTCTACAGCAATACTCAGATTTTCTACTACAATACTCAGATTTTCTACAACAATACTCAGATTTTCTACTACAGTTCTCAGATTTTCTACAACAATACTCAGATTTAATTATTGTGACTGCTCTTGTTACATATTTTGCACAGTTTTGATACTTGTTAGATTATCATATTACTATATATAGCCTCTACCTTCATATGATGATGTTGCATATACTTGTGCAATCTAAAGTGTCGGGAATGTTATAATTACAGTCTAGAGTGTCTGTAACAGCTCATTAATCTGCTTAGTTAATGGCACACTGCATTATTTATAACATATCATTTCATATAGGAGTTTTATAAGCTCATATTCATTTCACATGAATATAAAAATGTTTTTTCACATAACATGTTCAAAATGACTGTTTCCTTCCCTTCATGCAGCAAGCAGAGACTGTCAGGGCAGTTTAACCCTTAACCTGCTGGAAACGAAAGTGATTAGCCTTTGCCACCAGTATACAGCCAGGCCAGCCTGCACATCGGTGCAGTCTGACCAGACTGTGTACTGTTGTTAGCTCATTTTTTTGTATTTTGATATTGAAATCCTTTAAACTTTGAATGGACTTCAAAGCTGGACAAATCCATTATAAAAATTCGTCAGGTTAAGGATTAAACTTGTAGCACTTGAACAAACATCTCTAGACTAGTATGCAATACTTCATCAGTAGATCATCATTACAGCTAATGTTTCTATAGTTAACAAATTTACAACCATCACTGGACTATCAAGGTATACTTAGTGTCAATACTTTGGAATCAGTTTGGCATCGTGTCTTGATGCATGAACTTCTGTTATCAAGAAATAGGAAAGATCAGAAAATCATTGACAGTGGCTATAATTAGTTTGTTTTTGCTGGGGAAAAAATTGGACTGAAATTGCCATGCAATTTGTGTATTTACAAAATTCTATATGACTTGCCCAAAATTATTGAAATGTCAGTCTTAAAAGTCCTAAATACCTGTAATGAAGGGCCACTGTGCTAGCCATCTGCCATGTGATAATATCACACTAACTCAGCTCACCTGGAAATATACAGTAAAAGTTTAAGGAGATTGAAAGCCTGTGAAAAAATAAATGATCACAGTGTATTTGTTTTACAGTTATTATTGAAACATTTTAATCTTATTGCAGACATAATGGATGCTGAGGGAACAATTTTTCCTCTGGTGTTTTTGCTCTTTTGTTTACTTTGTAATTAATATCTTAATGATCTGAAGTATATTAAATTGTCATTTCTATAAATAAATCGTTATGCTGCTTTCTACAGTTTGAATTGATATTGTTACGGTCTAGTGCATACCTTCTTATAATTGTATAATTACAATCTCTGACACCTGCGTCAGGCAATTGATTCTTTAGCTCGGTGGTTAGAGTGTTGGTCTTCAGTGTGCTAAGATCGAAGTTAGAAAGGAAGTAGCAAAGCGAGTTTCTCTTGAAATATATCAATTAAAAGCGTTAATTTTATAATTGTGCACGTACACACAACATCAATTTAAACACTAAAATGTGTATGTTTTTGATCAAACTGAAGGCGGTAGGCAATTATTTTTTACTCAAACATTTTTCTCTATAAAAAGCTAACTTTTCTTGCATATATGTAGTAGCTAGGTGCAGCACAACACACATTTTTTCTTGTCTCTATATCAACAGGTTATCAATTTAAGTTGGTCCAATTCTCGGAACATTATTCTAATTGAAAATACGACTGATTTCTTTTAAACAAGTGCACATGATCAACTTCCGCAAATATATAAATTTCACGTTTTATGAAAAAGCGTGATTTCAAGAAACAGTGAACAGTTTTTTTGTTTGTTTTTTTTTTCAGAGGGGGATTGGGGTGGGGGGGGGGGGGGGTAATCGTCAGGTTGTCAGACCTATTGAACTTGAAACATTTCTGCAAGCCTGGTCTAGTGCATACCTTAATAAAATTGTATAAATACAACCTCTGACAACTGCGTAAGGGAATCATTTCTTTGGCTCAGTGGTTAGAATGTTGGTCTTCGATGTGCTAAGATCAGAGTTTGAATCCCACTCGGGGTTATGTATTCTAATTAAGATGAATTTCATTTTTCTGTTACAGACTTTTTATATGTTTGTAAGAAAATGCAGGAGTAAAGAAACAAATTGCTTACAAATGTACCATAAATTATGGCAAATCAGAGTTAAAATCACCCTTACAGGAATATTTTCTTAGTGAGTGTAAACATTTTTCTTTATTTATCAAGAACTTTTTATCTTTATTTTTTCAGAGCATCTTGGCACACAACTAGAAGACTATATCAAAGATTATCCAAAAGTAAAGGTAGTACGAACCAAGCAGAGGGAGGGGCTTATCAGAGCGAGGCTTCTTGGCTTCTCCAATGCTGTTGGTGATGTAGTTACATTCCTTGACTCGCATTGTGAATGTGCAGTAGGTAAGTCAACATGCAGAAAGATTAAAATAAATGAAAATGTTTCATCCAAGTTTTGATTGATAAACTTTGATGACCCTGTGGTATATTTATGCTTTTATCTTACTGTTGTTTCACACAAACATGTTAATACAGGAGTTTTCTTCATTAAAAGGTGTGTTTATATATATACACCACACTGACTTATTGCATAAGAAATCACTAAGGTTTTACAATTGACCTTATTGTTTTTAGTTAAGACTTGAATATTCAACATTATGCTCTAAATCATAAACAGTTGAATACATGACTGTATAAGTTGTAACGTGTCATTAACAAATGCAAATTCTCTTCTCACGGTAGGATGGGTAGAACCATTGTTAGATCGTATTGCGGAGGATAAGCGTAATGTTGTTTGTCCAGTCATAGACGTGATAGAAGATGACTCATTCAAGTATCAGTATGGTAATGCTAGATCAACTAGTATCGGAGGCTTTGATTGGAACCTTCAGTTCAACTGGCACGCTATACCAGAGGAAGAGCGTGCCAGACGTGGATACAAAGATTATTTACCAGTCAGGTGCGTGTTTCAGCAGTTAAGGTCATTCACACTACAGTTTAGTAAAGAAGTGAGTCTTTGATTTTTCAGGAGTGAGATAGTCCCTTTCTTATACATTCATCTTTACATTGATAAACACTCAAAGTAACTTCCAATGTCTCACTTAATGGCTAATTAATCTTCAAATAGAAATGAACTTAGTATAAAAGAATAAAGCTTTTCCTTAACTAAGCGTGATTACAAATTCTTCGCCCTGTAAAGCCGCATTCTTCAGCTTTTGCAAACATCTGTTGGTATAACATTTAAGAAAACCTCCTCATTGGTTGCGTTTTTTCCTTCCATTTATAGTAACTGTTGTATTGAGGGAAGATGTCAGAGAATATTTGAGAGAATTAAGAACTAGACTGTGTATCTGACATTTAGAATTAATAAACCAGGTTAAAATAGATGTTATCCCTTGGGACATGATCATGTTTTGTTAAGCCAGTTAACTGAAATTCATTTTGTGATGTAACACCTGGAGACATGAGTTTTTCTCCACCATTTGAAATCGCAGATGTTTTGGTATTTGTAATATTTGTCTCATTTATTGTAAGTAAGAAGAATAGTGAGCTGGTACACGTTATATTTATCTCATCAGAATATAGCTTCAAGCATAAATTTTGATGCAGAGTCCTTCAAGATTCAGAACAGAATTAAAACTTTTAAGGCTGAAAGTTTTGATAAAGATTTAAACAGAAAGTCATGGCACTATTATGAGACTTCTCTAAGTCATGTAAGCTTTATGATCTCTCTAATAATGTAAATAATTTATTTATAGGAGTCCAACTATGGCAGGTGGGCTGTTTTCAATTTCAAGAGAGTACTTTGAGGAGCTTGGTGCATATGATCCTGGTATGGACATATGGGGTGGTGAAAACTTAGAGCTGTCTTTCAGAGTAAGTCATTGTGCATTACTGGATTTCAAGAAATGTAGCAAACTAACAGAATGCAAAAATTTATTTCAAGGAAAATAAGATTATTTTTGTTTTGTAGTAGCAAGCTCATCTCTGAGTTATATAAGAAAACAAGGATTTTTATATAATCCCTGTCAGATGATTTTTTTTTGAAACATTGATTTTTTTTTTTTTTGGTTTAAGATATAAAATTTGAAAAACATGAAAAAGTAGCTTGAATAGAGATTTCCTTGCAAAAACATAAAAAGTTGTTTGAACAGAGATTGTCTTGCATAAGCATAAAAAGTAGCTTGAATAGAGATGTCCTTGCAAAAACATGAAAAAGTTGTTTGAACAGAGATTGTCTTGCAAAAACAAAAAAAAAGTAGCTTGAACAGAGGATTCTCTTGCATGATTTATATTTGAATTGTTAAATGCTTTTATGTTCAAGGAAGCAGCATTGAATAATCTTTTTAATCTTCTCTAGTCATGCATTTGACATTTCTTGAAGTACATTTTCATTAAAGCATCATTAAAAATGCACAGTGAAGTATTGAAAGTTAATTCTTATTCTAGACACAGGAGATTCATCTTCTGTGCATGTGCCAGAACTGTCAAATAATGTTTTATTATAGGAATGACTGAACTGTTATAGAACAATTACCATAATTGCAATATAAATGTACACAGCATGCACTAATCTGCAGTTGATGTTTTGTATAACAGGTATGCCACATGAAATATAAGGGCACTGCAAACTGATGTTAATACATTTTGACAACAATTTTCCAAATTAAAATATGTTACTATATCAATGTACATTTAATTTAGTAGTTTGTGCACAATTATTGCTTTGGAATGAAACAGGACATATTTGTTTATAGAAAATGTTTCTTCCACTACTCTTACCTTTTACTTCACATAAGCACAAGATAACATGGTGACTTTGTGACTGGCCCTTGTCAGTTATTTGTTATTAATCAATGGGTTTTCTTCAAAGTGACAGTTCCTCATAAACCACTAGTTTGTAGTTGGTGAAACTTGATTTTGATATTTCTTTTTTAATGAAACTCTTCCAAACATTTTCTTCAATTCATATTCCATTTAGATACTTGTAGCAACTAGAAAAAAAGTTAAGCATTTTCTTGCCCGAAATGATAATGGCAGGATTTATTTTATGTCTAGTGGACCTTACAAAAGATTCTTAAGAATATTACTCTGAAGCATGAAGGAAAGGTTTTAAATATCTTTTAGCCTGAAACCACAATGTTGAAGGCTCTAGCATTTGTTTTCTGATAGACGTGGTCAGCTTTGGTTTCATCTAAAGGTAAAATGTTTTACATAAACTTGTAACAGGAAACTCTTATATTTGGTGTGTAGCAGTGTATATTTGACCTCTTCCGATGTTTTTAAGTTTATGTCTGTTTGAACATCATCAGTGCTGTTAAGGGAGTTGTATGATTTATTTAGTATTTTTTAAGGAAAATCTTTTAAAAAGTTTATTGCCTGAAAATGCAAGCAACACAGCTTTAATTAAATGTAGTTTGAAGCATTTGTGTAGATACCCCTTTCCCCAAAATTTTCAGATTTTGTCTTTTATCTTGTCATTGCCTTTGCACCCACAGTAGTTACATGTACATGTTTTATGTAGACCTAACTCTCAGTGTCTGGCAGACATATTCCAACATATTTAAAATTTTGACTTATTCAGCTGATCACATCTTTACCAAAAATATAAAGAAAAATCTTCAAGAATATTATTGCCTGATACAAGAGTACTCTGGACTGTGAAACTTGTTGTGAACCTATTGTCCAATGGATCCTCTACAATGGTATGTTAACCAGACTTAACCATTGCCCCAGGCTATGTTACCTTCACCTTGGGCCCAAGTTGGAGGACACATGTGTAACATAAAATTAAAATGTATTTAAGAATATCCTCTTGTATATGAAAGTACAAATCTAATTTGGAATGTAACATTGTTAAGTGAGTGTCGACCTTTACTGTGTATGTTATGCACCTGTGGTCAGTTATGAACCCCACCCTGCAGACCATATATTTACATAGAAACTTAAAGAAAATAATTTTAAAATCTCCTTCTCATAAACCAAGTAACCTAGAGGATTGGAAAATAGTGTGTAGCTTTATCTGAAGGTTCTCTATCAGGGTTGTTTGAATTATTTCCCAATGGTAATCATTTCCACTATCCCTTAGGTTCACCTGTGTTATTAAGTTTCTAATGGTTATTATTTTCTGCTTCTGGTGGGCAGTATGTTTGAATAAATAGATTGCAAGAGACAAAAAAAAACATGTAATGACAAATTTGTTTTATTTGATATTGCTTGCAACCTTCTATAAGAAATGTCACATTTAGTCTTTCCTAGATATGTGTTGCCAGATTTAAAATGACAATTGAAAATTCTCTATAGTTCAAGTAGTTTTATGTGCTAGTTTGTTCAATTAGTGGCTGGTACCAGTAACCTTATGTTCGATTAGTGGCTGGTACCAGTAACCTTATGTTCAATTAGTGGCTGGTACCAGTAACCTTATGTTCGATTAGTGGCTGGTACCTTAGATTTTCTGAAATAATATAAAAGGAACCAAAGTGATTCAGCAACTTAATGAAGATGTATCCATTTGCAAAGTTAAGTTTAAATTTTTTGTGTAACGTAGCCTAGGAAACGTGTTCTAGGTACTTAAATCAGTCCCTGCCCATGACCGCTTTCTGAGTTCACACCGATACCTGCTCTGAAAGTGCAGAATGTGAGAAGTCACCAGTGTCTCTGATTTCTGGATCAAAACCAGTCAATTTTAGATTGGGAGTCTGGCATGTTCACCCAAGACCACTTCACTTCCAGTTTGTAAAATGACAGTATGACTAGGACTTGTCTCTGTAATGCTGGTCTATTTTACTGATAATTTTGATAGAACTCGCCTTTTGAATCTGATTAATGTCAAAAAATTTTGGTCATTTTTTGGCTCGTAGATGGGTTAGTGTCTAGAAATAATTGCTCTGTTAGAATTCAAAAGTCATGCCATGGCAGTTAAAGTGTTAGTATCTTTTGATAATTTAGCTGATTACCTCAACAATATGAAAAAATAAAATAAGCATATTTTTTTGTACAGTAAAACTTTTTTTTCTTGCAGGTCTGGATGTGTGGTGGAGTTTTAGAAATTATTCCTTGCTCACATGTGGGTCATATATTCCGTAAAAGATCTCCATATAAATGGCGTGGTGGAGTAAATGTTGTGAAAAAGAATTCTGTAAGACTTGCTGAAGTTTGGATGGATGAATACAAAAACTATTATTATGAAAGATTTAATCATGATCTGGTGAGTTGTTAAAATGTTTAGTTTTCAGATTCTTTTATTAAAATTCGAATTTGGTTGTTGTTTGTTTTTGCATTAGAAGCAAAGCAAAGGAAGACATCGAGTCAAACCTATTGTCCTTTTTTATAATTAGAGGCAGATATTGTATAGCTTGTTCCACAAGTAATTTTGTAGATTTCTACTTTATTTATTAATATTTAGGAGAAAATTAATCAATGCATTGTTGCCATTTGGCTGATTTGTGTATGTGTAATCTGGCAACCAGGACTTCAAATAACTTAATATTCAAAAAAGAATATCAAAATCATTTTTAATCACTTTAATGCAAGTGAGTTTATAACCATACCTGCCAATGGTAGGGCATTGAAAGTATATCAATAGTTGTATGTCCCAGAAAATCGGCTCAAATCCCGGAAATTCGATATCAAAGTCCCGGAAATGGCCAGAAAAATTATGGCAGGTATGTTATAACCATTATAATTGTGTGACTGTTGTCTTACAGGGTGACTTTGGTGACATCAGTGAAAGGAAGGCTTTACGTGAAAAGCTCAAATGCAAGAGTTTTGATTGGTTTGTGAAGAATGTATATCCTGATCTTTTCGTACCAGGAGAGTCAGTCGCCTCAGGGGAGGTAAGTCTTGTTTGCAGTTCACGAAAAATAATCGGTCTAAACTATCTGTCATTGATTTTAGGACTCTGATAGAAAAGTTGGGTCCTATAGAAATGTACTTGGGTGGTAATAAGGATGTGACGTCACTGGTTTTCTCAGAAAATAATTTTTGAAGAAATTTTGGTATTTCCATTACAGAACTGTTAAAAGTGTTACCTAGCTGTGGTTATATATGTACAGCAAAGAACTACATTCATGAAAACTGAACCCATAATGCTTTTCTAAATACATTCTAAAGAAAAAAATAGCTTTATTGAAATGTATAAGCTGTTATTAGATATTATTGTTTGCACAATAAAAGGGTTGAGCTGTTATTAATGCATAATATTCAGACTTGTTGATTTCCCAAGAGAACCTTTGCATTGTTTTGTTTCTGATCAGGTCAGTTTTTCATGATCATTAATCAAAAACATTAGTTACACAGTTTTATAGTCGGCATTATAAATTGTGCTGCAGTTGCAGTTTTCAGGCAGTCATATTCTGAATGTGACTTGTCATTTAAAAACTGTCCTAAATTTTAAGATTAAGTGATTGAGGAAATCCCTACCAGGTGAATAAATAAAGCTGCTTTCCTTGTTAGTGTTATAAAATAGTTAACATTCTCTTTCAGATACGTAGCAAAGCTAAGCCAATGTGTATAGACAGTGCTGTAGACAGTCAGAACTACCACAAACCAGTAAACATGTGGCCATGTCATAACCAGGGTGGGAACCAGTACTGGATGCTCAGTAAGAACGGTGAAATACGTCGGGATGATGGTTGTCAGGATTACTCTGGAGGAGAAAATGTGATAATTTATCCATGTCATGGTCAGAAAGGCAACCAAGAGTGGGCATATAGGGAGGTGAGTATGATTATCTTACAGATAATGAGTAAATCTATTCAGTTTCAAAAGTGATAAAATACCAGACCAAATCATTCATAGAGTGGATTGATTTTCAGGAGAGAGGGAAGAAATTTTCATTTCTTTAGAAAGTTCATGACTGTGGCACAATGTCTTTGATTAAACTGAACTTTGATATTTTCAGATTTTTACATCAAAATATAAAACCAGGAAGGTCAAACTTGTCTTTTTAAATGATAAAATAGAAGTCTGCATCACATTCCAACTTGGTGAAAATTCAGTATTTCAACATAACAAGCATGCAGATTGGTTCATACATCTTCCAAAGAAAAACAAATAATTCTGTAGTTTATGAGGAAGAGTGAATGATCTGATTTGAAAGATCCTCCAAGAAGTAGCCCTTTGAAGTGCAAGACTTTTATGTTCTTTTATCTGATATTAAGTCTGTCTTCATCTTTGATTTCCCTCTCACTGGAGTTCTTGTTTGACAGTAATTGCGGCATAACTTTTTTCATTAGTGACACTGTATTCAGACTTGAGAAAACTGTAGCTACAAGCTACAAGGTCTGTTTAATTGCAGGTAGCATTCTTTTCTGGCCTCACAGGAAATGGTTTTGTTGCAATTACAGGGAAATTTGTCTGTATTATTTCAAGTTTGTGACCAAAAAAAAAACATTTTTGTGATTCAAACTTCCACTATGCAATATGCCATCTGCAATGGTTAGATTATGTACATATAACAATATCATTTTGGACTTTGATCTGAGAGCTGTAAATGATGCCTGTTTTTAAACATCAAATTACCAAACTGAGTGATTTGTTTTGTTTTGAATATTGTAATTATTTTCCTGATCCAATCGTAAGATTATCAGTAATAACCTGAAGCAGGTCTTGAACATATTGGACAGGTTGGACAAGTAGAATACGGTCTTTTTATGGACATGCTCTGTTGATAAAGTGCTTCTTAGCAATTTTGGTTTATTTGTTGTTTGAAATGAAAATAAGGACATTTTACTTTATTTTAGGACATTAACACTGTACATGTTTTACCTGGTCGACATAAATGGCCCCATACCTTCAAAACCTGAGCTATAAACATTGCACTTTGGACATGACTTATTTTATTGTCTATATCTTATTGTTAGTGTGCAATCTTTTTGCATTACCAAGCAAAACCTATATTTTACATACATTATTTCAGGACAATACCATCGTACATTTAAACACCAACAAGTGTATGACAGTGTCTTTGGATGGCCAGAAACTGCTGATGGAGAAATGTACGGGTATAGACCGACAAATATGGTACTGGAAGAGAAAATCCCCCAGTGGCCTCATACGCTCAGAATGAATGAATCCTTTATAATCAAAGCAGCAGTGAAATGATCCAAAAATTTGTGAAGAACAGAATAGGATTGAAAGGCCCTAGGAATTGTTTTCAAAGTTTATGATTTATGGGCTAATGATAAAGCCACTTTAGATATTATGCAGGCTAAAAGAAACTGTAAAAAAAAGAATCCAACGATACATGTATTGAAAAAGAACTAAGATGTATTGATTGGGGATAAAAAGAACAGCTGAACATTGTCAGTCCTGCCATTGTCATATAAAGAACAGAGAATTTCTAGACATATTTTTTGATTGCTTCAGATTTTGGACAAACAGTATTAACTATGATTGTATCAGCTTTGTCATTCTAAAACAGGAGATGATGGACAATTTATTGACAGGTGGAAAAATGATGCAGACATTTTCCTTAAATGTATATTTGTGTTTGATATCAGATTATTGATACAATATTGGTGTTTGTTAGATCTTTCTTAGCCTTGACCATGTGTCAGTCTTTTAATAAGGAAGTGTTACTTTTACTGTACTTCTTTGCATTTTTTTGCTGGGACACAAAACTTGCCCACCTTGTGCATTTACATATTGCTTTCATTAACTGTTTCAAGGCAGAACATGACATTTTTCTGTGCACTTTTTTGAAAACATCTAGAAATAGTTTTGTTTCACTGCAAAGCAGAAATTTTAGGATCCGCACTTTCAGTGTTTATTACCTAAATCACTGTGTCATCATCATTTGTACTGTCTATTTAATATTAGACACTGGGGAATTTTAAAATAACTTATAAATGGAATGCATAATGCAACTTTATATATATAACACACTCGTATTAAGCCATAATCAAAATTATTCATCTTTAATTTGTTGTTTTTTTCTGTCTCATGAATAATGGCATGGAAACATCTTTATCCTTGCCTTCATAAGTGCTTAATGATGTGTTACAACTGCTAGTACAGATCTCTTCATAAAAAAATGAAGGTCAGAAATTGTAGAGAAGGTAGGAAATATTACACCTTTAAGCTTAAATCAACATCATTGGTGACATAGCTTTCACATGCTCTTATCAGTTTATGGACAAGAAGAAGCTTTAAGAAAGAATGACTTTCAATTTACTGAAATTTTGTTCATACTTACATTCAAAACCAAAGGCAATTACAGAAGACAATTAGATCAGGTTTGCTTTAAACAGTGTACATTTATATGATATTTTGATGGACCACCTTGTATATTATTTATGATATTCTTCATTCTTTTCATTTTCACTTGATATTTAATACATCTACCTTTAATTGAAATTTGCGTTTGAAGATGTTAAATGAACACAGTATATACATGTGTTTACTTATTTTATCTTAAATTCTGGGACCAATTCTATAAAGCTTTCCATGAATTAAGAAATTGACAATGTATGCTAGTTTAACTTTGATATTTTGGTTTTCATTGTCTCTGGTAATGTTACATTTCAGTGAAAATATTTTGTATCTACATCACACACATATTGTCAAGCTATAAAGATGGGATAGCATAGTTTATGTATTGAAATGAAAACTTCACAATATTTGTTTTGGATATTTATGATTTGTCAAAGTTAAGTGTATTTTTGATTTAAGCTTCATTTGACTTTTAAGATTTAGTCGAGATGTTTCGAACTGTTAGCAGTTTTGGAAATCTGTTCAGATGGGACCTGTAATGTGATATTAGTGCTTATCATGTTAACTTTTTGTCTTATTGCTTAGAATGTAACTGCTTTCACTAATTAATGTAAACTTGTTGAGATTGCCATGTGTGTTTTCAAAGAGGTCAGCTGTTATCAAACACTACCATCAAAATATTCTAGGAAGCCTGTCTTAGTTCTTAGACAATCAGGGTGAATGGTTATGTATTGGTTTACACTTATGTGTTATAGATGCCATGGCAATGATCATTTTGAATAGGCTGCCCATTGAATTCACAGAATGAGGCACAGTTAAAAGGAATCAGTCGAAACTGAGCTGAAACATCTGTGAGGAAATCACTGCTTTATTTCGTGCACTGAAATGCAGCCATCTTGTATATAGGTCTTGTTTAATTGTTACATTCCATTGAAAGCAATATTAGTTGTTAGCAAAATTCTGAGGTTTAAAAGTGTTGTTTATGAAATGTTTTATTGAAAGGAAATGTATCACTATTCAAACCTGGCATTGCATTGATCTAAGATAGTTTGTAACATTGTAACATTATCATGTTTCATTCAGAGTGGATCTTTCACTGTGGACAAGATACCCTACTGCCATATCATGTATCTTGTTTGCACTTGTTAGATATAGTTAAGATTTCTACATGACATGCATAGATTTTTTATGAAAACTTTGCTTTTTACATAAAATCCTAACAGCACAGTATTGTATGAAAATCTGGATTTTCCTTAAATGCATAAAGAAAGGACATGTAATATTAAAAAAGAAACAGAGGTTTAAACAGCGTTTAATGTGCGATTGCATAGGCCTAGTGTGTAGTTTACCTTGGAAAAATCTAAGCTTGTTATTTATGTAGTCTTGCTATGTGTTTTGAGTTTGTTTTTAGGTAAGTGTGTGTGCACCTTTACCCCTTTTTGAATTCATTCCATACATGATCTTTTTTCATAGGAGTAACGGCAGAGAGTGCAGAAAATTGTGTTGTTTGTTTTAATTAAAAAAAAGAATCACATTTCTGAGTGTGAAACCAATTAAATTGTTAGTCAAAAATAGAAACTGTGATTTGTATCAACTAATACATTCCATATTTATGTTGTTATTTTCCTTATAAGTGAACTGTGGAATATTTCAGGTCAGTTTTCATTCAGTTAACTGTTATTGAGACTAGGTATTTCACAGACACATTACAAATTTGAACAGATTGTGTGTTTCTAATTGGGTGATATATATATCCAGTAAAAAGTAATTTATTAGGTAATTAACTACAAGAACAATTGATCTCATTCTTTCTGTAGTCTTGTCTCTGACTGACAACTTACAATTTCTGATTAAAGTTTCTTATAAATTGTTACATAGATTGACTGTTATTTTACACAATTTTCAAGTGGATTTGATCATAATTATTTGATGCTTTGTTACAAGTTATACCAATTAGTTTATTTCAAAAATGAAATGGTGCATTTAATGCACAGCTGTTTATAACATTTTGAAAACAAATTATGTGACTTTTTGTGCATTAGAATTTTAAGGATTTTGTGAATTATTTCTGGTTTAAAATTTCAGTTAAAATGACAGACGTTTAATCCCTTTTATAGAATATGACAGCAATGTTTTAATTAGTCAGTAAAAACAGACGTTAAACTGTCTTGTTCTTTCTAGAGAACATCTACTCTTTTTGGATTTCATTTCATAGTTTTAACTCAAGAATTAGGTATAATGTTTTGCTGTTGAGTAGAATAGGCATGTCCAAGAAACTGTGCAATTCAGATTATTTCATTGCAATGACGACATGTTATGTGTAATTATTCTGTGGGATATTAAGTAATCATGTCAAATGGTTTTGGCTTTCAAAGAGAAAAAAATCTTTATTTAGGACCTTAATATTGTTGTACATTTTTGAACATTTTACCATACCATTATCATTATAAAATAGGTTGTTTTTTTTCAGTTCCTTAGTTCCATTGTTGAAAATATATCGGCATAAAAATCAAAATGTCTTACTTACTTAATAATCAGTCACATTTGCCTGGAAATGTATGGTTCATACTTGATAAAAATAGACCTTTTCTTTACATGCTTACATATTTATTATGTTAGCCTTCAAGCCTTAGGTAATGAAGTTTTAGAATTATTTTACAGAACAGTGATGAAGTCTGTCTCATAGAAGAATCATTGTTTATTGAATGTTATAATATGATCATTGAAATCCCTCTTCCAGGTTGATCTATCTTGTTGATCTTATACTTTTTAGATTGTTAGAAATTCAAGCCAGTCTCTCCTTTAGTTATCAGACCATCAAAAATGTTTGCCTTCTGTTTATAATTTAAAGTACAAGTGGCAGAACACGCAGAATGAATCAACAATTTGAAAACCTTCAGAGTGTGTTTGTTCAGGTATGGAGAGTCAGAAACTTAACTTAAAAATTTTGATGTGTTTACTAAAGTGAAGTAGATTAAAATAAGCTCAGTAAATGCAAGCAGATTGAAATATTGCTTACACTACCTAATGAGTGAATTGTTCCTTTTTTTAAAGATATATATATTTAGAAACTCTTGATTATAAAACCTTACAAGTCTTCCATTTGATATGTATATGGAAGCCATTATTCTGATATATTTGTGTATATATTTCAATTAGCTACTTCTATTTTGTTGAAGAGTGTCTGTTAATTGAGTGCAGAGTTGTATTTTGTATACAGAATTCTTTTAGAAGGTCGACACAATGCCTATAGGACCTGTTGAACTTCTTCAAAGACCACAGATTAGCAACTATTATATGAGCCGATGGAATACACCATTTAAGCACATGCCAAGTCAAGGCTTTAATAGCTACTGTTAATGTGAATTGGAAATTGTTGTCATGTCAAAAAACCCATCATTTTTTGCATTTGAAGAAAAAATGTTTTTACTGTGAAAATTTTGAATGTATTGTAGAAATTCTGATTTCTAGTTAGTCAGGATGCAGATTTACTGATAAATTTCAAATTCCTTAAAAGACTTGGACATTTTTTCTTTGCATTAAACTTTCTAGTCCCATTTCAATCAGAAAGTCATCAATTTGTAGAAATGTATGCTGTTTTTTTATAATGCAGTTTGTTTTCATCAGGTTTTTATTATTAATAGAGGTTTTTGAGATATTACGCTAATAAAACTTTGCATTATCTTATCTACCTGCTATGAGATTTTGTGAGATTTACAAAAATAGCCAGTGTTTGGTATTTAAGATATTTGAGTATCATTAATTCTGTTAGCAAAATTTTGAACTTCAAGTTGACCATTATTGTTTATGAAGACATATGTCCAAAAGGAGTCTTGGGAAGTTTACAGGTGATGCCAAAAACTGACCATGGAAATCTTATTGATTCAGTGGTTTAATAAGTAGAGATACAGAACATCTATTTAACTGTTGTTTATCTACAAAGTAACACTTAATATTTCTAGACCAAAGATAGTATATGATTTTGATATTTATCTCACTGTTGATATTTATTTTTACATGTACATTCCAGAGGCTTCTAGGTAAATAGGCATTTTAACAGTCCCATGAGCCTTTTGTAGATATTATATGGAACCAGATTGTTTGACTGTTTGATGCACAATTCAACAAGAATGTATGATTTGTTAATTGTAATGTTGTAAAGCAAGATAGGAAAGTGTTTTTGCTTTTGTTGATATTTTAAAGGAATTAGTAACATGAAAAACCTGCAAGCTTAAATTTGAAAGCAAAGCAGCAAAAGATTTAAGGAAATCTTTGTTACATTTGATACAAACATTTCAAAAAGGAGAATTTACTTTTAACCGAAATCTATGAAGCTGTACATGTATTTAAAATTAATAATTAATGTTTTATACGAAATAAATGACAACATTTTTTTGATAAGTGGTAACTGATGGAGCTTTTACAGTAATTCATATGGTATTGGGAACATTTCTATATATTTCATCATTTGCTGTTCTTGTTAAAATGTGTTCAAATTTTTAACCATTGTGAGCTTGTGTCATTTGTTAAGAATTAAGCATTATTTTCATGATTGATTTGATAAAATGAATGATTTTTATGGATTGATCATTTTATCATATAATCCCATTCTTGTAGAGAATGCAGCATTGTGGTTCACAGAAGTTTTTCTATTGTGTTTCTCTCTTATCAAACACAGATCTGTCCATTGCTGAAGGCACACATTTCAAAATGCTTAGGTTAAAATTACCAAGTGTGTTAAAAATGATAAAAAATTCAGTCATAAACAATAAGTATATTGACCTGTTTGTTTCTCTTAATTAAAATTACCTTTTTCAGTTCACACCTCTAGACGGCCCCACAAAATCTGAATCAGTGATTAGTTAGAACCCTGTAACTGTGCTAAAAATGAAGTGGGAAAAAGTCTTGAATTTGTTTCAGAGTAATGTGACACCACATCGGATACCAGCATTCTTATATAAAAGATTTAAACAAGTCTGTTAGATAAAGAAGAATTTTGTGTTATCAAAGCCATAATGATGTTTAGGCAGTTATTCAAGCTTATTGAAGTTGGTTAAATAAAGCTTTTTTGTTGTCAGAACGTGAAAGTAATTCCTGTTACAAAACCGTCATGTTGTTTTTGATGAAATTGTTGTACCATTTTTGTTCCCTACATATGCATATTCATTTTTGTTTATAGTTTCGATTTATTATATGTTAATATAATAAAACAGTGCCTTTCATCTTGACGAAATACATAGATACTTAAAGCCAACTGTTTTTGTTATTTTTTCAGGGAACCACAACAGTAACGAAACTTATTTTTAGCAGCATATGTTGTTTAGTGTTATAAGGTTCGATGCTTATCTTAACTTGAAAATGTCATTGAACAACATTCTTTATTTGCTCTTGTCAATTCAGATGTTGTTATGTCTAAACCACTTACTCTAGTCTTGATATCAGAACTAAAACAAGGATTGTCAAATGTTGGAATGCAAAGAATTTTTACCCCCTCGGACATCGGTACGTAGTTGACATTTTAGGGACCAAATACAGTGCTGAGAAATGGCTATTCCACGGGGCTATTACGTACAACCACTCAGTATTCAGATTGTTATATGTGAAGCCAAAGCTCTTTCTCCTCTTTCTGATCAGCCTTGTATAGTGTATGCCTTCATTGAAAAAAAAAGTACCCCAACAGCTACACCAATTAACAGACGAGGGTTGAAGTCGTTATAATAATCGACGAGTTCAGACAGTATGATATTTATCTTTATAGAGAGTATAAGTCTTTAATTTTCATTTTTTAAACAGAAGTTATTTCAAAGACTTGAACAGCCTATGTTCGTCTCTTTTATTACTCTTGAATCTCGATATGTCGTACCTCATTAACAAATGTAACTGAATGAATTCTGACGTGAATGATCTCATTAGCGACTTAATTACTTCCAATCAAGATAAATTGTATAAAAATCTTTTTATAGCATTATGTTTATTTCACTCAAAACTGTGACTTAATGCTGCAAGAAGTTTTCACTTCGCCTTAATTCATTTGAAAAGAATCATTTTAATCAACAACATCTGGAAACAGTTTTAACTCCTAAATTATTTATTATTGCAAGCTACTGACGTTTTAGCTCTCTCTTGTTCAAAATAAAAATGAATAATTTATTGCCTGATATTTTTTAGTGTGCTTGAACTGTAATTACTATTTCGTTCGTAGGTGATCCAAAGGATAATAAAATATTGACAGAAAACAATAAATCATAATGTTAAGAGCCAACAATAATACACATTTATAGCATGGCGCTGTATGTTTCACAAGAAGAGAAACAACAGAGCAGACATGATAATACAAATGAAAAATAATAATGTTGTAATTGTTAGAATATGTGTATATCTCTCTCTCTCTCTCTCTCTCTCTCTATATATATATATATATATATTTATATATATATATATAGAGACTGAACGACCCTATTCAAAACTGATTGCAAAAGCTAGTGGTCTGTTTTTCTACACGCTTTTAGAGCGTTATTAAGTATTTGTAATTAATTTAAGTAAATGTGTTTATAAAAATATTCAAGAGAATACAAACATTTTCAGCTTTTATTCTTTATGTCTTGTAGTGCATACCAATGCTTTTTTGACCGGAGATGTGTTACTTGAAGCTACTCGTTACTCGTCTTTTTAACCAATAATAGAGTTAGCAACATTTGAGTCTACCTCCAATTGCTAACAATTAATCACTTAGTTTGCCTTAATCATCAGCCGCATCAACATCTTTGTTGTATATTTACAATTCTTTCCAGTAACTAGACTTGTAAATCATGATGATACTGAAATTTTATTATCTGAAACTTTTTTGTGTGGATTTTTACTTAGAAACTCTGTAAAAGAAATGGAAATCGTGGAAATTAAGCTTTTATGACTAGAGAAATTAAAACTAGTGACAGGAAATATAGCTCTTATATCAAATAATTATCAATTTAAAAAGTTGAAAAAAGCTTATCAGGAAAAAAAAACAGCCTCCTAACACAGTCAAAAAGTAGAGGAAAAGATAGCATAAATTCATTTATAGATGAATTGAAAATAGGACACAACAAACAATAAACGAAAATGAGAAACCGAGGGGTTACCGACTTGGAACTGTTAGTGGCAAAACATTTGCCAATGGGGGTTTAAACCAGGTTCTAGGGTGAAACAATTCACACTTGTCCCAACAGGCTATCGAGAACAAGTTTACTTGGTGAATTATTTCCAACCGACCCATCAACTCGAGAATGTTGTATGCAAAAGGACACAATATATAAAACATAAAAAGCTAATGGATTATAGAGCGAAATAGGTAGGTACTCAAGGACCTTACTGAGACCAGAGCACTTGGAGTAAATTCAGGAAGAACACGACGGCGGAATAAAAAGACTAAGCAAATATAAAAAGGTCTAGTTTCCTGGTACTAGTAATTGTCTGCTGATTTACTAACCTCTAAGTCAACAGTCTAGTATTGCTCTTGGAATCATTATTAATCGACCAGCCTCGTTGCATCAGCGTGACCATCTTAAACCATTAGAGTTTTAGAAACCTTAAATGAAAAAAATGTCAAAATCCCTACAAAACTAAACCTAAGATAAAAACGGGTCAAAGTTTTTTTTCTGATCGCATGCTGAAAAAAACTTTCACCCGTTTTCAGACCTAAACTAGAATTTTACATTATAAAAATTCTTTACGTAAGTACGAAGTACAGCAGCCAATCTTAGGTGCACAACATGATTTTTTGCAGCTCTACAGATTTCATATTGAAAAGAAGAAACATTTTTCCTTTCAAGCGACGGATTGTTGACAAAAAAATGGTCCGCGAGAGAGCATGAAACAAGTGCGCGATGACGTAATAGCCTATCATTGAACCGAGTATCAATTAAATGATAATCATCAAATGTACGTCAATCTGATGTGTGTTGTTGGCCAGACTGGGATATAGGCCAATTGACCATTTCATGGAATTGTAAAACCAAACAGAATTACAGTTTGTCGTAGAATTTGCGAGTGGTTTCCGCATCTACCTAGACTCCAAATCAGTCTACTGTACATAGTATTTTACATACATATTTTTTGTAATGTGCTCATGATGCAACATGTTGTTATTTATTTTTTCCTCACGCTGACAGTTTAGTTTTCATGTTATTTCATGAATATCATTACAATATTGCAGACCTTCCTTGCAAATATATTCTTAACACCAATCATTGTAGTCTTAGGAGCTTAGTAGTTTTGCGAAAATATTTTGTTCTCTAATTTGAAGGTAAGGACAAAACGATAAGACTTACAATTCTCTTGCACATTGATTTCTGTCACCGATAGTCCAATGAAGACCAGCCTTTTATCACACGTAGGATTTACTTACTGTCACCGATAGTCCAATGAGGAGTAGCCTTTTATCACACGTACGATTTACTTACTGTCACCGATAGTCCAATGAGGACTAGCCTTTTATCACACGTATGATTTACTTACTGTCACCGATATTCCAATGAGGACTAGCCTTTTATCACACGTACGATTTACTTACTGTCACCAAGCCATGATCATTTAAGAGCTCACAATGCAGCAAGCATAATTTTTAAGTCTCTCTCAATTTCTTGACTGCGTTTATATTGATGTAATACATTTATTTGTTTGTTTTATGTTGAATGTTGAACTGGACATTTAGAACAATTGATTATAAGCTAGCAACTGCTGTCTAGTCAAAGGGAAAGTTGAAAATACCTCTGGCAGTTAAGAAACCAAAAGATGTACAGGAACATTTCTTGTAATGGACAACACAATGATTAAGTTAATTAAAATTATTCGAAAGTTAAGGTTACAAATCCACATTTGTCTGTACACTGATAATGTTTTCACCAGTTGTACTGCAAGATGTGTTTGCTTACCTCAATAATAGATTTCTACAATTCATGCTTAATATTAGACTGTTATAGTAAGATTCTTGGTTAATCATGATATCTGATCATATTCAGGAAATAAATAATATAATCTCGACTTCGTAACATAACCATAGTTAACCAAGACACTGTTACAGATATTATTGTTAATAAAACTAAAACAACATATATGACTCTGACTGAATCTGAACTAAAACTTGACAAATTTAAAGAAGCATTACTAGGGAAACGGTATTTTGACTCCTGTTTTACGCTTTGAGCAACTTGCATCACAGGGATGGTTAGAACAGAATTTTAGAATGCTAGGTTATTAACCTGGGTCATACATATGTATTGGTTAAATATTGTTGCATATGTCATGACACTGGTAGTTTTTAAAGATTAAAAAACAACAACAACAAACAATCTGAATTATCATCCAATCTTAACCGAGACGGACATATCCTTTCTGCATAATTACCTATAGCACTTTAAAAAAAAAGAATTTATTTCAATATATGTAATCCTCAAATGTAGTTTCATTCTTAATATTTGTCATTTATATAACGTTAATTATTCATTTATATAACGTTAATAGTAGTAATGGAAGCAGCGTATGTGTCAGACGCGGGTATATTCCTTTCAGAAAAGTGTGAAACAGAATTAACTGATGGATGTAAATGTTACAATGGTTTTCTGTATAATTGTCGTCTCGCGACTCTTAACTTCGATTGATATGCGTTCAACTTCTCAGTTCATAGCATTTATCATGTTTTACATAACATTGAGGATAGAAAAACACAATTCCAATTTACCACAAATTTATGCTAGGTATAATGTTATCTGAAAAAAAGGTACAGTTTTTTTTGCAAAATCATAAAGGAATATATCTGAAAATTAAAGTGGGTAAAAAAACAACAATACAGTACAGGTGATCTGTTGGTTGAATACAGTACAGGTGATCTGTTGGTTGAATACAGTACAGGTGATCTGTTGGTTGAATACAGTACAGGTGATCTGTTGGTTGAATACTGACGTCTAATACAGTACAGGTGATCTGTTGGTTGAATACTGACGTCTAATTCAGTACAGGTGATCTGTTGGTTGAATACTGACGTCTAATACAGTACAGGTGATCTGTTGGTTGAATACTGACGTCTAATACAGTACAGGTGATCTGTTGGTTGAATACTGACGTCTAATACAGTACAGGTGATCTGTTGGTTGAATACTGACGTCTAAGACTTCTTCGTTTGTTTGCTTTATTATATTGGAAGGTATTTTACTACAAAGGTGATCAGCTTTGTCTTGATGTTAACTGAGATGACAAGGTAACCATTTTAACTTGTGAAATTTCACGAAGCATTTCTATCCCCTCCAGGATGAAAGTGTCTCTGAAGTTATTAGTTTCAAACAAGCATATAATTTAATGTTGGATTAGGCAGCTTTCACACTTGTCAGAAACTGTCATATTGTATAATTTCAATGTATCTCGATCAATATCGACAATAATGTCATCTATGGCAAAATAAAGCAACTTTACTATTACTATTATTCTGTCTACAGCAAAGAACATGTCTCTTTGTAGTAACTTTGCATTATCGCTATTGAAAAGTTTAAACGTGCAAAGAACGATCAGATCCTCTGACAGATTATTGTAATTGTATGTGATGTTAATAGCTCTGTTGATATTTAGATATTGTCTGAATTATTGATGTGTTCCTGATGTCTCATGGCATTTCATTAATTGTTTTATATCATTATATCTCGCTAGAAACACAACAACATATAATAAAATTTAGAAGTGTTCCTTATTCAAATATCTATGTATGTCTGCTTTCATTTTGTGGTATGTTTCCACTGTTAGCAATAAAACGCTACTTCTCAATCTCAAAACCAACATATTTGTTCTCTTTTCTCATTTCAGATTGTAAATTCAGCTGAAATAAATGAGTGCAACAGACAGTTATGTCAATGCAGTATGTTTTTTTTTAGTCGATTACATCTTACTCACAAAGTTTTCTTTACATATCCCAGGTTTTCATAGGAACAAACAAGAACAAGTTGTCTTTGTGAATTCACTCCAAACCATCTATCATTTTGACAATGTTGCATGCAAAAACACACAAACAAGTACAACAAAAATCTAATGACATTGTAGAACAAAAGGATAGGTACTCAAGGACCTTACTGAGACCAGAGCACTTGGAGTAAAATCAGGCAGAACACGATGGTGGAATAAAAAGACTAAGCAAATATAAAAAAGTCTAGTTTCCTGGTAATGTCTGCTGACTTACTAACCTCTAAGTCAACAGTCTAGTATTGCTCTGTTGCATGCTAACATTGGTATCATTATCAATCGACCAGCCTCGTGCCATCAGCGTGACCATCTTAAACCATTAGAATTTTTAGAAACCTTAAGTGAGAAAAATGTCAACATCCCTACAAAACTTAACATATTAAGATGTTATTCAGATCAGGAAACTAGGTGGCATTGTAAAATGAACCAACCTTAGAATATACTTGCCAAATGTGTCACTGTTTTCACTAGATTTGTCTTTTGTTTACAGGAAGTGGTTCTTCAATTGCCCAGATGACTGCTGTTAGTGCTCAGTGTTATCAACAATTTGCATATACTGCATTTCCTGTCTTTCCATACAGAAATTCTGGCATACTTTCAACTGGAATCCAAGGGATAAATGAAAATTAAACTTAATGTGTGAAACCTTTCAAAAGTAAAAGCCTATTTATATAGGTGACAGTATAAGAACTTTTGACTGTCATTACTATAAGTACTTTATTGTACTTATACAATGGGACTGAATAAAATGAAAAATTGATCTGAAGACTTTTTACTGAAGCTGCTGTAGTGAAGTCACTTCTTGATGAACATTAAGGTCTGATAAGGATAAATGGAATACTTTTATTAGAATTTAACTTAAACACAATAATGTGTAATCATGTTAGTGCACAGATGACACGAGATAAAAATTCTTAACAAGAGAAACTAAAAAGTAAGCAGTCTTCCTGCTATACAGTTACCTGTGATCTAGGACAACCAGTACTGATATAGATCCAAGATTTGAAAAGTTTTTTGCAATTTGTTATCAAAAACTGAGACTGCTTAGGCTGTAAGAATATTTGTTGAAATATGTATGAATTGATGAATGTGTTAGGCTGGTCTGTTCATAAGCTGTTAGACATTACAAACGCGACAATCTTTATTTGGTTATTAACTATTTTTAAGTACTTCCAAAAGACCAATCATCAATATGAAAGTTGTAAATATGCATGTAAATTTTGGGTAAATGTACATCGGATTCTTTCATTTTCTTTCAACAAGACATGTTTAAGCAGAGCAGATATAATATTTGAAAAAAATCTTATATTTATTTTTGCTATGCAAAACGTAGTGGGTGGGGTAAATTGCTACCCATTTTTAACATATCTGGCTAACTGAGATATATGATATACATCTAATGTGTTTTTTATAATTAAATTTGTTGCTTATGTATCAGTTGTACCTATTTTCCATAATCAGAGGTACAAATACAATAAATTAATCCAAAGTATACATATGATTTTGTCTGTTACAGACTTATGGGTCATATGAAATTTTATTTGATAGCTCTTAAAGATGGAAGGCGACATTCTATTTTATTATATTCATAGAATGGCTATACAAATATCTACAAAATATCAGTTTATTATGAATTTGTTTTATTATGCCACTACTATTTTTTCTGGTGAAATTTGCTGAAAAAGGTGATTTTTTTCTTACTTCTGGATGTAATAGGATAGTAAATTGAAATTTGACATTTGGTGCCAATGTTCATTTTTTATCATTTTTAAAACTATTTTTTTAAATAGGGTCTATACTGATAATTTCTCTAATATTTTATATTAAAAGGAATTCTCTTTATCATTAATTTATTTGAATTTTTTTAGTTAATGCTAAATTTCAGCTAGTTTCAGTCAAAAAGTCTAATTTTGACTGCATAGCTGCCCGTTAGACTTGTTAAAATGTTCATTCCGGCAACCTATGATTTTTTTGTTTTGCAAAAATCAACTTCCAGTAAGTTAATTTTCATAAAAAACACAGGCAGAAAAAATTGGTGTTACTTTGAATTTCACCAGTGGACCCCCTTAAGTGAAATTTCAGAATGACTGAGACGCACAATTTGTATAAATGATCCTAAGTCGATCCTTAAATGTATTAGCGAATATAATTGCAACCCCCACAAATTTGTTCTGAAATATTATTTAGCTGTATCTAATGAAAATGTCAGTATTACTTCAGACTTACAGTGTCTCTTTAATAAAGAGAGTTTTCTCATGGAAATAATTCATGTATTTGTTTTTAATTTCAAAACATTGTCTGTTGTTTCACATGTGTTCCGGAATTGAAACTTAATTCATCAGGAATTAACTCCTTTGTAATTCTCAATAAAGATTAAATTTCGTCAAAAACAGCTGAAACATATTTTAGGAAATCCTTAAAATATTCAATATAAAAAGTAATTAGTATATCAGCATGATTATTCAGAATAAAAGGTGATATATTTCTTTTATAATATTATAACTGTGAATAGATAAAATCAGGTGTATGATTTTAGGTCTTTTATAGTTAAATGTTAAAGAAAGTTACCTGGTAAATCGACTGTTGAGAAATAAGTTCTAGCAAATCATCTAGCAAAACAGTGCTTGTCTATGTCTGTATAACTTCTCTAAATCGTATGGAACTAAGTTGACTAACGTGTTTGAAGTTGCAAATTTTAACAAAGGACATTCGTTTATAATAGAAGAAAGATATTTGTGGCATGTTTCTGTATTATTTTGTAATGAGATGCATAGCTTCAAAATGAAAGGAAACATTTGTTTAAATCATAGTTTCTTCTAAAAACATTGCCAATATTGTGCTTACTGGTAAAAATCTTCATGATTTAGAAATAATAAAATAGCTTTACTACAACCATTCGTTAGGTGCCATACTGATCTCTGACAGAGTTATTACAGAGGCCAGAAATATTTCGCCCTATTTATAGGCCGTCATTCTGTAGTTTGTAATCAGAGTGAGTAGAAAGTTTCATCTGTTGTGATTTACTCTGAAAGTCTTTTCAAATTCTGCCCTTAAAGATAGAAAAATGATCAGAATTTTAACCAGGCCTTTTAATATGTGTTGTGTATTGACAAGACTAACCAGTTACTAGAATTACTTAATAAATGCATTTTTCCAAACTGATATTATATCGATTGAACATAATGCAAATTACATGTTTAGAAAATTGCTATTGTGTGATGATGATAAATTCTCAGTGGTTCAGATAATGTAAGGCACATTCTGTAACAGTGTCTAAAGATTTATCTAAGAAGATGCAACAATTAAAGGAATAACAGTATGGATTTTTTGTTATCTGGAAAATTGATATGCAAAGAAAATGTCAAGCAACAATTTGAAAGATTTCCTATCATTGTAGGTGATGCTTTTATTGAAGGTTTTATAAGTTCTTGCTGAGCAGGTGATTTGTTTTTAAAAGTTTAGTGTCAATTTTAAAGTTCTCATGTTAAATGCGTTGTAGTATGTTTTCTGTTTCCATGACCATTAAAAAACAGTTGATCAGGTTCTCCAGCATAGCTTAATCTTACTCCCACGTAAGCTGATGTCACACAACTGCCAGAAATAGTATCATTCATGAAATTAACATTCAAGTAGTCTGGACCTTGGGCAACTGTATCTGGCAGGGAACTGATCAGCAGAGTCTCATTCACGAAAGAAAAATGCAGTCCCTGTTGGGCTTGACCAGCTTGATCGGCATCCCAAACACATGAAATGTACTCTTCAGACAGAATCAGGCACTTCTACATGTTTATTATGTCTTGATTGTACACCCTCATGTATGATTCTTGCAGCTCATTTTCGACTATCGGACAACTGGAGTGGGCAAATAACCCAGTAGAAGCCTCTCTACAATTAAATGCAGTTGCCCTCAGACAGTCAAAGCTCGGACACATGCAGGGTACTAAATATAGTCTGTTTCATAGCCTGTTGTCTAATCTTTTGAAATACTAATTGCATTAATTTATGGCATTTTTTCTTTTATAGCTTAACAAACATATTTTTCAGAGATTGCGAGGAAATCAGTTCTTTACAAAATTAATATTTAAGAAAAGCAATTTGGTGATGTTTATTCTTACGAACATAGAAGTCCGTAACAGAAAGAGAAAGATGCAATGCATCTTAGAATACACAACCCAGAGCGGATTCAAACTCCGATCTCCCGCGTGACAAACCAACGCTCTAATCGCTAAGCCAAAGAATAGATTCCCTGACGCAGTTGTCAGAGGTTCTATATTATACAATTATAGGAAGGTGTGCACTGGACCGTAACATTATCACTCAGTAAGTATAGTCTGTTAAGAGAACTTTTCATACAAAAGTAAGATAATGACTTACATTTTTTAATAAGTGTCGTTCAAAACTGATGTTCTTTAAATGACCATGTTGCATAATATAGCATGTTTTGTCATTCTGTCAGCTTAGGACAATGTTAGAACTCACAGTTCTTTGATTGTGATGATGTAGAATGAAAGAAGTACATGTCTGTATAGACAAGCTTTTTTTCCAGTTGTACGTTACTATTATTAATGGTCAAGTCTGGACAAGCCTTCAGTTACTTGAACAATTTATTCACCTGCTACCAGGGACCAAGTCTTCATCACAGGCAATTTATTGTCAAGCAAACACATCGTTAAGAACTAGAGGTCCTGTCAATTTTCCTGTTTACAGTTTATGACATTACAGTACCAAAAAATGAGACATTCCCGATATTTATGTGAACAAAATATTGAGTAAAGAGAAAGAGTGATTATTAAAGAAGTTACTGCAAGCTGTATGTACCTTTAACATAATAATCTGCTTAGGTCATGTAATTCAGATCATTTCTAAGCTCAGTCATTAATATCCTAGGAACATGTCCATTGATATAATAGGATATATTGTTAGTATTAATTAATTTTTATTTCTGAGACTGAAAAGTAATGACAGAAATTGCAGAGCAGCTGCTGTGAACCAGTCATATAAATGTTAATGATATTTTTAATGTCCTTAGCATGTATACACTGCACCATTCCTGTCTGTGCAGCCAACTGTGTGTCTGTCACTAAACTGGTCACCTGTTAACCTAATTCAGCAGGTTTGATATCAGAATCATAACTATTGACCATTTGCCTATACATATACATCTTTTCAGGCAAATACATCAACACATATATTTTACTCCATAGTTTCAGCATAGTGACACATGTGAAAACATAGTTGAAACATTGTGTTTAAACCAAGATAAATGGTTTATGAGAAGTTTATTTGCTGAGTAAAAACAATTACTAGAAAAACAATTGTATTAGCTTAGCAACTGTTCAATATATTTTGAATTGAAACTCTTCAAAAACGCTGATAAATTTCTTTTTAGGTTCATTTTAGGAAATTAAAGAACAAGTTTATTTATGTGAACTGTTTCATTCTTATTATGATGAGTATGAATTAAGCAGCTCAATTGCAGTTGTTTATGATTGCTTGAGCTAAATGTTTCTTTACATTGTATATGCAGTTTTGTAACATTTTCTTACTCACGAAACTTACAAAAATTTCTTCTTAAGATTACAAAATTAAAAGCTAATCTATTCTGAACTGTGCTTAACAATAACTGTCAAATTTTGGAGTTCAAGTTTAGACTTACAATTTCACATTACATGTTGTACTTCCATTTTTATTACCATATCATTTATAAACATATAAAAATATTGTTAACTTCATGGATATTATTTCCAGCATTTATTGATTGTTTTTAATTTCATTTTATTGCTCATTTTGAATAAAATCATTACCTTTTTCCCCAAGTATTACATTAACGACATTCTTGAGGGATATCTGTGCTGACTGAGTGACTGATTGATAATAAAATTAAACAACACTGGCACCATTGATTACGTATCTCATAGAATGTCTTCAGTGCTTCCCTTTAAAATGTAATGCACTTTATTTCACCTACCATCGTGTTTAAAACCTTCATTTCTTGTTTCACATTTGATTTTCATAGTCTTGTATGCCTTGAACGTTAGCTGTGAGTGAAATGAATTTCAAGAGACGGAAATCTGAAATTTCAGTAAAACAAATTATGTGCTTGTAAAAGACCTGTTTATAAAATTTTATTTCTGTAGAACTACGGCATTGATCTCAGGAATAATAATTTCGTTTTGCCATGTACTGTTGCAGTTGTAGGAAAGAATGCGATTAAATTATCTCAGAACTAAAATAGCGGCTTGGAGTTTCAAACAACTTGTCATTATTAGGTATCTTAAGATTTCATGTTGAGCAACACAAAACAGTTGCACTGCCAAAAATGTCTGGTATTGTGTATCGGGATGTTAGATAAGACAATTTAGTTTACGCCTTAGAGTAATGAAAATGGCAGATGTAACAACAGTATAACGGAAAGGACTTCAGAATCGAAATGTCTTGGAAATATATTCTGCATCTGAACTTGTTGGGTATTTATTACATCATATGTCATTAATTACTATCCATTTCTTGCTTGTTTCTGTTTCAGGAGAGCATGGGGATGGTGTTTCTGTGGACAAAGAAAAATTGTCAAGTGAAGAGTGCAAGAAGTATGACGACGGTTGGCAGAACAACGCATTCAACCAGTATGTCAGTGATCAGATCTCGTTGCACAGAAGTCTCAAAGATGTCGAGTAACTTTACATATATATGCTTACATATTTAATATGTTAGCCTTCAAGCCTTATGTAATAAGGTTTTAAAATCATTTAAAGAACTGTGATGAAATATGTCTCATAGCAGAATCATTGTTTAGTGAATGTTATAATGTGATCATTGAAATCCCTCGTCCAGGTTGATCTATCTTGTTGATCTTATACTTTTTAGTTTGTTAGAAATTCAAGCCAGTCTCTTCTTTAGTTATTGTTTTTATACCTCTTCATTTCTGCAGAGCATCATAATGTTTACTTGCTGTTTATAATTTAAAATACTAAGTGGCACAACACACAGAATGAATCAACAATCTGAAAACATTCAGTGTGTGTTTTTTTCTAAGATATGGAGAGTCAGCAACTTATAAATTTTCAGTTTGATGTTGTGTGTACCAAAGTGCAGTAGTTAAAATTAAGCTCAGTAACTGCAAGCAGTTTGAAAATATGACTGACACTACTTTAATAAATTGATTCTTTTTAAGAGGTATATATTTAGCAACCCTTGATTATCAAACCTTACAAGTCTTCCAATTATCATGTATTTGGAAACCATTATTCTGATATGTTTGTGTATGTATTTCAGTTAGCTACTTCTATTTTGTTGAAGATCGTCAGTTGAATTGATTGCAGAGTTGCTTTTTGTATACAGAATCTTTCAGAAGGTCAACACAATGCCTATAGGACGTTTTTAATAGGCACTGTGGATGTTTTTCGAAGACCTTATATACCATAGATTAGGAACTGTTAAATGAGTCGATGGAATGCACCATTTAAGCACATGCAAAGTTAAGGCTTTAATAGCTACTGTTAATGTGAATTGGAAATTGTTAACATGTAAATAAACATCATTTTTTGCATTTGAAGAAAAAATGTTTTTACTGTGAAAATTTTGAATGTATTATAGAAATCCTGATTTCTAGTTAGTCGGGATGCAGATTTGCTGATAAATTTCAGACTCTTTAAAACACTTCGGCATTTTTCTTTGCATTATTTTTCTTGTCGCATTGCGATCAGACAGACATCATTTTGTAGTAATGCATACTCTGTTGCATGATGCAGTTTGTTTTCATCAAGTTTAATTAATGATAAAGATATATTAAATATAATACAAACAAGACTTTGCAAGATCGTGTCTACCTGCCATGAGATTTTGTGAGATTACACAGTGTTTGGTCTTTGGTTAAGGTCTATGAATATCATTAATTCTGTTATCAAAATTTTAAACTCAAGCTGACCATTTTTGCTTACATTACTATGAGGTAAAAGTCTGAGAGCATGGTATGTCTAAAAGGAATCCTTAGAATGTTTTTTATACAAAACATACACAGGTGATGCCAAAAACCTGAGCATGAATGACTTACCGATTCTGTGCGTACAGAACATCTATTCAACTGTTGTTTATCTACGAAGTAACACTTAATATTTCTGTACCAGAGATAATATATGATTTTGATATTTATCCCACTGTTGATATTTATCATTACATGTACATTCCAGAGGCTTCTGCGTAAATAGACATTTTAACAGTACAATTGGCCTTTTGTATATATTATATAAAACTGGATTTTATAACTGTTTGATATTCGTATTAAATAAGAATGTATGATTTGTTAATTGAAATGTTTTTGCTTTTGTTGATATCTATAAGAAAATAGTCACATGAAAAACCTACAAGCTGAAACTTGAAACAAAGCAGCTAAAGATTCAAGGAAATATTTGTTACATTTGATACAAACATTTCAAAAAGGTAATTTACATATATATTTAAACAAAATCTGTGAAGCTCTACATGAATTCAAAATTAATAATTAATGTTTTATACGAAATAATTGAGAACATTTTTTGATAAGTGGAAACTGATGGAGCTTTAACAGTAATTCATATGGTATTGGGAACATTTATATATATTTCATCATTTGCTGTTCTTGTTAAGAATGTGTTCAATTTTATTAACCATTTTTAGCTTGTGTTATTTTTTAAGAATAAGCATTATTTTCATGATTTATTTGACAAAATGATTATTTTTATTGGCTTATCAATATCATACAATCAAACTGCTGTAGAGAATGCAACATTGTGGTTCACAGAAGGTTCTCTTTTGTGTTTTCTCCCATCAAACACAGATCTGTCCATTGCTGAAGGCACACATTTCAAAATGTTTATGTTAAAATTACCAAGTGTGTTAAAAATGATAAAAAATTTAGTCATAAACAATAAGTATATTGACTTGTTTGTTTCTCTTAATTAAAATTACCTTTTTCGTTTCACACCTCTAGACTGAACCCCACAAAATCTGAATCTGTGACTGGTTAAAAAACTGTAACTATACTTATAATCAAGTGGGAAAAATATTGAATTTGTTTTAGAGTAATGTGACAACACATCAATTACCAGCATTACTTATCACATACATTATAAAAGATTTAAACAAGTCTGTCAGATAAAGAAGAATTGTGTGTTATAAAAGCCATAATGATGTTTATGCAGTTATTCATGCTGTAATGAAGTTGGTTAAAAGCTTTTTTGTTGTCAGAATTGAAAGTAATTCCTATTGTCAAAACCATCATATTGTTTTTGACTGAAATTGTTGTACGTTTCTTGTTCCCTACATATGCATATTCATTTTTGTTTATTGTTCATAGTTTCGATTTATTATAACTTAATATGATAAAACAGTGCCTTTCATCTTGACGAAATACATAGATACTTAAGGCCACCTGTTTTTGTTATTTTTTCAGGGAACCACAACAGTAACGAAACTTATTTGTAACAGCATATGTTGTTAATGTTATAAGGTTCGATGCTGATTTTACCTGGAAAATGTAATTGAACAACATTCTTTATTTGCTCTTGGCAATTCAGATGTTGTTATGTCTAACCGCATACTCTAGTCTTGATATCAGAACTAAAACAAGGATTGTCAAATGTTAATGTTGCAAAACAAAGCATTTTACCCAGTAAGTAGTTGACATTTTAGGGACCAAATACAGTACTGAGAAATATCTATTCCATGGGGCTATTACGTACAAGCACTCAGTATTCAGATTGTTATATGTGAAGACAAAGCTCTCTCTTTCTTCTCTTTCTGGTGAGCCTTAAGCGTATAGTGTGTGCCATCATTACATAACTAATTCCCCAACAGCTACACCAATTAATAGACGAGGCTTTAAGTCGTTACAATAATCGACGAGTGCAGACAGCATGACATTTATCATTTGAGAGAGTAGGAATTAGTATATGAAAGCGTGGTCGTCACTAAGTCTATTTTTGAATATATGTTTTTTTTAAACAGCAGTTATTTGAAAGACTTGAAGACCCGTCTCTTTTACTACTCTTGATTCTCGATATGTCGTTCTTCATTAATAAATGTAACTGCATGAATTCTGACGTGAATGATCTCATTAGCGACTAAATTACTTCAAATCAAGATAAATTGTATAAAAATCTGTTTATATCATTACGTTTATTTTTCCTAGAACTGTGACTTAATGCTGCAAGAAGTTTTCACTTCTCCTTAATTCATTTGAAAAGAATCAGTTTAATAAAAAAACATCTGGAAATAGTTTTAACTCCTAATTTATTTATTATTGCAAGCTACTGACATTTTAGCTCTCTTTAGTTAAAAATAAAAATAAATTATTTATTCCTTGTTATTTTTTAGTTTGCTTGAACTGTTAATACTATTTCGTTTGTATTTGATTCAAAGGATAATAAAATATTAACAGGAAAACCATAAATCATAATGTTCAGAGCCAAGAACTAATACACATATATAGCCATGGTGTTGTATGTTTCACAAGAAGAGAAAGAACACACCAGACATGAATGACAAATAATCTGTGGAATCAACAGTTACTGTGTATTTAATTTAATGTAGTCTTATACCTTGATTATTTTGTGGTTTAATCGTTTGAATATATATAAAGTCACTTCTCTCTATATATAATGTTACGGTGTAGTGCATACCTTCCTATAGTTGTAGAAATACAACCTCTGACAACTGCGTCAGGGAATCGATCATTTGACTCAGTTGGTCTTTGATGCGCTAAGATCGGAGTTCGAATCCCGCCCCGGGTTGTGTATTCTAAGATGCATTGTATCTTTTTGTTACATACTTTCATGTTCGTAAGAATATATAATACATACTTATTTAGATAAAATTTCCGAGATTCTTTATGAAACGTCAATGAAAGACCTTATTCAAAACCTGAATGAACAGGACCTGTCGTTGTGAACACACATATGCCCCAGAATGTGACCTTGACCTCTGAGCTGCACACCTGTTTCTTGCGCGCGACAAGTTTTCCTCATGTCCAACACATTTATGCCAAGTCATTTTAAAATACATCCAGGAATGACAGAATTTTTGACCGGACACGACCATCAATGCACATTTATAAAAATTTCCTTTCAAGTCGAAATGTGACCTTGACCTTTGAAGTACAAACCTGGGTCTTGCAGGATGACACATCGTCTCAATGTGCCACACATTCATGCAAAATTATTTCAAAATCCATCCATGACTGACAAAGTTATGAACCTGACAAAAAGTGGACTGACTGACAGACGGACGGAACGACGGACGGACAATTCAAAAACTATATGCCTCCCTTCGGGGCATAAAAAGCTAGTGGTCCGTTGTTCCACACGCTTTTAGTATTATAATGAGAGCATTGCTAAGTAATTCTTTTTCAATTGAAGTATTCGTAATTATATTCAAGAGAATACAAACATTTCAATTTTTTTAATGTCTTGTAATGGATACTATTCTAGGTACGTGTATTAACATTTTATATAGTGGAACAATACACAGAAGTATTTCGGCTCATGTCGCTGGTAAAAAATAACAAAATGTAAAAAGCTGAATTTCATTAATTCATTGATCTGATACTAATGCTTTTTTAACCGGAGATGTATTGCTGGAAACTGTCTTGTTTAGCCAGTGGTAAGAGTTAGGGACATTTCAGTCTACCTGAAATCGCTAACAATTATTCTGTTATTTTGCCTTAACTATTAGCCGCTTTAACATCTTTGTTGTATACGGACAATTCTTTCTAATAACTAGACTTGTTTAGTCAAGATGATACGAAATTGTTATTATATGAAACCTTACCATGTGGACAATTACTTTGAAACTCTCTAAAGGAATTGGCAATCGTAGAATCAACGTTTTATTAGAGAAACTAAAACTAGAGAAAGGAAATATAGCTCTTATATCAAATTATTATCAATTTTTAAAACAAGTTAAAAAGTATTTCAGGGATTCTTGGCTGCACTTGCTGAGCAAAATATATTTGTTTTAGGTCATTCCAAATAGGCATGACCGGGTATAAGTTCGGAAAGGGGGATGATTCCTTCCCTAACCAGGTAATCCAGGGGAACCCTTGCAGTATGAGGTTGGGCATTATCATTAGGAGGATGAACCTGTCACCGACTGCACTATCGTACTGCCAAAGATGTGAGAAATCACACCTATACCGTTGACAAGTCATGGTACCCTCAAGGACACAGTACAGAGGTCGTTGTGTCTACACAATCTGATGCAGCCCCAGATAATTAATGATGCCCCTTCAAACCAGTTTTACATCCGCTGATAGTTGAATGAAATCTCTCTCAATGTCAAAAACAGATCATGGTGTGAAGACCTACTCAACCTCATGGTGACCTGATCCTTGTTCAGCATCCTTAGAGCACGTCAACTAAATGTTGCCTAAAGATTTCATTTGCACTAAAAGTCAGAGGTTTTGCTCCCAATCATTGTCGTTTATGAGGTGACGGTTTACAGTGAGGATTATGTCTATATGTTACTGTATCGAAATATAACAGAAATGTACCTTCAAGTATCAACCTACACGGAATATCCGGCGATTAGCAAGCTTTGAATACTATAAACCGAGTATTAATTAGATAATAATTATAAAATGTTCACAATTAATTGTGACTACTTGTTGTGAACGTAAATCTGATAAATGTGTCATTGTCCAGTCTGGAATCTAAGTTGGCTTAGACAAAGTTTTGGTCTGTGGAGAGCAAACAGAATTCGAGTTTGGCATAGACCAAATTAGAATTCCAGTTTGGTCTAGGTGGGATTAGGTACTGCCTTGGCTCCAAATTACACTACATAAACATGTTTATCTAAAATATACATGATGTTGTAATTTTGATATTTGTTTTAATATCCTCGTTGACATTTTATTTGTCATGTTATTTTATGAATATGATAAGAATATTGCAGAACTTCCCGGCATACATAATTCTTTAACATCAATCATTGTAGTCTTGGTAGTACTGCGTTAAAATTTTGTTCTCTAAATTAGAATTTAGATCTCTTGCACATTAATTTCTGCTCTCAATAGTACAGCACTGACTACCTTATTATCACATTAACGGATTATTTACTGTAACCGGAGTCAAGACCATATTACAGCTTTTTTTAAGAAGCGCGATTTAATAGTCTCTCTGCATATGTATATATGTTATATTTGTTTATCTAATGTTTAACTGAACAATTTTTAAAACAATATATTCTAAAATAGCTCCTGCTTATTTGTCAAAGAACCGTAAAGTGTAAAATATTTTAGTAATAAGGGAACCAAAAGATGTACATTTCTTGATAACTAATCAAATTCAGGTAATGAATTAAATAATCTCGAATTCAAGACATAATTATAGTTAACTAAGTCACTTTTACAGAAAATATTCGCTGGAAAATTGAAGCAATTGTTCTATGAAGATATGTCAATGATTCAGTGAGTTTTAAGAATAATATTTGATGAACATCGGACCATTTCTGTAATATAACCCGGGACATATGAGAGATACAATATAATATTAAAGAGAACAATACTCTGAATAAAACAGTATCCTTTATATAAATACATTTTACAAAACCGATAGCAGTAAAACAAAAACAAAGAATTGTTTTTTTAATATTTGTAATTCTCAAGACTTAGTGTTATTTTGTTATTGATATTTGTCATTTATATAATAACGTTATTAATAGTAATGTAAACAGTAAATTTTACAACGATATTAAATGATTGATATATGAAAATGTTTTAATGTTTTACGTAGCAGCAAAGGTGCGACCAGCTTTACGATTTATCTTTATTTCTTGTGGCTGCCTGTTTAAATGCCGTTTTGCGACTCAAAACTGCGTCCAACTTCTAAACTTCATAGCACATTTTATGTTTTTCATTAATGTGAAGAAAGAAATATACAAACCCACATACCATAAATTTATTCCTGGTATAATATTACCTGAAAAAAAAGAAAATGCATTTTTCTATTTGCTAAATCGTACAGGAATGTATCCAAAATAAAGTTGGGCAAAAAAGCAATGCAGGTGACCTGTTGGTTGAATACTTTCATCGTACACTTCTGCGCTTATTACAATCTGTTATACTGGAAGAATATTATGTTTGCTTAATCAGTATGTATCTTTGTATTTGAAGACTGGCCACGATGAATTTTACTAGGAAAGTCTACGACAAAGGAAATTTGTTTGAATCAGAGACCGTTATGTATTCTGCCATAAGAGTGATCAGTCTTGTCATGATATTAAATGCGATGACACGGAAACTCCTGTAATTTGTGAAATTTCACAATTTCTATTCCCTCTTGGGTGAAAGTGTCTCTGAAGTTATTAGTTTCTAACATGCTTATAATTCACTGTTGACACACCTGAAAGAAACCGTCATATTGCTTTATTTGAATTTATCTAGTTGATGGTAAATATCATTGCTTTATATTCATTTCTAATGTTTTTCTGCAGATAGAACAAATTGATTTAAAGACATTTTTGTATACTTGTATATTTTCTAGTTTTTGTTTGCTCTAATGTTTGTTAGTTTTGAAATTCAGTCTTTTTGATGCAATTACCTAATGCATTTGAACATAACGGCAATCTGTGACAAAATAAAGAAATGGTATTATTACTATTATTTTGTCTACAGCAAGGATCATGTTTCTATATTGTAACTTTGCATTATCGCTATTGAAAAGTTTAGTCGTGCAAAAAAACGATCAGATCCTTTGACAGAATATTGTTATTGCATGTGATGTTAATAGCTCTGTTGATATTTAGATATTGTCTGAGTTATTGATGTGTTCCTGATGTCTCATGGCATTTCATTATTGTTTTATATCATTATATCTCTCTAGAAACACAACAGCATATAATAAAGTTTAGAAGTGTTCCTTATTCAACTGTCTATGTGTGTCTGCTATCATATTGTGGTATAATTCCATTATTCCGTTTTCAACAGTAAAACGCTACTTCTCCGTCACACAACCAACATATCTGTTCTTTTTCTTATTTCAGATTATAGGCTCGGCTGAAACAATGGGTCCAACAGTCAGTTATATCAATGCAGCATGTTTTGTTTCGGTCAATTATATCTTACTCAGGTTTACATATCCCAAAGATTTAATAGGTTAAATGACGTCTATGCACAAAATACTGAGTTCTTTTTTTCTTGCCTGCAACAAATTTTATAATTCGGAAAATTTGATGTAGTCATAAGATTATATATTCGTTACAGGCTTTTCATTAATCTTTTAAATATTAGTTGTAAATACCGAAACTATCTATGAATTGTCATGTTAAGACTGGCTTCAGTAAGAATATCACCCTTTTATAAGGCAACTTTATTCTCATCTCAATGGTATCATACAGTCCTGTTTTGCATGACAATATATTTGCAATAGAGATTGTTCCTTTGACCTTATTTAGGATTTCACTGCAATGTTTTAGCTGCTACTCTCATGGGGTATTCTGCTGATACATGCCAATAAACATGGACCTCATTTATGTTCAGGGTGAAAATTAGAAATAAATGTTTGTGACATTAAAGACCTCTTGAGGTTGGTAAAAATGTACCAGGTTTATTTGTCAATAACACGAAACTCATATTCTTGTTCTTTTCGAGATATGTCTTGTTTTGCAAAACTATCGAAGTTTGTTCTTTTTATATTCTTAGATTTTAGATAGCTATCACTTTTTTCTTACTTTAAAGGTAATGCACAATTAAGAACTAAAATATTTCTAAAACTCTAATTATCCTCGGGTTTTGAGTATGGTCCTATTTAGATAGGTCCTTTTTCTCGCTTACAGTTGGTATATTTCAAAATAGTGGAAAAAAGCACATCAGGGAAAACTACAGTAAAAACTCCACAGCTTCTCTACACAATAAAAAAGTAGAGAAAGAGATATCATAAATTCATGTTTAGATCAACTAAGAAAAGGGACACCACAAGCAATTAACGAAAATGTGAACCCGAGGGGTTACAGCCTTGGAACGGTCAGTGGCAAAATATGTACCACTTGGTGTTTAAACCAGGTTCAAGGGAGCACCAACCTCACACTTGCACCAACAGATTATCATAAATCACATTACGTTATGTCTAGGAAAGTGCATCTTGATATGGGTTTGAACTTTTCCATTTTTCACAAAGGTCAACCAATTTGTATTGTCCTTTATAGTACTTATACGAGGACATAATCGTATACCTGTTTTTGGACTGCGGAACAGTGACGATATTCAGCACACCTCCAAATGTGAGAAAATTCGATGAAACAGCTGTGATTTGATAGTTACTTTCCTTAGCGATGTTAGGAGAATTACTTCCTTATTACTTTTTTATTACATTGTTTTATTCTAAAGTACAAATCATTATCGTAAACAAAAATGACTAGTTTCTTCAGAAAAAAAGTTCATTCTACTAATTATTATGTTGCGCTTAATTATTGTGACAATTTAAGCCTAAAAACGGATAGTGATAACCCACCCCATGAGGAAGGGTCTACACAGTGCCAAACAATGCAGATAACAAAGTTTGTCTACGTGGTGTTTTTGAAGGAATTCAAATCCAATGAAAGGTTTAATCAGGTAGTGCAATCGCTATTCCATTTTATAAAGAAAATGACTAAAACAGAAACTGTGATCGCCTACATCAACAAAACAGTGCAGATATAGAATCTTTAAATAATGCACATAAAGAAAAACAAACAGTAAAAAACAAAGTCTCCCTACACAGTCAAAAAGTAGAAGAAAAGCTAGCATAAATTCATTCATATATCAATTAAAAATAGGACACTAAAAACAATTAACGAAAATGAGAACCCGAGGGGTTACCGACTTGAAACGGTCAGTGACAAACATTTGCCACTTGGGTTTAAACCAGTTTCTGGTGTGCTCCAACCTAACACTTGTTGCTCCAACAGGTTATCATAAGAACAAACAAGAACAGGTTGTCTTGGTGAATTCACTCCAACCCACCCATCAACTCGACTATGTTTCAAGCAAATGCACTAAAACTATATGAAACATTAAAAAGCTAATGACATTGAGGAGCCAAAATAGGTTACCTTACAGAGACCGGAGGACTTGGAGTAAAATCAGTAAGAACACGATGGTAGGAATACAAAGACTGATCGAAAAGTAAAAAAAGGTCTAGTTTCCTGGTAATTGTCTGCTGATTTACCTCTAAGTCAACAGTCTAGTACTGCTCTATTGCATGCTTAATTTGGTATCATTAATTATTGACCATGCATCGTGCCATCAGCGTGACCATCTTAAACCATTAGAGTTTTAAGAAACCTTAAGTGAGAAAGATGTCAAAAACCCTAAAAAATAACATAAGATGTGATTCAGATAAGGAAACTTGGTGTCATTATAAAATGAACCAACATTAGAATATACTTGCCAAATGTGTCACTGTTTTCAGTAGATATATTTTTGTTATCCTTGAAGCACGCTGGTCTTCTAAACAGTATACGCGAGAAGCATGTTATAGGCTTAAATTGTTTCTTTATTAAGTAACCAGAGAAAGTAATTCTTAATAAAAAATTCAGGAAGACTGAGACGCATCATTTGCAATAATGATATTAAACCGACCCTTAAATTTATTAGCCAATATATTTGCAACCCCCCCCGCAAATTTGTTCTGAAACATTATTAAGCTGTATTTAATGAAAATGTCTGTATTACTTCAGACTAACAGTGTCTCTTTAATAAAGAGGGTTTTCTCATGGAATTAATTCATATATTTTTTGGTAATAAATAAATCAATTTCAAGTGATTGTCTATTATTTTACATGGGTTACGGAATTGTAACTTAATTCATCAGAAACTAACATCTTTGTATTTTTTTTCTCAATTAAGATTAACTTTCGTCAAAAATAGCTGAAACATATTTTAGGAAATCCTTAAAATATTAAAAATAATAAGTAATTAGTATTTCAGCATGATTTGTTCAGAATAAAAGATGATATTTTTCATATTAAAACTGTGAATAGATAGTCAAGTTAAAGATATTACATCTTTCATAGTTGAATGTAAAGTTTTCTGGTAAATCGACTGTTGAGAAAAAAGATCTAGCAAATAATTTAAGAAGCTCAACTCAATGTTTGTCTATGTCTGTATTACTTTTCTAAATCGCTCAGAACCTAATTGACCGACGTGTCTTAAGTTGCAATTTTTTGCAAAGGACATTCGTGTATAAAAGAATAAAGATATGTATGTGGCATGTTTTCGTAATATTTTGTAATGTGATGCATAGCTTCGAAATGGAAGAAATATCTTTTAATTCAAAGTTTCTTCTAGATGCATTGCAAATATTGTGTTTACTGGTAACAATTTTCACGCATTTAGAAATAATAAATAGCTTTACGACAACCATTCGTTAGGTGTTATATTGATCTCTGACAGAGTGATTACAGAGGCCGGAAATGTTTCGCCCAAGGCTGTCATTGCGTAATCAGAGTGAGTAGAAAGTTTCATCTCCTGTGACTTAACTCTGAAATTCTTTCAAAATTCTGTCATTAAAGATAGATAAATAATCAGATTTGACCTCTAAGTATGTGTCTGTATTGACTCACCAATTTCTATAATTACTTTATAAATGCATTTTCCCAACTGATATTATATCGATTTCCCAGAATGCACATTACATGTTTAAAAAACATGGTATTGTGTTATGATGATAAATTCTGTGCAATGTGCAGATACCCAGCAGTGCCTCTTTACACAACTCATGCACATGTAAGGTACCCAATATAGTCAGTATCATACCCTGTTTTTAAATCTTGTGAAATATTAATTGCATTAATAAATCAAGCAATACTTTTTCTTGTGGCTTAAAAAATATTTTTTCTCACAGTGTGAGGAAATCAGTTCTTCACAAAATTTATATGAAAGCATGTTTATTACTCAGTAAGTACAGTCTGTTTAAGAGTATATTTCATAAAAAGTAAGGTAATGCCTTAAATGTAATTTGATAAATGTCATTCAAAACTGATGTTCTTTAAATGACCATATTGCATATATAACATGTTCTGCCATTCTTGCAGCACAGCGCAATGTTTGAACTCACAGTTCTTTTATTGTGATGATGTAGAATGAAAGAAGAACTTGTATGTAAAGAAAGACTTTCTTCTAGTTGTAAATTACTACCATTAATGGTCCAGTCTGGACAAGCCTTCAATTACATGAACAATTTATTCACTGCTACCAAGGACCAGATCTTTATCACAGGCAATTTATTGCCAAGCAAACACATTGTTCAAACTAGAGGCCCTGTCAATTTCCTGTCTGCAATTTATGACATTACAGTGCCAATCGGAAATTGAGACATTCCACAAAATCAATGTGTTACCATTAAAGAAGTTTCTGCTAGCTGTGGGTATCTTAACTTAGGTCACATAATTCAGATCTTTTCTAAGCTCTGTCATCAATATCCTAGGAACATTTCCATTGATGGGTATGTTGTTAGTATTAGTTAATATTTATTATTAAGGCTGAAAAATAATATCAGTATATTGCAGACCAGCTTCTGTAAACCAGTCATGTAAATAAAAGCATCTATAAACTGCACCATTCATGTCTGTGCAGCCAGTCTGTTTGTCTGTTTCTAAACTGGTCTCCTGTTTACCTGATTCAGCAGGTTTGATATTAGTACATAAATGTAGAAGTACATAGTAGAATTCTAGTGATCCCTTTTCCGATCAAATATTATTTACAATATCATTAAGTTTACCTTATAGTTTCAGCATTTGCGTTCAAACGTAGATAGATAGTTTATGACAAGTTTATTAGCATAGTAAAAGAATAACTAGAAAGCAATGCTAGGATCTTAGCAACAGTTCAGTATGTTTAAAATCTTGAAAATCCCTGACAATTCTTTTTAGGTTCATTAAGCATATTAAAGAGCAAGATTAAGTGAACTGTTTTATTCCTATTATGATGGGTATGAATTAAGCAGCTCAGTTGCAGTTGTTTACGGTTGCTTGAGCTAAATATTTCTGTCATAATTTACATTTTGGTATTCAGTTTTGTAGCAATTTCTTACTTATCAAACTTAAAAAAATATAATGTCTTCTTAAGATTGCAAAAATTAAAAGCTAATAATAATACCTGACAAATTTTGGAACCAGTTCAGACTTTCAACTTTCCCTTTTTATTGTCATATACTTTATTCATACATAATATTTATAGTTTATCCATGGTTCTTATTATATTCAGCATTTACTGGAAGCTTCAGTGGTTTAATTTCATTTTAATGGCCTTTTTGTTAAATTCTTACTTTTTTCACAAGTATTACTATAACGACATTCTTTGAAATGTAATGCACTTTATCATATACCTATAAATTTTCTTTCTAAAATACACGCAAATCTAGAAGCGCGAATACGCTTCGACGGATAGAAAAATCCGTATTATGTTAGTGTCAAAATACGGTGCCGGACTATTTTTCTTGGTTGGCTCCCTGACGTAGTATATGGAAGTGGGAACCGATACTACAGGCACCTTGCAGGGGAAATCGTTTCTAATTTTAGTAACGAAATCCCCCCCCTGTCAAAAATATAAACAAACATTTTACGAGATTTATTGAATTCTATTATAATTTTTGAACATAAAAATCCATAAATTTTACCCTTCTACCAAAATCGTATGAATACACACAAATAACGTTCCTACTTAATAGACAATCCTCGTGATTTTAACTACGTCGTCTGCAACTGTATACATGTATATACAGCTGATGTATAAAAGCTGATGTATTCATCCGCCATTCATCATTTTATTTTTCAATGATATTTTTGTTTGTGACATAATAGTTCAGTAAATTGAATCATTTTGTCTTTTTTGTTGTCTAAAATTTAAAGGTATATAATAAAAGGAAAATCATGTTGTAGTAGCTGTATGAAACCTTGTATTTTGCTACGAGCACGTGGGGAAATCGATGCTCGTAGAAAAATACAAGGTCACAGACAGCTACTACAACAAAATATTACCTATTTATTACACCTGCCATGGTGTTTAAAATATTCTTTTCTTGTTTCATATGTGATTTTTATAGACTTGTTCTCCTTAAATGTTAGCTGTGAGTGAAATGAATTTCAGAGACGGAAATCATGAATTTCAGTAAAACTAATTATGTGTTGTAAAAGACCTGTTTATAGAATTTTATTTCTGTAGAACTTACGGCATTGATCTCAGGAATGATAATCTCGTTTTGCCGTGTACTGTAACAGTTCTTGGTATTTAAGGAAAGAATGTGATGAAATTATCTAAGAATTGCAATATCTGATTGGACTTCCAAACAGCTTGCAATTATTAGGTATCATGTTGAGCAACACAAAACAGTCACACGGCCCATAAATGTCTGGTCTTGTATATCGGGTGTTGAAACATTGTAAGATAGGATCATTTAATTTACACTACAGAGTAATGAAAATGGTTGTTGTATCCACCGTATAAGAAAAAAATTAAAAAGACTTCAGAATCGAGACGCCTTGACAATGTATTCTGCATCTGAACTTGTTGCGTACCTACTACATTATGCGTCATTTATTAGTATTCATTTCTTACTTGTTTCTGATCCAGGAGAGCATGGGGATGTTGTTTCTATGAACAAAGCAAAACTGTCACCTGAAGAGCGCAAGAAGTACGACGATGGTCTGCAGAACAACGCATTCAATCAGTATGTCAGTGATCAGATCCCGTTGTAGAGAAGTCTCAAAGATGTCAGGGACTCTGATTTAATTTACACTAGATGTTTACGATACAATACAATGCAATACAATTTATTTTTTAAGGCCACCGGCCCATACAAAACTTTTTGACAGTTCATATTACATAAATTGGTATGTGCATATATATTTAAGATATAAACATAAATTTGTATTCGTACATATTATGTTACAATTTGTAAGACGATGTCATACACTGGAAAGCAGCTTAAGACGTAAAATCATGACAATGTTAAGCATTGACCTCCATTTTATTTAAGTCTACATAAATTAAATAAAAAAATTGTCGTTTGGATAGCTTTTATGCAGTGTTAAATTCGAGACTCGAAACTTCTGATTTCATAACAAAATGATCTTGTCGACACTAACAAAGTTTTAAATAGAAACGAAAGTCACAAATTCAACTGACACCAAAATAAAGTTTGTGCATTTATTGTTAACTTTTTAAAAATTTATGAATATTGAAAGAATTTTGACTTAGAAATGCTTAATCAAAAGTAGCAATTTTTCATCATCGGACGACCGATGGAACGCGCCATCTTGTCATGTGACCATTTAGACTGTGACTTAGTCATTTTTTCTTAATATGACTGCTACAATAGGTAAAATTATCGGAAGAATGCAAATTTTTACATGAAAATATGCTAAATAAATTAATGGCTATACAATACTTAATGTATTTTTCTTAAATAAATAATTCGCACGCATTACTAAGACTGTAGTATTTTTTTCACGACAGGCAAATTAGGTAAATCTTGAATCTCAGGGAGATCATTTTGGTGGACGATTGCTCAGATAGAGGTTTGCTTAGGATCAGTGTCTCACAATATTGCTCTTCTAACTCCAAAAGGTCTAAACGTCAGCCACAATTTGGCTCAACTGCTACATAGTTTCAAGCTCAAAGTAGTAAAGCATTTTTTATGATATGATAATATTTATTTTAAGATTCTCAAAGTTTTTACAGGTAACAATTAGTAGGCCTTTATAGCGTTATACAAAGACTCTTTCATGAACGTTGTAATTGTTACAACATACTACAATGTAAATTGGATAGCTGAGTACCTTATAATTGTTAAGGAAGCCTGCTGCCTACCTTAAGCCTATTTTCTTTATAGGTAGACCAATGCTCATAAAAGATTTCAGCTTCATATGTTTTTCCTGTGTTTAGTTATCAGGTCCTTAGCTTTGGACAATCTGGTAAGTCTAATTCCTGTTTCATTAATATACCATGAACTATGCCTAAATGTCTGCATGGGAGAGCAGTTGTGGACCAGAACATTATTGTACTGTCTTGGATTTATAAACACTAATGAGGCTTATTATTTATACTTTGGTATCAGTTTAGTATATTGCTTCAGAACTACTGCATCGATCAAAGTTAAATGTACTGGAAAGAAAGAATTGGAGATAATTGCATTTTTTAAAAGTTATGTGCAGTTCACCACAGTGTTTACCAGAGAATGTAGTTTTGTAAACAAAAATTTAATGTACACTCACTGTAGACATTAAATAATTCATTTTGGTACCAACATGTTGCTCTTTGTAACAAAAGAGGCAAATGACATAGGGGATTACTGCACAAATGTTAGCTGATATAAAACAGAAAATAATGGAGACAGATAGGAAATATCATATTCTAATTTTGCAGCTCAGATCGAAGGTCGTGTTGTATATTGGCAGGTATGAAGCAAAGCTTTGTGAATTAGTTGAATTTCTTATGCTAGATTGTTTGCTCAGGGACCAATCTCCTGTGAAGTTCTGTTCCAATGGATAAGAACGGTACATGCACAATTCTTGAAGTTTTTCAACTGTGTGTAAAGCATTCATTAAGATTGTTGAACTATTCAGAAACAGAATTTAAAAACATTTCTTCAATATTTAAGTGCCCAGAAAGTTTTTTTTATTGACCTTATGACAATGGAATTGTTCATAAGGTGAAAAGAACTCTTGTTATCTCTAACATTGGCACTGTTGGACTATGTTGAAGATAAAATGATATATCTGACAATTTTGGGGTAAAATTTTATCAAACTGCTTGTTTAAAAAAAAAACAAGACAAAAAAGAACACTTCTTTTGTGTAAGATAATACATTTTGTGTATTAAACCGACTATTGCTGCTAAAGGTACTTTAATTAGATTTTACAACTTTTGGTATAAACATAAAACTGTTTCACATAAGTAATTTAACGGAAATAATCGTGGCAATTTAAGATTAAGTAAAATTATTTCACTATATCTTGTTATTTGTAAGCCTGTAATCATTGGGATAAATAGATTGGCCTAGGTCTCTTTTTTATCGAGATATAATGACACTGTAATATACAGGGTATCTTAACACTAGCTATAATTTAAATGATATAGATAAATTTTTTTTATAAAATGTGAATATTATAATTAATCAAAAGCAAATTAGGATGAACTTTGATGAAATTTATTATACTGAACATTACTTCATATGCCTGACAGAGTAAATGAGAATAAATTATTTTTATAATCAGACAGTAATTTTGAGATTTTTTTATTTAGATATTATTTTGAAAACACCTTATGTTCTCGTTTGTTTGCAATCCTGAGCTGTACTCTCAAGCAGAACGTAACGATGCTAAAAAGATAAGTAGAATTTCTTATAAACAGTCACAGGCAATCAACTACAAAACATTGTGAAAAATATAACCTTAACCTTAGGTTTGCTTTTGTGTTATTTTCTATTCACTGTACAATAAATGATGTTAATTATACAAAAATGTCAGTTTTAACAATGAAAGAAAGATGGATATTTCCCATTTAAACAATTCTGGTATGAAATATGTTCATTTGGTCACCTTTTGCTTTGTTTTCGTAAGTACCAGTCTCCTTTTTCCATCGTAACAAAACAAACAACAACAAAGTTGTGCATTTTCGAGAATAGATTTACGAATTGCAATAAAATTGCAAACAACCAGCAGGGACGTTAGAGCACCAAAGCTCCGACCAGTATAGGGCGCCTTCATCACCCCCTAGGCCATATTAGAATATGTTTAGTCTTAGGTGTATTAGCGAAATTAATTGCAGTTGCAACTAAAAAACTAAAGAGATAAATGTTGCTTACAGAAAAAGTCCGTTTCGAAAACACAAGCTGTATTTTGTAAATAAAGTAGCTTAGTTTTGAGCTAACCGACACGTTAAACATGGAAAATTTGAATTTTAAATTTTCACTGTTCCCTGTGAGAGACTTGGTAGAAGCGAGCACAACAAACCTTGTGACCTTTTATGTACTGAAGCATTCAAACAAAGACTGACCAAACCAATTTACTACTACAGTAACGACAAGACAACAATTATTCTTTATTTATTTTATGCCTACCAATGAAATATAGGGAAATATCAGTGATATAAAAGTGATAATCCACTGTTTTGAATCAGTGAAATTACCATTTTGATAATACACTGTTTGTGCCGGAACTACTGCTTGATGAAACTTCAGGAATTTCCCCACCACGTAAATACAAGAGAATCCGCTGCATTTCAGACTGTGACAGCGAGCGAAATTTATTTACCTTGTTAAATCCAATTATAATATTGAATTCCTGAGCCTAACTAGTTGTGAACAATGATGAAATTCGCCATAAATTATTTAAAATGTCTGATTTGTTTACATAACTCACATGGACAATATCCAATATGGCCGACTTTCAATTCAATTGATTGAATATTACTCGGTATTAATCCGCTTTTATAATTGAAGTATGTATGGCTAAAATTCAATAAATATTGATAAACTGTGTAGAGAAAAATAAATGTTATTTGATGAAAGTGTATTCAGTTTATTTCAGCAGAAGTAAAGTTATCATATGTATTGAAGATTGTCTGCACTTTTTTTGTGCGGGGTAACCAAAGTACGCATTAACTGATTTGGGGCTCACCATGGGAAATTTATTGAAGGCCCTGATTAAAAATGTCATACAATACCCATTTTTGACGTGTTGGCATAAAATAAAAGGCAAATTTGTTTGTTTTTTAGTGGAAGATGGGCTGCGCCACTCGTGAAAATATCACATAATTATGGTGTTCACTCGATGAAATAAATTCTCATCTTCTACAAAAACAAACAAATATCCTCTATATATTGTAACGAGAATAATTCATAATTATGTATTCAATAATCATAAAAAATGAAATTTTACCGTTTAAACAATCTGTTACAAAATAATTTAATTTAGTCACATTTGTTGTCCATTTAGTGAAAATAAGTGACATTACTACGATGTTTGACCAGATAAGTTTGTCTAAGACAAAGTGGACTGCAAAAGAGTCAGGAGGGGGCTCAACAATTTTTAGTATTTTGTTTTAACCAATGATTCTTTGAACGACCTTTCGATCAAATTCCTGTTGTAATGTGAACTGTTCTTGAAATATTTCTTATCATTAGAACTGTTCAAGAGAGAAAATGGTGAGAACTTATTCATAAAATATTCTGGAACAAGTTGAAAACCTATTTGAGAACTGTTCTTGAGGGTTCAGTATACTTAAAATGTTGATTATTTTCTCATGTAACATTTCTTAAAACATTCTTTATATGTACTTGACCATTTAAAGAACACTTCCAGATCTGTACCTTGTCTGATCCTTGAACAGACTTGCAACTGTTCTTGCACTTGTCTAGAAAATTTCAACTGGAAACTGTCTTTCCGTCAGTCGATATTTGCCATCACCACATAGCTTCAGAGCCTCCTTTCGAAAATCTGCACTTTTTATTTTTATAAAGTTTAATTTCTCATTGTTTTCTTTAAATTCTGTTCATGTGTATCCTTTTCAAAATCATTTTCTTACGGGACGTTGTCATATGGGTAACTGGCACCGACAATAAATTAACTCAAATAGATAGACAGACATTGGCTAGCTTGTTACTGACCGCTCATGTCAGTAATACAAAGTCATTAGGTTTTTCATGTCCGGCAGCAATAAATTATAATATTAAGACCTTTTCTGCTACAGTTCTTTTCTTTCAAAATGTTTTTCTTGATAGTTTCTATGTTATGATATTAAGGCTTGATCACACAGGAACTAGATAAATTGCCTTAGTAACATTTTATACTATATTTATATCCAGTTTTCAGTGATGACTTTCAGAGATTTTGGCTGCCTGATTCATACGTTTATCAAATTTGCAGAAAGCTGGTATAGTAAAAACTAAGTCAGAATGCTAGAATATAAGAAAACCCTACGGGCCCTGATACATATTTGATAATCAGTCTTATTTATCTGAAAGAATGTTTTTATAATGATGTTTAGTTCTTCTCTACAGGTCAACGAGTTCAATTGTGCAAAATCACAAGGTGAATAGTTAAATTAAAAGCAAATTATTTGAAGTCTCTAGAGGCTATATTTAAGTCAGAAGTCATGAAGCGTGTCGGGAAGATTGTCTTAATCACCTTTGTGATAGGTTTGAAATTCTATCATGTGGGACCAAATTCATATTCACGAGCTTTGGTCATTGGAAAACCTGAGAACGTGTGTAGAGGACTCATTTGTATTTCTATTTGATAATCATTAAAAAAATAGGAATGATGGTTCTCTCCTGGTTCATGTTCATATTTCTCAATTTGGCGTTAAGTATGAGCTGGTGATGTAAATCTGACCAACTTGTCTCAGGTTCAGTCATGAATAAAATTGTTCCCACCATGGCCTTGTCATCTGACTGGCTGTCAGTGATACTTACCTTTAAAATAAAAAATACAACATTTTATGTAACTTGGTGGTTACGTTTGCTGACGATTATTTTGATCTTAACATAATACAGTTGTTTTAAGAGATTTTTGAATGTATTTTGCTAGTTCTTGCCTACTTTAATGTTGGTCAGTGATGAAATTTAGTTCTTTGTTATGCAATAAGCTAACGTATAAGACCATAATGGCAATATTTGACCAAATAAAGCAGCTTTACAATTACTATTATCAATTTACAGCAAAGATCATGTCTCGTATGTAGTAACTTTGCATTATTGCTTTTGAAGAGATGAACGATCAGATCCTTTGACAGCTGATTGTTATTGTATGCGATCTTAATAGCTCTGTTGATATTTAGAAATATTGTCTGAATTATTGATGTGTTCCTAATGTCTGATGAAATTTCCTTTATTGCTTTAGATCATTATTTCTCTCTAGAAACACAGCCACATACAACACAATTCAGAGACGTGTTTCATTTTGTTGTATATATTCGCTGTCGACAAACGCTACTTCTCGATCTCCCAGCCAACATATTTGTTCTCCTTTCCCCCTGCATTATTGATAGGGTATTTTCCAATTCAATTGCAGTCATCAACTGCTGAATGAAGTGTTCCTGGGATTTTTAACTCTCATTTGAGAGATAAGGTCAGTTCTTCAAGGAAGCCAATAATCTGTGTAAAATATCTGCATTGCAGACTGAAGTACGCTTGGCTGATATAAATGGGCGCAATAAACTGTTATTGTTACATATCGAATTTTCAGTCAGCTAGACTGACTACATCCTTTACAATGAAGACTTGCAGATTCCATAGATTTTATTTTAAATAAAGAATCATAAATAAAGTCTTACTTTTACACAAAGTATTACGTTATATTTTCTTGCCTACCAAAATGTGATTTATTTTGAAAAGTTCCAACTATATGATTACAGCTACTATCCAGAATTTTCAGTTGAAGGAAAGTATACTTTCTGAGAGCATATATTCATGTATTACTTATATTTAGACTGGCTTGGAAACTGAGATTACCATTTTTCACCTTCTTTCTCGTCTCAGAGGGATGACAATGTACGAGGGCTATTTAATAAATTCGCAGAATCGCACTGTTTTTACCACCTTCGTGAATCACTTCTCGAGATACGTTTACTTATGGGGAAATTACTGACCAAATGTTATAGTGATATATGGATCAGTTAATTTTACATGGAACGTTTAAGAAGAGTATTGTGTAATACTTGAAGCACGCCGACGTCCACGCAACGTCATCTAAACAACGAATTGAAGATTACACTCTTTCACCACTAGTGATCACACACTTTCTCTATCTGTGTGTTCTCATTGGATGATGAAGTGCTTTCTCTTGACTTTATTCATAATTCTGACGATGTTTCAAAGCTTTGTCATTCTTACGGTCCGAAAAACCCACGTATGTCCGACGACCTGGTCTTTTGTCATCAAACACGGAGGTTCTACCGTCACTAAATATTTCATGTCATTTGTACACAAATATCTTTCTACACTTCGGTAATGTATTCAATATTTTAATTTGTTTAAGTGTTTCGAGCAAGTTTGAGTCGAACACAAATTTTTACAACAGAACGTAATTAAATACCGTCCGTTGACGTCAAGCAATATTGCAACGTCATGGCGATAAAATGCTGATGAAGGGAACCGTTCAACACGTCAACAAACTGACAAGATATAGCTTCAAGACATGACGTTAACGCCAGTTTCGCGCTAAAATTTTCTGACTATTCCACAGCACTCTGAGTTTGTTTGAAATGGACGCAAATATAGCGTGCTTCAAGTTGCTAAATAGTTGTTGTTATAGATACCACTAAAACTTCAATGAGTTGAAGAAAAAAAAATCATTTCAAAATATCAAAGAATATGTTTCAAACTATTTGTGCATTTAGTTTCATGAAATTTGATTGAAAAATGAAGTTTTAACAAAAGAATTCCGTGAATATAGGGAACACCCCTCGTATTTGCAATGGAGATTGTTCTTTGGAGCTTATTAATGTTTTCGTTGAAGTAGAAGCGGCTGCAACTCTCATGGGGCATTCTGCTGACACATTGCAAACAAACAGGGATCTCATTAATGTATGGGGTGTAAATCAGAAATAAAATGTTTGTGGCATAAAACACCTCTTGAGGTTAGAATATGGTTTATTGGTTCCTAACGTGCAACATATATTCCAATGCTAAGTTCTATTGTTATAAACCTTGGTCTTGCTTTGGAAAAGCAAATATTTTCAAAGTTTGGTTCTTTCATCTCCGTGTTGCCATACTCTTCTATCTGAGACAATTAGTACTTTTTTCTCTTACTTTAAAGGTATCTCACAATTAAAAACTAAAACTTTTCCGAACCTCCAATTATCTTAGAGGTTTGTTTTCAGTTCTATTGCATAAGTCTTTAATTGCTAGCAGTTGTTATATTTCAAAGTCACCTAAGCCTGGTAAAGTTAAAGATCATATGGAGTTGACCGATTTCATTTCTCGTAAGTGTCAAACAATCCGTGTTTTCCGTTGAATTATTTTATGGCGACATAATGTCATGTCTGTTTTCAGGCAACACAACAGGTCAGCAGAGACAAGACCCACGTTTAGTTTGTTTTGTAAGGGGGAGATGTGGTAATAGGCTGTTATTTATCTTCACTTCGTGACGTTAGGATAATAATTTACATATAATGCTATAATCTAGTATCCTAAATTCAGGCTAATTCCTTTATATGGAAGTAAAGTCTGATATTAAGGCCCTTTCAAGGAATTCCAGCATAGTGACATTTTTAAGCTTTCAGAGTACAGCTAGTGATAACCCATCCTTTGAAAAAATTCCCAAACATTTAACCAGACAGCGCAATCTTTTAATCCATTTAATAAACAGCCGAATAAAGTGACAGATATCAAACGTGGTGCAGTAGATACAAAAACAATCCGATTAAAGAATTGTGCATAATGATTATGATGTCTCTAGTCAATTTAGAACACTCGACAGTGGACCAGGTAAGACTATTTATTTATTTATACTTCCGTTGTTTTATCTACCCTATTTTCATTTTCAGTATGCTCTTAAAAACTTCACACAAGTCATTAGTGCCAGGCCTAGTTATCCAAAGCTTCAACTGTTTTTGGTTCTTTGAATTTAGGCAGAGTTGTTGCCCTTTAAGTTTTCTCTGCTGCGTTTTTTACCCTTCAACAGTCAGACGTATCTCAGAATTGCATAGCAGAAGACATTTGTGCCAAGGCTAATTTTGAATAATTCAACATTAACGGTGGAATCGTGTGGTAGGAGCTTTGATTTTCTCTTGGAAAAAATTCTAGTTGCCAAGTAATATTCTGCTGATTACTAACCTCTAAGACAACAGTCTTGTTCTGCTAATATTGGCATCATTATTAATTGATCAGCCTCATGCTGTCAGCATGACTTTGAGGAAAAAGAATTGTTAGAGACCTTGATCAGAAATCAGACAAATGTGTTTTTCAGTAGAGCTCAAACGTTTCTGTTTCAGAACAAATGTGTTGGGGTTGCAAAAATACTAGCTAATAAATTTAAAGATTACTCTAAAATCATTGATATAAATGATGCGTCTCAGTCATTCTAATACGTCTCGTTAAGAATTACCTCTCCGTGTTGCCTAATATAGAAACAATCTAAGCCTATTACTGCTTCTATGGCATACTGTTTAGAAGACAAACGGCAAAAATATACCAGAAAACAGTGATTATAATGTTTGTTCCTATAATATGTTACCTAGTCTCTTTATCTGACTCTGTAGATCTTAGGCTAACTTAGGTGGCGACTTTGACATATTTCTCAATATAGCGGTGTTTCTTTAATGAAGAACGTTTTCCCATGGAGTTGAGTCGTTTTGTTTTCATGTAAAATAAATACATTTCATATAGTTGTCTTTTATTTCATTTTAACGGAATTGAGACTTAATTTAACCAGGAACTAATTACTTCCTGTTATTTCTCCAAAATGATGAAATTGTATCACCATCATCATAAAAAAAATGCTGAAAACGTATTTGAAAAATAAAACCCTTAAAATATCTTTCATAAATAGAAATTAGCATTTTAGCATGGTTGTCAGACAAAAAGATGATACTTCTAAAGTGATAAAACTGTAAATAGATATGTCAAGTGTCAGATATTACGTTTTTTATAGTTTAATGTGTTCATTGACAGTTCAGTATTTAAGATTTAGCAAATTATTCAGGAAATTTAAAACAATTGTTTATGTCGGACTAACCTCTCGTAAGAAGAATATTGGTCAACGTTTTCAAATTTGACATTTTTGCAAACGTTTATTGTGCTAAAAAGTATCTGTGGCAGTCGTTTTTCTGGTTTCCTTATGATATTTTGTAATGGGATGTTTAGCTTCGAAACTGAAAAAAAAAACATATGTTTAATTCAAAGTTATAAAAGCATTAAAAATAGTATGTTTACTGGTTAACATCATCATGCATTTAGAAATGAGGTAATGACCTTACTAACTATATTCCGTAGGTGTTATATTGGTCTCTGGTAGAATAATTACAGAGGACAGACATATTTGCTCGAGGCTGTCGTCCTATAGTCTGTAATCAGAAAGAGCAGAAACTTGCGTTTGAGTTGATTTACTGTAATCTTTATAATTATTTCCTGTAGGAAAAATAAATGATCAGAATCGACCTAAAAGTGTGTGTTGTGTATTGGCAAATCTTTATAAGTACTAGAATTACTTTAAAAATGCATTTTCCCAACTGATATTATATCGGTTATCCACAATGCAAATTGCATGTTTAGTAAATTGTCATTGTGTAATGTGATAAATTTTCAATGGTTCAGTTAATGTACGGTACATTGTGTAACAATGTCTGATGATTTATTTTACGAGACACATCAATTAAAGGAAACCTGATATAGATGAATTGTTGCCCTGAATGTTGGTAGGCAAAAAATTGTCTAGCAACAACTCTAAATAATATTAATAATTGTCAAGCCATATTAAAGAATTCTTTAGTATTGACTGAATAGGTTGTGCTTTTAACTCTTTTGTGACTAATTTTAGATAAAGATGAAATGTTTAAATGTTATGCGGGAGGTTGTCAAATGAATATCATACACTTGTCCTCTTTTTTTAATTCTTGCATACCAGACTGGACGACTATCCAGTATTTTCCAGCTACTAACTTGATTGTACTTTCCCATGATGCAATGCATTATGTGTTAGACGACGTCCTTGACTCTGAATAAGTAGAAAGCCATCAGAAATTTTCTTTAAAATATGTATGCTGTATTACTGAAAAAATGTGTAGACAACAAGTGTTATGCTTGTATTATATTTTTGGGAAATATCAATCATGTTTTATATATAAAGTTTCATTCATTTGTTTCAGGGTAGAAATCAGGTGATCCGTGACTTCGGCAACTATATTTATCTGGATCCCGACAGAATTCTCCACCAAAATACAGTTGTCATGTTGCCGGATCAAATTCTTGCATACTATACAAGTCAGTTCAGGCATTTTGCTTTTTAGATATATCCTGAAGTTACATCCCCTTGTTTGCGTCTTGTAGCAGGGTAGTAGCTCTTGAACAACTGCAATAGGTAGTAAATACAGGTTTTTTGAGAGAATATCACGCAGATTAGATCATGATTTTCTTGGTTTTTGTCAATTTCACCCTGATAGCCCTGTAAAATGAACGGGATGTCTTGTCTTTCTGCTGAATGATTACAATGCTAGAACCTTTGATTGTCATTTGAAGCTGCATATATAAGGCTTGTTCGAAGAAGTCATTTCCATGCAGAAAACTCTAAATAGATATGTCAAGTGTCAGATATTACGTTTTTTTATAGTTTAATGTGTTCATTGACAGTTCAGTATTTAAGGTTTAGCAAATTATTCATGGAATTTTAAACATTTGTTTATGTCGGACTAACCTCTCGTAAGAAGAATATTGGTCAACGTTTTCAAATTTGACATTTTTGCAAACGTTTATTGTGCTGAAAAGTATCTGTGGCAGTCGTTTTTCTGGTTTCCTTATGATATTTTGTAATGGGATGTTTAGCTTCGAAACTGAAAAAAAAACATATGTTTAATTCAAAGTTATAAAAGCATTAAAAATACTATGTTTACTGGTTAACATCATCATGCATTTAGAAATGAGGTAATGACCTTACTAACAATATTCCTTAGGTGTTATATTGGTCTCTGGTAGAATAATTACAGAGGACAGACATATTTGCTCGAGGCTGTCGTCCTATAGTCTGTAATCAGAAAGAGCAGAATCTTGCGTTTGAGGTGATTTACTGTAATCTTTATAATTATTTCCTGTAGGAAAAATAAATGATCAGAATCGACCTAAAAGTGTGTGTTGTGTATTGGCAAATCTTTATAAGTACTAGAATTACTTTATAAATGCATTTTCCCAACTAATATTATATCGGTTATCCACAATGCAAATTGCATGTTTAGTAAATTGTCGTTGTGTAAGATGATAAATTTTCAATGGTTCAGTTAATGTATGGCACATTATGTAACAATGTCTGATGATTTATTTTGCGAGACACATCAATTAAAGGAAACCTGATATAGATGAATTGTTGCCCTGAATTTTGGTAGGCAAAAATATTGTCTAGCAACAACTCTAAATGATATTAATAATTGTCAAGCCATATTAAAGAATTCTATAGTATTGGCTGAATAGGTTGTGCTTTTAACTCTTTTGTGACTAATTTTAGATAAAAATAAAATGTTAAGATGTTATGCGGGAGGTTGTCAAATGAACATCATACACTTGTCCTCTTTTTTTAATTCTTGCATACCAGACTGGACGACTATCCAGTATTTTCCAGCTACTAACTTGATTGTACTTTCCCATGATGCAACGCATTATGTGTTAGACGACGTCTTTGACTCTGAATAAGTAGAAAGCCATCAGAAATTTTCTTTAAAATATGTATGCTGTGTTTCTGTAAAAATGTGTAGACAACATGCTTGTATTATATTTTTGGGAAATATCAGTCATATTCTATAAAAAAAATTTCATTCATTTGTTTGAGATAGAAATCAGGTAATCCGTCACTTCGGCAACTATATTTATCTGGATCCCGACAGAATACCCCACCAAAAATCAGTTGTCCTGTAGCCGGATCACCTGATCCGCACTCGATCAAATTCTTGCATACTATACCAGTCAGTTCAGCCATTTTGCTTTCTTAATATGTCATGAATCTACATCCCCTTGTTTGCGTCTTGCAGCAGGGTAGTAGCTCTTGAACAACTGCAGTTACATCCCCTTGTTTGCGTCTTGCAGCAGGGTAGTAGCTGTTGAACAACTGCAGATACATCCCCTTGTTTGCGTCTTGCAGCAGGGTAGTAGCTGTTGAACAACTGCAGTTACATCCCCTTGTTTGCGTCTTGCAGCAGCGTTATAGCTCTTGAACAACTGCAGTTACATCCCCTTGTTTTCGTCTTGCAGCAGTGTAGTAGCTGTTGAACAACTCCAATAGGCAGTAAATACAGCTTTTTTGAGAGAATATCTCACAGATTAGATTATTATATCCTTGGTTTTTGTCAATTTCACCCTAATGGCCCTGTAAATTGACGGGATGTTTTGTCTTTCTGTTGACTGATTACAATGCTAAAACCTTTGATTGTCCTTTGAAGCTGCATCAGGCTTGTTCGAAGGAGACAATTTCATGCAGAATGAAAAAACTTTTTCGTATTAAACCGCTAGGTCAAGAGCTCTGAAATTAGAAAAAGTCCAGATATTTGATGATAAGAAGAGCTCTAACACGATTGTATATAGAGTGAACCTATCCTAGGGTCAAAGGAGCTTTACAGCTTTTAGAACCATTGGTTTTGATCAGCACAAATCCCACAACTGATTTTATTTTGCATTATATTATTCTTTTCACATTGAAATATGCTTGTTTATATGTATGTTTTAACCTGAATAAACATATATCTATCTAAAGCTGGCCCCGCCCAAGGGGCCGTTTGTTTTTACATATATTTATATTGGGGTATTTGAAAAGTCTTTATGTCAGAAACCACACGACCACACGTTAAGATAATAGTGTGTGACATTGGGTTACGTCTCAGATCACAGCCCTAGAGTCAAACATTATAATTCTGAGTGCAAATTTCAACTGTTAAAGCCGACCTTGATTTTCTGACCAACATGATGTTTTCGAAACTATGCCAATGTCTATGCAATTTGGTCGATATATACAGTTTTTAACGTAAATTTAAAACCACCATTGATTAAACTTGAACTTGACCTTGACCTTTTTGCTTAGCTATTGTAATTTGAACTATATCTATAATTTTGCTTACACCTTTTGCTTCAATTTTGACTGTGTCTGACCTTGACCTTCTAACATAATTTCCTACTGAAGGTAGAGCAAACAATTTTCATAAACAACCGCATGCCAGGGGCAACTTCTTCAAATGATATTCACAAGCATAAAATTTGTTGAGATGATAAAGATAAGGAGCCATGTAATGAACTTGCTATTAAATGAAGATAAATCTAAATATCTGAGTATGCTATACTTAAGTTTAATGTCATTCACTTGCGTTGACTCTTTGTGATAAAATCTTAAATCTTTTTTTCCTCCTACTAGTACACCTAGAAAAATCTTGAATGAAAGTCGAATATTAAATTCCTAAGTGAGTGATTGATAAAAGCATTAAATAACATGGTACCGTTTACTGAAGATTTTAAAGAATGTTTTCAGTTTTTTTTTCCAGTAAAATGTCTTCGATTGAATCCCTTGGTATTGTGTTTTAAACACTTGTTTCTTGTTTTGTATTTCCCTTTTTCATCTAGCCCTCCTTAAATGTTAGCTATGAGTGAAATAAATTTCATAGACGGATATCTAAAATTTGTATAAAACTAATTACAGGCTTATAAAAGACATGTTTATAGTACTTTATTTCTGTAGAACTACTTCACATATCTCAAGAATTATAAACATGTTTCTCTAAACTTCTGTAAGTATGTTAGGAAAGAATGTCATACAATTATCATATATCAATAACTATCTTCTTCACAGGTTAAAACCTTTGTAATTCTTAAAAAGCTCTCTGATTCTTGTCGACTAACAAAAATAGCACTGCCACAAATGCCTGGTATTATGTATTGGGTCAAAGAAACAATGTAAATAGGGATCTTTTATGGTTAAATCTTTACCACAGAGTAAAGAGTATTGGAAATAAAAGATATCAACGGTGTAAAAATGGACATAAAGAATAGAGAAAGTCTTGAGAATATATTCTGCATTTGAGTTGTTGCTTATGTATTACGTCATACGTCGTAAGTTAGCATCTGATCCTGTCTATTTCTGTTCATCTCAAGAGCATAAGAAGTACGAAGATTGTCGGCAGAACAACGCATTCAACCAGTATGTCAGTGATCAGATTTTATTGCACAGAAATCTCAAAGATGTCAGGGATCTGAGTAAGTTTACATTGAATGTATATGACATAAAAATGTTGCCTTACTTAGAAAAAAACTTAACTTGTAATATTGTATTTTACAATATTTGGCAAATATCTCCCTTTTCACCAAAGAGTAACAAACCACTGCTGTGTGAATGACTTGTATACAAAGTTAAATTATAGCTCCGAACTTCATGATGCTCATTAGAACAAGAATATTCTATTATAAAACAAAGTCTATATGACGAGTACGGCATGATTCCTTGTCATTAATATTCAGATTTGAAAATGTTGACAGCAGTCATTATATTGAGCACCTATATCAACAATCTGCTTTCTTAGTTAATTTCCTAGTGACTAATTTCATACATAATATTGAAATATGAACCTATGTACAATGTAAAATTCTAATAGTTTAGATAAAATCAAATGAATAAGGTTATTTGAGAAAATTGTGCTTTGAAACAATTATGTGGTCACCTTTTGTCTGCCATCTTGACCTTGATGTTGTGCCATGCATATTTTAAGTACATAGTCTCATGGCAGTAATTATTTGTGCCAAGTTATTTAAACTCTTCCATAAAGTCAAAAAGTTATGGAGAACATTTAACCTTGACCTTGGGGGTAACAACCTGGATGCGGGGTTCTGCACATCGTGTCATAGTGGTGATCGTTTGTGCAAAGTAATTAAAAACTTTTCGCAAGCCAAGTCAGTAAGTTATATAGCAGACGTGAAATGTGGATATTTGACCTTTATGTGTGACCTTGACCTTGTGGGTAGCAATCCAATTATTGTGCTCTGCACATCGTCTCATAATGGTGATCACTTGTGCCAAGTTATTTAAAAAAATTTCCAGCGGTTTAAAGGTTATGGAGCGGACACGAAATGTACACTTTTTAACACTTGACCTTTAAGTGTGACCTTGATTTTGGGGGTAGCAACCCAATGATTGCGCTCTGCACATCGTCTGATAATGGTGATCACTTGTGCCAAGTTATTTCAAAAAAAAATTCAGCAGTTTAAAAGTTATGAAGCGGACACGAAAGTGTTACGGACGGACAGACGGACGGACGGACAGACGGAAGCCATTCCTATAATCCCCTCCCAGCTTTGCGGAAGGGGATTAACTAGATACTTTGAACACCCTACCCTTTCAAACAAATTGACCTTTATCGAAGCTATTCAAATTGTGACTCCAGCGTTCAACTGATTTTACAGTCATTTCTAAGAAAACAAAATACACTGATCAAGACTTACGGTTATTTTCTGTTGTTTAGTAGCTCACATTAATCGCAATGTTCCATGTTAACCGTCTGCGAACAGAGTACTGAAGACCATTTGTATCCTGTACTGTAGTAGCTCCCAGCAAAAGCAACGCCTGCAACAAGCTGTCTTCTTACGTACAAGAATATAAAACTATAGAAGTCAAGTATGTAACCGTCAATACCCAATAAAGGGTAGTATTAAAATAATTATTATTCTAGGAAAAGGGTCCGTCGCCACATCAGTACACTTGAGAACAAAACTAGATAGATAGCCTAGGAGTACAGCAAAGATGTATTTTATCAGGTTTTGTATGCATTTTGTGATTTGTCAGAGCTTACTGAGAGTTTATCATTTCGATTCCTTGTTCAAGTTTGCAGAAAATTTGTTAAGGAAAAAAAACAAATGAGTAACCATGTCATGTCTTTGAGAAGTTTTGTAAACAGGTCCACATATTTGTATATAAATTACCATGCAACTATTACAGAATGTTTGACGACCGTTTAATTGTGCAACAACGTTATTTGCATCAGGGATTGTTCACGAATTATTGTTAATCCTTACTGATTCTCTAGACACCGGTTTTACTTAATCTTCATGTCGTTTCTGAATGAATGACTCAATTTAATCATCTCAAGGTCAACCTTGAAATTATCACTTATGGTTCATCACAAGATGAACAACTCAAATCAAATGCAATATGTTTGAAGCCTCTATTGGCTACATGTAAGTCAATAATTATATTGCTTGTCAGAAAGATTGTCTTAATGACATCAGGATAGGTTTGAAATTTTATCATATGGAACTTAATTTCATTGCCTTTGGTCCTGGGAAAAGCTGAGAAAGTCATTAGAAGCTTCATTTGAGTTTATTTAACTTATAAGAGTAATGTTTTTGTCCCAGTTCGAATTTGTCGATTTGTCTTTGAGTAGTTCTTCTAATATAAGCTGGTGTTGTAAATTTGAACCACTTAAAAGCTGTTCAAACTTGACTTAAAAGTCATTTGAATGAATCGTAAGATATAGAGTGATGGTAATTTCATAGCTCATGTTTGAATCTACCAACTACGTACTGATTTTGCAACATTGTTCATTACAAAAAGGGACCATAATGTTATGATTATTAAATCATTTTAATTTAACAGTTTTCTTTATATAGTGTCAGTAATTTTGATTTTAAAGCATATCAAGATTGTTAATGCTTTTTTTAGGACATATAAGTGCATTTATAAGACTTATTTATAGCAATGCTTCATATTAAAGTTAGTCATTCAAACAATTCTTGAGTCATAAAGAATCTTTGTCCCCGAAAATCTTGCTTCTTGTCACGCCTTAGAGCTAATGTTTCACTTAACTGAAATTGTGAAAAAATCTGTTTCTTTAAACAGACTATAGGGGCTAAAAGTGTCTTGGATTTCTCATATCTGACAACCTGATGATGAAACATTTCACAGTCGACCATATAAACTACATTACTGGAGTTAGCAAGCCAGATTCCATTCAAACAATTGTTAGCTTTGATTCTTGCTGTGTGTCAAGGGGAATATGGTTATAGTAAAAGAAGAAAATTCATTAGCAACCATTGTGTATCAGTGTTTTATTATTATGTTCCCCGTCGTACTTTTGATATGATTTCATAAAAACGTCAGTCATCGATGTAATTAAACTTTCAATAGAATTATCAAGTTATTATATAGGAAAATTATTGATCGAGGTATTTTATTAATAGGTATTTGTGAACTGAAGTTTCTCTTGTTAGAATTTAAGCTAGTCACTCATACGATACTCCGGCCGTAACACAAAATTTAATCGATTCACTAGGAAGACATATCGGTCCTCAAAAGTCTAAATGCCTGCTGGGTCGGTCATGAATAAATTGAAATAGCAATGCTCTGTGATTCAATGTAAGAGGTTGCGTTTGTTCAAATTAAAGCGGAAGTTACTTCATCATTTCATTCTAATCTGCAGACTGTTTTTTGTTTATCTTGCACACACCCGATACTCATTTACCTATAATTCTTTTTGAACGTGGTTGTTCTGAGAATGAGCTTGACCTCCATCTGGCCTTAATTATTGAAGATCTTATCATTTATCCTAATCAGCAATGCCCCATGTGTCTTTATACGTTTTGCTATTACTTAATTTCTGCCACTCTCAATCAAAACCGGCCCATGAACAGTAACCTGTTTACCTGTTCCTCGGAGCATTGCAAGGTGGGTTTTCAGTTCACTTTGTTTTGAAATTGTTAGGTGCATATATTTGTGAAGAAGACTGTAACCAAATAAGCTATTTGATATATTTCCTGTAGAACTTTGTCTGAAAACATTATAGGACTTTAGAGAAACTGGTACGAAAAATGTCTCTAAAATTTAAGGGGGATTTGTGATTGTTTGCAGTACCCATTCTGTTTGATGTAATTATCACAGATATGGCTTTTTAAACAATGCAGCTTCATGTTTTTTATGGGCACACAAAGGGTAGGTGAGCAAACTTACAGTTGAAATGAAGAAATTGTTCACAACATCTAATGATTAGTAATCATTACCTATGCAGAAAGAAAGAACTTTCACTGTATATATGTAATGTTTTATTTTATGATTGATAGTAAACACTCGTTTTTGACTGTTCAGCTTGAAACCTCTTTTTTCACATGAGTTTAAATATCATTTAGTTGATTAAAACAGACAACTTTTGAGCCCTACACCTGAAAATAGACAAACCAACAAATATAGAACGCGTTGCTTGAAACTTCAAGCATCAAAGAAAAAAGACAAATTTTGCAGAATTGAGGGGAATTGTCTGTTAAAGGCTTTGACTTTAGAATATCCCAAGTTGAAATATTCATTTCTGAGACAGTTTGATTTAGTGCATTTCTGTCGTATACACCTTCAGGCTACAGCAGCGTAATTGAATGAAATTCTGCTTTCTTTTCATCTTCTTCCTTTAGGAAATCGGCTTGATGCCAGTTATTTGGGTCATAAAACAGAGTTTAGTAGTGTTTGATTACCAAATTTACAGAATTCTGATCGATACATCAGTGTTTATAAGTAAAGTTTCTAATTATATCATGATTGGAACATTAGGCGAAAATAACAGAGTCTCTCCCTCTAAATTTAATGATGTTCAAGAGAACATGACGCTCTTCCACAATACTGAAATTTATTCATCAAAAGTGGTCAGCCCTAGCTTACAAAAACAAGTTTGAATGCGGATATAAATTGCAGATTTATAGTGTTTATTGAATGTCGTTTTAGAAATGTGATAGTTTTATTTCTTGGATGTAGGATATATGGTTGTAGTTACTTGCAAAGATTGTAAAGAATGGTTTAAAACATAAACTATTTTGTACAGTCTTGTTGCTATTTAGATATTTATATTTTCTTACAGATTCTTTAACATTGAAAAATATAAATAAGTTAATGACAAGCTGTTTTATTTATAATAAAGGTCATACATGAATTTCGTATGTTTCTACTCATTATCATACCAGTTGTTAAAATGTGTTGTTACAGATAACTGAACTGAACGAATCTTCAACAGAAAGTATTCACATTGTATATTTTAAAAATGCAAAGTATATGGCCTATAATTATTTCAATGCTGTTCAAACTTAATCAACCTATAAAGTAGTTTATGTTTCTGTGCTAACAATCTTTTATAATGAAATAAAACTTCGGTACTGTAATAGCTGAAAATATTCCCTAGCACTCTTAAGAGATGGAAATCTTGTGAAAAGATGAGATCAAAATTCATTTGTTTCACAGTCATAAACAAAATATTTGAAAGCTAATGAATTATAGCCTCTAAGTGGGTCTATATCTTCTGGTGTTTTTTTCTTTTCTGTTGATGTAATAGATGTCTGAATGATCTAAAACATAATAGGTACATTCTCAGAAATAAATTACCATGCAGTTTTCTACTACTAAAAGTAAAACGTAGGAATAAGGAATTAAAGTGCTAACAATGTTTTCAATGATTACAGAAAACCTGTGTTTATATAACAATAAATAAAATTTAAAAGGCACGTGCTTTTCGTTAGTCTTCATTGTTACACGTAAATATTTATCTTTAGCGGCAAGGTCAGTCACACTCCAGTGTTCTTTGATTTTTTCAGGAGTGAGATAGTCCCAACTTAAACATTTATTTTCCTTGGTTCAGTCTCAAGGTATGTATTTTCAAAGTATAATAGCTTAAATTGTTTAAAAGAAAATGGACTCATAACAAATGAAATGAAGCTTTTCCTTAACTGCGAAGCCATTTTTACAACTTATACAAATATATGTCAACATAACCTCTGAGGAACCTGTTATCTAGTTGAAAGATACTTTTATCAAATAAAAATAACACTGAGGCACTGTTAAAGAAGGTTTTAGAGAAATGAGAATTAGACTCTATCTGACATTTCAAATTAACAAACTAGATTGATATTGACGTGATGATTTTACCAGATACCCACGGGACATCTCAATTTCTTGTTAAGATAGTTAACTTTAAATTCATTTCGTGTGTTATGTAATATAGAGACATCCGTTTATCACCACTACTGAGAGTGAAAATGTATCGTTTTTGTAGCAATTTGTATTTTTTTCTGTCTCAACTGTAGTTTAAGAAGGAAACCAGTTAGACGGCCATATTAATCTACACACTTAATAAGATACTAAGCTGAACATAAATTAGTGGCAGTAACATACAAGATCCAGTAAAAAAGCAAAGCGGTTCTTTAGGGCTGGAAGTTTTGAAAAAGAAAAAAGAGAAGGGATTAACATATACAGTATGCATTTCCATAATGCCAATTATTATTTCGAAATTCAAATAGGATATATTTCTAGATAGAAACGTTTTCTTCAAAACTCATGCATTTTATAGCCCTTTAGAGCACAAGGTCATGTGATGACTTTTGTAATTGGTCCTTGTCCATTATCACTCATCCATCAAAAGTTTGCTTAAAATGACATTCATATACCATCTGAAACCTTACTTTGATATTTCTGTAGTGAAGCTCTGAATCATTTCGTCGAATTTTATGTCATTATTGATTTCTATAGCAAATTGAAAAAATAAAAAGGTTTTCTTGCTTAAAACCAAAAAGGCATGATGTGAAATGCTGTGTATATTTTGTCAGGGGACATTTCAAAGTTACTTCAGAATATGTTTCGTAAGCTCTGACATTTTGTGTGAAGCGTTTTCTGACAGACCTCAGTAAAATTGTTTAAGTTGTTCCTCTTGACCGAGGGTCAAATGTTTAATATAAACTTATTAAAGCAAACTTTCTAAAATGTAGTTTTAAATCACAGGGCCGTCGGCTCCTATCGTTGGTGTGTACCATCGTGCAACGGACAAATATCATAAGTAATCGTTGTTTTCTTAAGATATTAAGTTATATATAGTTCTAGGCGCTCTAAGTATTTGCCTCGTTGAAAAATACTTTTTAAGTTAAACTTTAAATAGATGTCCCAAAATATCTTTTGTAGAGTAATTTGTATTTTCTTGTAGATATGGATGTGTGATGTAGCTTTAGAAACTCTTGATTTGAGGACTCACATAAAATCTTTTCTTATTACAGCAATCATCAGATGGTGATATGTATAATGTCCTCAGTAGTTTTCTCAGAAGACATTTTTGAGTAATTTACTTTCAGCTGAAACATGGTCACAGACATGACCCTCAATGTCGGAATGTAAGTGTTTTCCTTAGAATACTGTTAAGTACTTCCCAGCTGTATGTAGAATACCCTCCAACATTAATAGTAACTGAATTCACAATGATCTACTATATACATTTAAAATTGTTTTCACAATAAAATGTTTAAGCTATAAAAGCATACTATTAAGATTTGCTGAGTTTTCAAGAGAGCATTTCTATAGTTCTTGTCACTTTTTCAGGCTAACCTAACTGTACTTTTATTGATTGTCCAAATAATCGTTTCAAACATATACTGTGCTGGCAGTCATATTCTAAATGTAATTTTGTTTTAAAAAGGTCTTAACTTTTTAATGAAACAAAATCAAATCTTTGAGGAATTGTCTATCAGGTGAACACATATATCTTTTATTTGGTCAAAGTTGTGAAACGTTTTCCCTTTTCTTTCAGATACGTTGCAAAGCTAAGAAATGTGTATTAACAATGCATTGGATAATCAAAAGTACCACAAGCCAGTTAACATGTGGTCATGTCATAACCAGGATGGAAACAAATACTTGATGCTAAAAGTAAGCCACGATGACAGCTATAAGGACTTCTCTGAAGCAGAAATTGTGAAAATCCACCTGTGTCATGACCAGAAAGGCAAGCAATTCTGTACTTAATGAAATAAGTTGATGATCTTATTTGAAAGATTCTCAAGAAATTAAAATTTGAAGTGCAAGACGTTCATTTCGTTTTATCGGAGATTAAGTCTGTTTTCGTCTTTGATTTTCTCTGTTTTGGTGACAATTTTTCATTCGAGCTTGAGAAAGCTGTAGTTACAAAAGCCTGTTTAATTGCAGATACCATTTCAACAAGTGTTTATAGTTATTTTCTTTCCGGAGGTAGTTTGCCGCAATTTCTATATTTGTCTAAAATTTGGCTTACCTTTTGAGCTGGAGGACCACGTTTTTCATTCTGGCTTCTATTTTTATGCCAACTGCGATTAATTAAAATGTCGTTTTTGTCGCCTGCTACAAAGTAGACGCGACAAATAGAGGTCACTTCTCCGTCGTCTGTCTGTCTGTCCGTCCGTCACAAAACGTGTCCGGACTACTCCTCAAAGACAACTGGTGCAGTTAGTTTCATCCAAACTTTACAGGAGTGATCAGTACCAAATCTAATTGTGCATGTCGTCGGCATTTTCCAGTTCAATGATTTTTGTCAGAGTTATGGCCTTTTAATTATTTATATTTTTAAAGTTTGTCCAGACTAATTCTCTGATACTACTTAAGCAATTTGAATGAAATTTACAGGATTGATTGGTACCTCAATTTCGTGCGCATATTTAACGGGTTTTTTGGTTGAATGATTTTTGGCTGAGTTATGGCCCTTGAATAAAAAAAAAAGGCGTTTTGACCTGTTAATGATTTTTTGTCGCATGCTACTCAGTTGCTGCGACATGTAACAAAGTACCCGCGACATATTGGGATCACTTCTCCGTCGTCTATCTGTCTGTATGTCCGTGTGTCACAAAACTTGTCCGGACTACTCCTAAAAAATAACGTGAAATTTCATCCAAACTTTACAGGAATACAGAGTTATGGTCCTTTAATTATTTTTATTTTTAAAGTTTGTCCAGACTACTCTTATACTACTGATGCAATATGAGTGAAATGTTGCAAGACTGATCGGTACCTCAATTTACATTTCCAACAAACTGATGATGACCAATCACCCCTCAATACAACTGCTTAATTGGCTGTCATCAGGCGATGGTATTTGATCTATGAGCAGTTGTATTTGAATAATAAACAGCAGATGGTGCAGACATTTACCTGTTTCAATATCAGATTACCAGTAACTTGTTTTAGTTTTATACTGCATTCATTTTCCCGATCTAGTTTCAGATTTATTAGTAATAACATAAAAATTGTTTTAACGAAATTGGAAAACTGGGGTACTTTTTCTTAAGGACATGCATAATAGAAATTCTAAATGATTGGCATTTTCTAATGTCAATAGATTATTTTTTCTTGTTATAAAACATAATATTAAATATATCATTAGTTCCTTGAGCATCAGATGTTAAATAAGTGAGAATATACGTATAACTTATTTAAGGATGTTTCGAATGACAAGTCTTTCTATCTTCAAAATTGAAAATTTCTAAACTTCTCAACAGAGACGTCAAGTGTGAGGGACGACAGCAGTGATTTTATCAGTAAATGTTATAACTAATATTATCTGGTGCACCTTTATAAAGCTTTTAATGTCTGGCATACACATTTAATCATAGATCTTCAATAAACTGTAAGTGGCTATCAGTTTTTCCTTTTCTTTTCTGGCTTGGAATTGAATCAAGAACACTACTTTGAAAAGGGATATTTACAAAAAAAAATATGTACAAGGATCATTGTAAAAATTATTCATCTGTGGCCTGTTTTGTATGTTAAAGTATTATATTCTTTTAACTCATGTGGAAAATGGTATGAAATTATCTTTCTGTGTATTTTCCAAAGCGCTTCATAAGAGCAGATCACTTCGTCAAATGTCAAGGTCAGAAATTGCACCCGGGCTTAAATGAACATAAATGATGAAAACGTTCACATTCAGTATACTATCAAGTTAAAGTGCTTCATGTTGTATACGTATCGGTTCACGTACAAAATTCCTTTCTGACAAAAATCATTTACTTCTTTTTACTGAGAATTTGTTCGTACTTTCAAACACTCACAAAACGCAGAGGACAGGTAGACAAGACTTTAAACATTTTACTTTCATGTAAATGATATTTGAAGAACCACTCTTCTACTATCCAAATGTGTTTTTGAATCAGACTGAGTGGTAATACAGTAAAATTCCACTAATATGACCTGTCAAAAAGTAGTCTCAATAACAAATGGATCTTAAAAGTGGACCGTGTTTCGATTTAAATAATACACTTTAAATCTTTAGTTTTTGTTTTTCGTGTGATTTTGAAATAAATGAAAGCGGTACTGTCTTAACAGTAGAACCTTACATTACATTGTTTAACGTTTTTGTATCTTAAATAAACATTGAAATGAAGAAGATATACCCCCATTAGGCAACACACTAGTTTAAATTTTAATGAGTCAAAGGGAATGTGCCGAGTCTGAAGCTCAAACTTGTGTGAGGAAAGCACAACATTTTTATGCATTGAAATGCAAATATCGTCATGACAATGAATGAGGGTGTTTATAATGTGTGTAGGTCTTGTTTACTGTGCTTATTTTTTACACTGACCCAAAAATATAGCTATAGTGTGTTAGCAAAATACTGAAGTTTAAAAGAATTGTTAATGTTTTTTTTGAAAAGAAAATTGTCTTACAAAAAATGTAAAACACCTCTCAGTGCGAAATCCATGAACATTGGATTTATGTTGATAGAAACAGTGATTTGTCTCATTTTCTGATTTAGTTTCTTGACATGTAATATGGTGTTTTTGTACAATAACGATTGTGGAGTAAATATTTTTATTGTGACTTGACGATGTGTTACAAGTAAATTGTTTATTTCAAAAGAAATGGTGCATTTAATGCACAACTATTTCTAATTTTTTTGTTATTTGGATTTTATGAATTTTGTCTACTATCAGTTATCTGATTATTAAAGGTATAAAACATCAATTAAAATGACAGACATTTGATCATACTCAGTGAATATGACTGCAGTGTTATCAGTAGTCTATAAATGCAGACTTAAACTGTCTGGTTCTTGATAGTGATCATTGCCTTCTGTATTTCATTTTCACAGATATAGGTTATAAATGAGGTTTAAAAATTATGTGGCTGCTTTCGCTTGCCAAAAAACCATGAAATTACAAACATATTTAATTGCAATGATGACGTGCAATTATTATCTTGCATATTCATAAGCAATCTTGTAGTATTTGTGTTTTTTTCTTTCTTTTTTTTGCTTTCTAAATGAAGATACAAATATTCAGGGTTCCCAACATGGTTTTACAGAATTTATTTGTAACATAGGTGATTCCTTTTCTAATTATTGAGTTCAGTTGGTGGTAATACATCGGCATAATAATCAAAAATAATTACCAATTTAATGTAAAGTCAAATCAGCTCTAAAATGTATGCTTCATCCAAGACGAGAACGGCTTCTCTTTAAATAATGCCACATTCTAAAATATATGTATGTTAAGCTTCAAGCGCGGGTTTATAATGCTTTAACAATATTTTCAGATCATCAACAAAATCTGTTTTGTAATGGAATCAATGTTAAGTTACTGAATGTCATAATGTGATCATTGAAATCCTGTCGCCCAGGTTAATCTTTCTTGTTGATATTTTATTATTACTATTATTATTATTATTTGTTCTTGCTATAGAAATACAAACCAGTCTTTTGTTATCGTTATATTTTATAACATATTTGTTAATAAATGAATAAGATAAAAAAATGTGAGTAAAACTTTGGATATTTTCGGAAAACATCAGGTTGATTATAGGTGATTAAGGCTTAAGTGCTTAGATTTTTCTCTCGAAAAGTTGTTGAAATTATAAAATTAAAGAGACACAGCCTTTGCTCGACCCATTTTTAAATCTAAATTCTAGAAATTTTGCTCCTGTTTTATGAAAGAGTTTTAGAGTCTTGACTTGTATGATTTCTCAAACATTTAATTATTCAACGTCAAAATGACGTGTAAAAGAAATATTTTTGATATTTTTTCCCAGTGCAGTGATTTAATGCCTTCAGAAATACTCATTGCTTTTTATTTCATTAGAAAAAATCAGTTTAATCACTCACATCTAAAAACATGTTCGACAAACTCCTAAATTATTTATTATTACAAGTTAGTTATTGGCATTTAAACTCTCTTGTTCAAAACAAAAGGCATGACATTTATTTTCGTTGTATTCAAAATGTAATTACTTGTTCATTTGCGTTTGATCAAAATGAAGAAAATTTTTAAAAAAAGCTATTTCCGAATCGTGTTGTGTATTGGCATTAATGTATGAAACACTTACATATCACATCATGGCGCAGAATATGTCACAAGAAAAGAAAGAAGATACAATATAAGATGTAATACAAATACCACATATAACAGTATGAGGAGACAGAACTTTGTCTGCATTTTAACAGATCATTGAATTATTTCTTATTCTTCCATGCTAGACATATATGATTGAGATAATTGAACATATATTAACATAAATTGATAAAGACAAATTTTCAGAGATCTTTTAAGAGACTTTAATGCGAGACCATATGTAAAACTGAATTAACTTAAATGAAAATGTTATTGGCCTACACGTCTTTTGGTACTAAAAACAGCTTTACTATGATAATGTTCAGTGAAATATATAAAGATTTCCGATTATTTTCTTAATTTTAACATCTTTTGATGAATGCAATTCTAGCTATTTAAATCATTCGTGAAAAGATATTTTGGGTACAAGTCAAAATAAAATAGCTGTTCTGTTCTGATACAAAATGGATCTCTCTGATTGGTGGCTTTTTGTCACTGGTAAAGAAATCACCATACCAAACTGAATGGGATCAATTCCCTTCCGTAACATATTGATCTCTAATACCGATGTTTCTAAAACTGGAGATTTGTTGCTGAAAGCTGTTATTTTAAAGCCTTAATTAGAGACAGCAACAATTTTGCCTGCCAAACAATGGCTACAATTAGACTCAAAATTTACCTTTAAGATAAATTAACGATCGTCACTTGCTGTCACATATGTTTTGTGTATCAGCAATAGTTAGTCATAATACCTATGTGATATAAATTGTCATCCATTCAAGATGTAATCTGGGCCAAATACCTCAGTACAAATAGCTGATTCCGAATCTGCCGCGTTTCCAGACTAGCCTAACACAAACATGTATACATATTTTCACCAGGCTGCACCATTTTTATATTTTATTTATTTATATTCAGCTAATTATTTCCAAACGTTCGTTTACATTTTTTAAAGAATATTTCAGAGCTGCCTGACATACCTACATAAACATTAGCTAAAACATCACATATATTTACGTATTTGGTATTAAACATCTACGGTACATTTGTAGCCAAAGCAAATATATATATTGTGTAAAGTATGACAATAATGCAACAACATATATTTATATAAAAGTTTATAATATACAATATATATGATTACAAGAAAAAAGTTAATTAAAGCTATAAATATCTAAATAAATGTAAGTTAAATACTTGGACTCTTAGCTGAAACATTAAAAATGCAAAATGAGAGATATGGGAATTTAACTTTTACAGAAATAATAACTACTTTTTTTAAGAAATGTCAATATATATTGTCCTAGTAGTGTTCAGTTCATGCCTTCTAGCGCGCAAACACACTTAAATGTCATGACAATTATGATAATATTTTGACGAGATTGTTGTTTACTTAAATAGTTTGCTACTGACCATAGTAAACTGCATGTATTATCAAATTCAGCCTGACATTTTACAGAACAGTTATTAACCTTGATAATGAGTTTGAAATGGTTAATGATCGTGTTATGTGTTATGGAACTGGCAGATTCAGAATTGAGAAAAATTCTAACAAGATCTAAAAATAGCCTATGTATACAAAGAAGAAAATAAACTCGGGTTATCCTGCAGTGAACAGCCGTCACCCCACGTATAAAATTTTATGATTGAAAGTCACGTGATGTTTGTAAATACTACCGTGGGAATCGTAGTATTACAAGCGTACAACAACAACAAAGTTCGGCTGCAAAATGGCACAAAAAGCCAATTTACTTAGAATGGGCACAATTTGTGAAATAATAATAGCCGAGCAATGTTTTCCGTCAAAAATTCATGTAAATGTTACTTGTGTCTACATTAAAATTGACACACGTATGCCGACTTTCGTGTAATCGACCTTGTGACGTTTTACATACGCTATTTTTAGCATCTGAGAACATGAACATCTTTTACTTGTTTAAACATTTAATTTATTAGTAATTTGCAACTTTAGTTCGAAATAAAAAAAGAAAGTATCAACTGATGAAAAGTGTGTTGTTTATTTGTTCATTTATTGGATTGATCAACTTATTATGTGGAAGCCAACTCTTACATATATCGAGGGGGGAAATGTTAACGGCCAAACCCAGGGGCGTACCGCGCAAGTGTTTTTACGATTGTAAGAAGTAGCTAACACTTATTTCACAATGTGGTTTATTGTTTGGTCGTGTTAGAATCGAAATAATAAGTATCCTGTTGTGGTTTTTCGTAGAATAACCCGCGTTTTTCGTTCTTATGCGAAACAATAAATCACTCCGGCCTACGGCCTTCGTGATATATTCCTACGCATAAGAACTCAAAACGTGGGTTATTCTACGATAAACCACGCCTGGATACTTATTATTTCTTAATTATGTCATATCATCCATATTAGCATCCAAGCTTAACAGAGGCGGACTTTACTTTACTGATTTTATTTAGACTGACATGATGTTTCTCTCTAAACGACAAGAAACTCTAACAAAGGAGCTGATGGACTATTACAGTCTGATCGTAAAACGGCATGCATAGTAACATGAAGATTAATGATCACAGTTTTTCTTTACTAATTTATCAAACCTATTTCCTACAACTTTTCGGGAGCATCTTGCTAAATAGTCTAGGAGACTTTGAAAAGGTTACTGAAGTTAGAACAAGGTAACTGAAGTTAGAGCAAGGTTACTGAAGTAAAAACTGTATTAAAGGAGCAAAAGTAGAGACTGAAACAAATACTTTCCATCGCTCTACGCTAAGTTGCCAATTCCTTGACTCGTTGACTTGCTGTGTGCATTGATTAGGTCAACAAACAGAAAATGTTATATATTAATATTTAAACAAATAAAAAATGGATCTACATCAGGATCAATAGAGGACAGCAAGCTTGTACAATTATAATTTGACCGGCTAGACATATGTGTCATGAGGACAATCACGATGTTCTCATTTTAAAGTTTATTTGCGAAGCTTTTTATCTGTCGCATTATTTGTTGTTACCATCATTTTGTGCTTATAATCTTTTTAAATGCAGACTGAATTTATTTGAAAGTGTTCCACATTTTTCAAACTAATTTAAAAGATTCAACGAACTTTCATTAATTAAAAAATTTACATTCCATTCTAATCCTTTATTGCAACTAATTTACAAAAAATAAGTTCCATATAAATGGATTATGTTAACATAGTTACCAATGTTACTTTTTTACAAAACAATAACAAAAATATAAGTGAAAAAAGGTAAAATAGAATGAGAGTGTTTGGTTGTCTACAAAAGAAAAACTGTTTTTCTCTTAATCATAAGATAAATTCAACTGGCAGTATTTGACGTTTTTCTTTTGTACTAGAACAACCAATTATAAATATATCAACAATTTAAGACATTTTTTGCGAAACAGACATCAGCTGCAAACAACTTGGCAACTAAACAGTAGACTCTACGGTGCGGCTTCTGTTTTTATTTTGTATTCATTCACTGTTTTTACATTTGATAATTTGGTTTTCTTTGATTTCTGTCGAAATTATATATACTTTGATTGTGAATAAACACCTTGCGGTTGAAATAGTTTTCATGATTTTATAACTGCGTAAAAATGTTAAAATTACCAAGAAAACGTATGTCTAAACAGACATAATAATGGGATATCAATCTGACAAGGTTCATTTCGCCTCATATCCTGCAACACATATTTGTCGATCTTTTAGAAGATTTATTTAAATGACTTGACATATTTTGTAGATTGCACTTTTTAAAGGTGCATTTAAATTACTTGACACCTTTTGCAGGAGGCGTATTCAGAATGTGTATTTTATTGACTTGACATTTTTTGTAGGAGGCACATTTAGAAGGCGTATTTGAATGATTTGACATTTTTTGTAGGAGGCGCTTTTAGAAGTTATATTAAAATGACTTGACACTTTTTGTAGGAGGCGTTTTAGAGAGGTATGTAAATGACTTGGCACTTTTTGAAGCAGGTGCTTTTAGAAGATTCATTTAAATGACTTGACACTTTGTAGGAGGCGCTATTAGAAGGCTTATTTAAATGACTTGACTTTTTTGTAGCTGGCACCTTAGAAGGTTTATTTAAATGAATTGACACTTTTTGTAAGCGGTATTTAAAAGTGACGTGCTGACTGATTCTGAAGTGCTGTAATTTTATAACCAATAATTATATATTGTACAAACAACACTTACATGCATGGGGTCAAATTAAGCAGGGTATTTCAGGTTTAGTAGCTGGTTACTAATAATACCAGCATGAAAGATCTGTCAAATGATGCGTTACTCTGAGACCTTAATGTGTGTTTATTTATTATAGAAAATCTTTCTGATGTTCAGTTATTACCGACACCCACTCCCTATCTAAAAATATGAACGTTGCCAACAGACACCATTTCCAAGGCTGTAATTGGGTAAGTTAACAGAACGATGTTCGACTTAGGTAACTGTTTGAAATTTTAGAGAGGTGTGTATTGTTAACTGATAACCACTTCCCTAATGCGGTGATGCCTAAAACAAATCCATCTCGTGTTATATATTGGTAGGTGACGGCTCATTGCCTTTCATACCCATGAGAATCTCAGAACCACTTAAAAGCGACTGAAAACAATTCTGAAGGGTCATAAACTACTGTCAAATTTTAAACATACCAGTTTGCAATATAGTAGTGAAAGAATGATAACTGACATTTGCTTTTGAGATAGTTATATGCTCATGATTCTCATTACACATTTTAAGAGGTCTGTGGCTGGGAGGAGGAAATGATTACTTTGGAATTAATCTAGTTCATTTCTGTTTCTTTCATCCCTGTTAACCCTTGTGTGATCTCATTTAATAACTGTTTGTTTGACAAAGTGTAGAGAACGCATTCTGCTGCTTGCAAAATGCTTTTTGAATACATTAATCAATTTTCATAGCAGCGTACTGTTAAGATTTGAAAAAATAATTCTGTCTATTTAACAAACAAATGTAAACTCTAAAATATCCAGAAACAAAATTGTATAACAGATGTTTACACTCTGGATCGTCAGAAATATTACATCTATCATTGTTAAAGTGTTGTGTATTTATACCTTTCATTTACACCTTTGGCTTATTGTTTAGGAGCTGTCATCTGAACACAATATTGATTATTTGTTTAAAACTGACATTTGTTAAACAAATAAAATATTCAAGGTTTCCTTGTCTACTTGAAGTATGGGTTATCTCAACGATATTGTACAATCACTAAAAGTTATCCAGGTATAAATCTTTCTTGTAGATATCTCAGCTCACTGTTATTGTTTATCTCCGTTGTTAGAGGTAATATATGGGTTGTAGTTCCCATATACTGAGGGTATGACTTACAAGTGTTCTTACCTTAGCAAATTTGTGAAGCTCAGAATGACTTCAGAAAAATTATTCATTTAAAATAAAAAATAGGATAAATTTATATTAAAAAAACTCAGGCCTGGTGTTTTTGCTGATTTTGACAAGTAGAGCCTACAACACGCAAAAGAATTCTATGAAAAGTCGCCAATACTGAGATATATAAACGGTTGAAATTAAGTCTATGTTCGTTTTTATCTTAAAATTTAAATGCATCACATTTTTAACCGGAACAGTAGTTGATATGCATGATTTCTGTAATGGAGAATTATTTCCTAACAATATGAAAAAAAATCTGTAGTATTCAATGTCTATTTTCTAGCAATAATCACTTTTATAATTTGTTAGAAAAGGAAAAGTTTAATATAGTCATTAAGAAATATTTCAATATGATCACAAGTTACATGCATTTTAGTGCGTTTATTAAAAATAAGAAGAACGTCTGGATTGCCTGTTATCTATTTTCTTGCATGAAATATAATCAATTGCTTATTTGTTTGAACCGAAATATTAACAGCAATATGACTATGACATTAATATTAAAACATTGCCTTTAAACGGTCACTTTAAGTCACAGTTTCACATACCTTAAATGGGAATAAATGAAATATACATTCGTATCTAACAAGAAAAGATCGAAATCATAAGAAATTACAATTAAAAAAAATAATAAATAATAATAATAATAATAAAAGGAATTAATAATTTTGTCTGGAGTTCTACCTATCCCTATACTTAAATTACGTTGTTTTTCATTGCCAGAAATATATGGTTTAATACTGATTTACAAAGATAAATTTCAGAAATTATTTTAGAGATCAAACTAAGAAACCTTATTAAAAAATAAAAACAAATGCTAGTGGTCTGTTCTGTAAAAAGAAAATATTTCTTTTTTTTCATTTAAAAAGGACATGCTGTATTCTTACTGGACTATGATTTTTGGAAAAAGAAAATTCTTAAGGTAAAAGCCGAGTTTTACCAGTTCCATCTATCTGTAAACAACGTTTTTATGATTTGAAGCTGTCATTATTTGGTCTGTAACCAGATTTAGCAACTTTAACTCCGCCACACACATTACCTACAATTTCTCTCTCAGTTGTATTTAAGATGAACTGACAAAAGTTCAATCTCCTGTACGTATGTGTTGTATATGTAAATGTTACCGAATGTAAAAATTGTTTATTGTTGCGTAATAAATTGATTGTTCATTATGTAAATTACATGTACAAGAATGAGAGATTGTCATCTAGAAATGAAAAGTGATACTATATTGATGAATCCCTGACCACTCACATTTGCATGATTTAACAAAAAAGTGCAGTTATATTTTCACCACAAACAAGTATTTAACGAAAAAGCAGTTTGTAATGTTTGTGGGTAAAACCTATTGTTAAAGGATTTAAGAGTCATGGTGAGGATCCATGAATTGTATGTTACTTGCTAATCAAAGTACATTCTGTATGAATATTTAGTTTCTAAGTTGTAATTTAGTTGAGAAAAGACTTCACCGTTCCTTTCCTCGAATCTTTATCGAAGCTTATTTTCAGGACTGGAACATAATTTAGAAGCTATTTGTGTTATATCAGTCCTCACGTCACATAACGTATAAAGGAAGAACTTGATATCCATTTTTTACGTTTGTACCTTCTAGATGTAAATAACTATTAAAAAGGGTCAAATGTAGAGAAGTCTTCAATAACATGAACTATTTACTCACTACCGCCAGAGTTTATATCAAGTGTAGAGAAGTCTTCAATAACATGAACTATTTACTCACTACCGCCAGAGTTTATATCAAGTGTAGAGAAGTCTTCAATAACATGAACTATTTACTCACTACCGCCAGAGTTTATATCAAGTGTAGAGAAGTCTTCAATAACATGAACTATTTACGCACTACCGCCAGAGTTTATATCAAGTGTAGAGAAGTCTTCAATAACATGAACTATTTACGCACTACCACCAGAGTTTATATCAAGTGTAGAGAAGTCTTCAATAACATGAACTATTTACTCACTACCACCAGAGTTTATATCAAGTGTAGAGAAGTCTTCAATTACATGAACTATTTACTCACTACCACCAGAGTTTATATCAAGTGTAGAGAAGTCTTCAATAACATGAACTATTTACGCACTACCGCCAGAGTTTATATCAAGTGTAGAGAAGTCTTCAATAACATGAACTATTTACGCACTACCGCCAGAGTTTATATCAAGTGTAGAGAAGTCTTCAATAACATGAACTATTTACTCACTACTGCCAGAGTTTATATCAAGTGTAGAGAAGTCTTCAATAACATGAACTATTTACTCACTACCACCAGAGTTTATATCAAGTGTAGAGAAGTCTTCAATAACATGAACTATTTACTCACTACCACCAGAGTTTATATCAAGTGTAGAGAAGTCTTCAATAACATGAACTATTTACTCACTACCACCAGAGTTTATATCAAGTGTAGAGTTCTTCAATAACATGAACTATTTAATCACTACCACTAGAGTTTATATCTTTATCACAGGCAATTTGTTTGTCAAACCAACATTTCTTAACAAACTAGAGGCTCTGTCAATTCCCTGTCTGAAGTTATCACACTGACTGTAATAATCGGAAATTGAGACATTCCTGATATTTGGTCTGATGGAAATCGGTAAGTGTTAGCGCTGTAAAAGTATAAAAGCAGATGTTTTCAAGAAGCCATGTCGTAAAATATGCTGAGATGATAATTTTTCTTTATTCTTTCTTTGTACATTGCTATTAATATTCCACCTTTTAGGAACATAATCTATTAGAGTTTAAAACTGGTCCAATAAATGGTAAGGCATGCAAAAGAGCAATGTTCCTTAATTAATTAAATTCGTTTTCATTCTCCAGACATGCTTTCTTTGAGACATTTCATTTTAGATTCCGCAGTTCTAAATGTCAAGTTTCATGTTCTCACATGATCACAGTGGCAGTCATTCTGAATTGTCCTTTGTTCGATTTTTTTGCGTAGTAAAAAACTTTATTGCGTGTTTTAGAATTGCGTGTGTGTGAAATATGTTTCGGTGACTGCAATCTTGAACTTCCTTGAAACTATTGATCGGTTGCTTAAAATAGCACAAAGTAGAGTGATTTTCCACACCACATAGATATTTATCTGAATCAAAAAAGATAAAAAGAACGTAATTATCTCTTTAATTGATAATAAGATTCTGTTTTAGTATTATATGGTTTAAATTCTGTTAAGAAGGATTGAAGATAAGTTCATCCAGTGGTTGTTTATTATTGTGAATATGGACATTCATTTATAATTATATAAAAATGCACTGTAAAGAAACTGTATTCATTTATTAGTGAACGTTTTTATTATATGTATTATTCACATTTTTTAAATTAACGACGAATTTGCATGCAACCAGTCCTGGAGAGAAGTGAAAAGTGTGAATGTGGGAACCTGGAGAGCAGGGTATTTGTATGTTTATGGTAAAAGTATGTATGTGGCAACTTGAATAGCAGGCAAAGTGTGTAGGTGGGAACTTGGATAACAGGATAATGGTGTCTATATATGAACTTGAAAAGCTGTGTTATGGTATGTATGTAGGAACCTGAAGAGCAGGGTAATAAAATGTTTGTGGAAAAGTGCAGGATGTCGACCGTGTCCTGTATTCCTGTATAATTCTTTATGTTGGAACCCAAATCCTTTATTGCAAAAAGTGCCCTAAAATCCTATATAATACTATATTTTAGGATCCAAATCATATCCTTTGTCTTATATTTTTGGTGAAAAATATATAAACAATCCTATATTTGGCCTATATTCCCATTTGAAAAAGTCCTATAATTGTCGTATATTTTTTTGAAAGTATTGTTGACAGCCTGAACCTGAAGATCAGGGTCATAGTGTGTACGTGGAAATTTGAAAAGCAGAGGAAAAGTGTGTATGTGGAGACTCGAAGAACAGGATCGTGGTGTCCACGTGTGAATTAAAAATGCTTTGTGAGAACCTGTAGAGTTAGGTAGATATATTTGTGGAAACCTGCAAAAATGGGTCAGGTTGTGTATGCTGGAACCTATAGAGTAGTGTATTGGTATGTATGTGGGAACCTTAAGAGCAGTGTATTGGCATTTATATGGGAACCTTAAGAGCAGTGTATTGGCATTTATTTGGGAACCTTAAGAGCAGTGTATTTGTATGTATGTGGAAACCTTAACACGGGGGAAATATGTATTTGAGAACTTGGAAAGCAAGGTAATGGTATGTATGTGGACATCTGAACAGCAGAGCATTGGTATAAATGTTTGATATGGGGGTTGGAAATAAAGAGCAGGACAGGTGTGTATGTTGGAGGTGGAGCGCAGGGTTATGTTGTGAATGTGTGAATGAAGTAACCTAAAGAGCACGGTAATGGTATGCATATGGAACCTGGAGAGCAGGGCAATGATGCATACTAGGAACAAAAGCAGCTGTATTACTGTATGATGTATTTTTATCTTAAGTCGATGTAAAGACATTTTTTGATATGTTACATGTCGTTTCAAAGTAGAAACATAATTTTCAGTGTCGCCTATTATTTTGAAATCCCCCTATAGAATATAATTCCCCGGGTCGTTATTTGTATAGGAAAAATAGCCCCTTTCTGACTTTGTAGAGTATATATAATCAGCGTCCCTATTGTCACTTTGCTTCTGAATCTGCTGTCACTACTATGATTACACAACTTCAACTGGAGTCGCTGTTAAAATTACTACAGTACAGTTTCTACTTCCGCTGCCGCTGCTTGCTGCTAGGGTTCAAAACTGTAATCAAGCAAACACGTAATATTGACAAGAGTCTGTTTATACTGTATAATATTTTAAATGTCCTTCTTTCATCCGTCGTATGTAAGTATTTGAAGAAGAGGAACAAGATTGACCTCAATGGAGTTTTCTACTAACTGAAACACTTCATTATTTCCCATTCAGTCGGTCGTTTTCAGTTTAATGGTAACTTTTTATTTACATATTTTTCATTATTTAAGTTATCTTTTCAACCCTTTTATTTTGCCTTTTTGACTATGGTCGAAAGAAAATTGATATTAATAATACATGCATATTAATAATGCTGAAGTAATTCCCTTGACGTACAGAAACAAGTTAACTAATTAACCATGGATTACAGATTAGGGAACTTCTTTTATGAGAGAATAAATAAAAGATATGCTTCGGTCTTTCGATTAATGGTTTTTTGTGTTCTGTAAAACGTTCAATTTTAACAGAATTACAGGTATAATTTGTACTATCATTTCTGATGCAAAATAGAACTTGTATTCTTTTGAATTCTAGGTTGTATTTAAACATATCAGAACTAGAAGTGAACGCATTTATAAGTCGATTGTCAATACTTATAAAGATTAAAAAGAAATCATATAAACACCTCTAGTCCTCGTCAGAATGTTTGTCCATAATTAGATTTTATAACATTCTTTCAAATTGGGTAATAATGTAATCGCCAGCTTAACAACAAAACAAATGTGAACAATGTATAGTTTAAATTAACTGAAACTTGTCTTGATGCTTTCTATGATGACATTGTAATTGAGTTAGATGTGCCTAAAATTATTTCTGCTTATTGCCATCCCCAGATCTATTACATTCAATTAATTATCGACATATGGTTTCACAAGACCTCTACAGTAACACATATTATGCATCAAGGCGAAGTTTCAAGAGTACCATGTAATAAATTGACGTATTTCAGTTTCTGAATTTAGCTTGAAATATTCCACAAGCTCCTTACAAGATTAAAATGTCTTGGAAAATGAATAATAATGCACGTGTTTTACAGCCTTTAATAGAATATTCGAAGTTTATGAAGACAAAGTGTTATTTGTTGCTGAACGGAATATACATCACAGGTCTTTTCTCTTCGTTAATTGAAATGATCAATACTCAAGTTTTTAAATGGCTCATATTGAAACTTACAATGAAACAGAATCACAATTTTCTACAGGTTTGTCATGGTTTTGTTCCTTATATAGAACCGATGGACTTTAAAACATTTTCTTTTCAAACATTTCCCCAAGTCCTAATCAGAGCATAATCTTAGAAAACCTAAGGAATTACAACTATTGTTCTTTCGGCTTTTACTAATACAAATCACGTATTTTTCAGCATTAAGTCTTTCATTTTATAAAAGAACTAAATCAACTGAAAGAAATACCAACATTAGTCAAGGATTTTTCATTCAACATCTGATAGCAGTTTGGCATCCAAATGATAAACTCATAGATGTTCCTATATTATTTTCTGTACTTGCAAACGTCTTTATAATTTTTGACTTGGAGATTGAGTAATTGCATAATTTGACGTCGACTTCTTTTAGTTGGTTTTGTAAAAACATCAGCTTAATGCAAAAACGCGTATGTTATTACGTTTTACTGGTTCATGATAAGTCTTTTAACACATATATCAAAAGCCGAATACCTCTAACATCAACGGTGTGTTCGCCTCAATATTGAAACACTCTCACAATGTTCAGGATGTATAAATTGGCCGTTATGGTTGTCACAAAATCATATTACTTTCGTAGAAAGTATCGTCATGAGAGGCATGTTAAACCACAGCACTGTTGAAAGGTAAATTATATTTGTTACGTATTTTCTATTTCTTTCGTCGGCAGAACCAAAGATTTCCTTGTTTAAGGTTAATTAAGAATATCAACGGATATAATAGCCTTTCAAACCCTGATTTAACATTTAACCTCAACCTTAAAGACAACAATCAGATACAGACACTTTGTGATACAAACTATAGAGATAAAGCAAAGAAGCAAACGAGACGTTGTACATTATATTTCAATACTAAAAGTACAATGCTAAACTAAAAAAAGATGTGATTAAACATACAAAATGTGGAGATACCAATGTTAACTAATTAATAACAATAGTACTAATTTTGTTAGGTTCTGTAGCACACTGATACTTTTGTTCGTACGATCTTTGCTATAATTTCAGTTACTGCGTGCACTTTGTCTATTTTGTATAATAACTTGTAAATGGCTTAAAAAGTTCCTATTTGCAATGCCTATAAAAGTTCCAAAGGTTGACTGGTTTCAGATTTCGTCATAAAAAGAACCTTCCCAAGAGCTGGATCTGTACAAAGATATAACGTGCCCTTTACTAACACATTTACAACCATTAACAAACAATTAACTGACAAAAAATATCAACATAAACAAAGTAGCATCATCATAAGCATTATCAGCATGAATCATGAAAGAAACATTCTCATAAATCATTTATAATTAGTATATATTTAGACAAAAATATTGTTTAAAAGTATATTCAATTGCATTGTGATATCAAAGCATTTACTAATTGATCATTTAACTTAAAATTGTCTACCACAAAATTAATACAATATTGTTAAAGGTATTTACCCCAAACTGTATTTATCCTTTCTGGAATAAAGCCACTTTATTCACTTTCTATTCCACGATTAAAAGTTGTAAAATCAATGTTTTCACTTTATTTCTGAATTTTTTATGCTTATTTTTCAAAGTCAAAATGTGCACTGAATTAATTTGTGCATGGAAACAAACCCCAATATCCATAAATTTTGGACAGTTTATCAAAACGATACGATATTGCTGGACCTAGCTGTTAATATAATTGATCACATTACAACCTGATGATAATACCAATTATTGTTATTTGAACTCAAGAGAAGCTGGCTAATTAGAGGACCTATGTTATCATTTTCTTATAAATAAACAAAGACAACCATATTCTAGCCTGATACCAAAACAATTCACTGACAAATTCATAGTTCTACAAACACTGCATGTGTGCAAGTAGTATCTTACTAACAGTGTAATTAATGAACAAATGTAAACAGAGTGCAGCATCTTACTGATTAGAATAACATCTGGTGAGAACTTTACTCAACCTGTAGCCTTGCGTAAAAGCAGTAAAGACATGCAATACTATTAACAGGTATATACATGCATTAATAACAATATTCAACAACTGTCAGTGCACCTCAGCACATCCAGCAAATCCATGTTTTGAATTTAGGTGTTAAACTTTTTTTCAGCAGGTCTGTGGTTACGGCTAGACTAGAGGTAAAAGGATCTTCAAGTCTAAATTCTGCAGTGAAATCATTTAGAAACGGCTGTTTTCCTTGCCCTTCCCTTTCGATTATAAGAGATTTATTACTTCTTGATAACGTTGAGGTTTATTTAATCCTTTGCTCCCATAAGAATACGGGAATCAACGCAATAGTCACGGGCACTTATGTAACGTTTATAGCTCGGCTAGGTGTTGTCACCTGGGTATTGTCATAGCTCGCTCGTTGTCTGCGTCAGCGTCTGTGTGCAAAATCTTGGACATTTCAAAAAGTCTCCGCCATTGCTTTAAATATTCTCTTCTACCTCACACTATTTCTTCTTTTTGACACTCCGAATAAATACAATTAGTTATATAATTTTAATTTGCTTTATTTTCAGAATCATACCCCGTTTTCAACTTAGAAAATTCCTTAAAATTCATTATAATCTGCGATATCATTTCTTATTACTGAACATATTTTTCAGGACTTAAACAGCTTCTTTATAGTGACAAGGTACTGGAGTAGAACAAGTTAAATAACTACTTCATCTTTATTTCTGGATTTTTTCCCCTTTTTTGCTTCAAACATTGATAAAACAAGTATTTACCCTGTTAACACTCTGGAGGACACGCTTACCAATCAATCATTTAAAAAAGTTGTCAGGATCTCTACCTTAATTATTTCTAGGTCGTCTTTGAAACTGGGTCATGTAGAGTAAAATTTCTAGATCAATAAAAACAAAACTTGTTAGTTTTCTACAGGCCACACATATATAGAATCATCACAAAATTTATAAGAATTTTTAAGCCGAGTTAAAGGCTAGGCCACATAGTGTCAAAACAAACCGTCAGGTCAAATAATAGAAATAACTATTAATAATCTGGAAGCCATATTGTCTTCCCTATCTGCATGCGACTTTGTCAGAATATTTGTATCGATAATTTATAAGTTAAGTTCAGAAGGAGATCAGCTGGGGTTGAAGTTGGGGTGAAATCATACAGAAACTTTGTTGTTGGCACTCCAGAATAAATATTTTCTAAACAATCATTCTAAACAATTATCAGAATATTTGTTTTGATAAATCTACGTCATGTTCAAAAGTGAGGCACATGGGACAAAAAGGAGGTCACCACGTTAAAGACCGTATTTTCTACCCAAAATGTTAAAAATCGCAACAAGGTTGTCTTGATGATATCTAAGTCTATTAGAACTAGGTTACAAGAGTACAAATGTAGGTCAGAATGCTAGAAGCAATATTTTCTACACGATCATCACCAAAATCTGTCACAATGGTTGTCTTGATGATATCTGGGTCATGTTTCAAAGTGTATTATGTGGGGTCATAAAGTAGGTCGTTATGCTAATGGACATATTTTCAATATGATCGTCATGATATTAAGATCATGTTATAACTTGGTCACATTGGGACAAACAATTAGGTCAGTTGGCTAGAGGCCATATTTTCTAAACAATTTTCAATTAAATTTCATTAATACGTTTGTCTTGAAGATTTTTAGGATATGTTCAAAATTGAATCATTGCGAATCCAAAAATAAGTCACCGTTCGAGTAGTCATGTCATCGAAGACATGAAAATACATTGTACTATATTAACAGCGATATTGTTTCATTTTTTCTATAATTTTTTATAGCATTTCATGATTTTCAAATGCAAATGCAATACTCATTACTGTCTTTCTTAATTATTCCTCTTCTTCGTACAAGTACCTGCAGATGATCATTTCGACCAACACACGTCTGTTTTAATTCGATGTAGTTCAGTTGTTCCTATTGAAATAAAGCTAACACTGCTCTCTTACAAGAAGCTACAGCCAATGTTGACAGATGAATGCGGTGCTCTTGTTGGAGGGTCCGATAGGCTCTAGTTTTGTGTTCTGGAGTGTTTTCATTACAACCTCAAACAATTTCAAGATTTTTTTATTTCTTTCAAGACGGTTTTACCTTTTGTTTGTTTCTTTTGGGTTAGTAATATCAAAAAGATTAGTTCAACTAGTTCATCCATGATTGTTTGCTTTTATATGAGGTTTTGGTGGTATTGACGCTTACATTCCATTTGTTTACGATCTTTTTAGATGACTTATGGCATCACAAATTTGTGTCTGCAGCAAAATAGAAATTTTGAATATAAATGGTCCACTATCATTCTTGATCGACCAAGCTCAACGAGCTCTGTTATATATATATAATGCGAAAGCTTAATGAAGCTGGTTTAAACTGCGAAAAGATGATTGACTTATTTCTTATTTTGAGAGATTGTTCTGGTCATACATCAATATGGAACACGCCTTACAGCCATTCAAGTTTAATGATATAATTGTCAAATTCAAAATCATATAGGAGATAATTTAAAGCTGCTTGTTGAAGATGTTGTTCATTTGTTGTTGTTTTAGGTTTGGTTTTGTTGATTTTGTGTGTGTCCGTGCGTGCGTGCGCGCGCGTGTGTGAGCATGTGTGTGTTTGTTGCTTCACTTAGAATATAAAAAAGAACATTGTAACATTTATTTGTCTTCTTTCTTCTTCTTTTAAGAAATTCTACGGAAAGTAATGAGTGATAATTTCGCTGCACCAGCAGTAAACATTGTTTCCTTTTGACCTTGTATAGTCTTATATCTTGATAGTTTTTGGTCAGATAAATTTCTGTTTTCGGCGATAAAATGCACATACACCTTGAAATTTTCACAAGTTTTACATTATTTTTTCTATCACAGAAAACATATTCAGAACAGATTGTGTTTATCCCTGCAATTGTATAGTCTGTACATCTTCAATGAAGCTTTTTGATCATGTTTGAGTTGTGAAATAGAAGTATCTAGTCCTTAATGTGTGCACATATATGCAAACAAATTTCGATCATTTTGATCATTCTGTTGAAACAGCAGAAAACCCTGATCTCTAAAATATCTGTTTTTAGAGTGTTGGCTTCGCAGAATTTCAATGTGCTTTTTGTGATATTGTGCTCCTTGTTCAATACTTCCTTTATACTGTTTTGACGATTCTACTTATGAATATAATAATAATGATAATGATAATAATTTTAACGTTAATGATAATGATTGAAATAAAATTAAATTGTAAAGAAATGCGTTTTTATGCATACATCAATTTGTTAGTAAAATCCTTTCTGTGGAATGATTTTGTTCAGAGGATGACACTGTAGTAAATAAATAACTAGTATAGAAAATCTTTACAGTAAGCAGCTTGCTGTTCATTATTATATTTCGCTGTAGGGTCTTACCAATCCTCCAGAATAAAATTAAGGGCAACAATGCTAACCGATGCCAAACGTCTTTTGTTATCATTTTGTATGAACCAATTTATGGTTGTATGAATTTAAAGAGCTATGCTGCACTAACGTATCTCTGAAAATTTAAGGTTTATATTTTTGTTTTTAAGTAAACGGATCGTTGATAACTCAAATTAGAATTTTAGAATTGATATTGGAATTATATTTACTATTTTTAAATGGGATTTGTCAGATCTATAGGATAACTACACGTTAAAACTTAACATGGCATCATGCTTATCTTGCTAAATCCTGCAATGTTTGAATGACTAGATAACTACACATCTACAGTTTATATAAGGTAAACACATTTATAGCGTATACAATGATACGACGGGAAGTTCTGAAGCTGGCAGAATGTCACACTTGTAGGGGTTTATTGTGGACATACAGACGGAAATAAACCTTCTGTTAAGTATTGCTCCCAAGTACCAGACGTTCAGGAATATTTTGATATCACAGCTATTTAAAGTTTCTTTTAGAAAAATGTAGCATTAGATATCTGTTTTTGTATTATTTATTGTATTATGACCTTTGATACAGCTGGCTCTGAATGTCTTACGTGAAAAAAAAGTTCAAAAGTTTGCTTCAGTTTATGAAAACTTTGCATGTTGACTCTTTTGTACTAGGAAAGCAAATAACCTTAGGCAAGGGAAGTCTGGTTTCTTTTAAGATAAAAAATAAATCATTTTATCTGTCATTAATTGTAGGCTTCATAAAGTACCTTCAGGGATATGTCCATGGAGGTTTATTAAGTTTTGCTTTCAGAGGTTTTCACTACAAATCAATCGTTCGTAAGCTTTATTTCTCTGTATAATGCAGCTAGTACTCAGATTCCGATTCTTTGTAAGAAATGTTAATAGTGTAGCTGATAATTTAAAAATGAAAAGATACTTTTTCTGGTAGCTTCAATGGTCTTCTGAAATAATCGACTACTTGTTATTTGAAGATGTAATATCCGTTATTAAATAAATCAGATTATACAACTAGAGGCTTGTGTCTTTATTAATGCATAATTATTATATCAATACTTGCTGATTTCCCAAGTGGGATTTGGAAACATTTGATAACAATCAAACCAGGACTACACAACTACAGATCTTCATATTAATAAGTGCTGGAGTCAGCTATGAGTTTGTCTGAATAGTTTTGCGAATACTGCAATTGAAATGAAATTTGCTTATTTTGCAACAATCCAAAAGTTTGTTGCCTTTGAAAAATCTGTAAAGAAACTTGGGCTCTTCATGACAAAAGATATTCGAAATTGTTCCTGGATCAGAAATTTTTAACACTGAGACGTTACAAGCATAGGCAACAGTTTACGAAATAAACCTTATAGCATCTGCTTACATCTTGCACTTGTGTCTTTGTATTGAGTCAAACATATTTGACGCATCTACTCCCACATGTTTTAGCAGGCTCGGTCAGCCAAAATCAATCCAAAACTGCCAATATACAGCTATCCGAACGACATTTATTCGCCTGATTCACTTATAGGTAGGGACTGCAAGCATTGTACAGTCTTGTCTTTGCTATGGCAGGATGTTTATTTCAGACACTGAAGTTGCAAAGGGTTATATTTGAAAATGATGGACATAAAAATTATGATCGAAACCATGAAGCTTGAGTCGATAATATTTTGTATTGAAAACTACATTTAAGTATATAATTAATATTTACAAATAAATATAACAAAAATAGTGATACATTCAAATTTTTCGAGCTGAACCCACATGACCAAAAGTTGTTTTATTTCGAAATAAATTCTCCCCGTCCATATTCTAATTACCGATCAGTACTGTACACGTTCGCAGCATCAAAATAAGCTGGGTAAAGGTGTCATACTTGGTTCTAGCGATCATTGAGAGAAAACCTTTCGTTTTTACAATACATATTTCGTTAGTATCTATAGAAAGTTCATTCTAACGTTTTAAAATTTCATTACAGCAAATATTAATTCTCAGTTATGCAATAATAATACATAAAACATTTATATAATTTTATATTTTTGTATGAAATATTAAAAAAAAATTAAGAAAAATATATTTCGCTAGTATCAATAAAATTGGTATTTTCGTTTAAGAATATTTCAATGTTAAGAAACAATAATTCATAATAGCAAACTAATATTTTACTAAGTTTTATTTCGTAATCAAGAGGTAAATTTCGTAGAAGCAAAATCTTACGAATTACTATTTCAAAGTGTTAGTTTGTAACATTTCAACACAATTCTTTCAAATATGTTATTTTGAAGTTATGAATGTTATTTAGTAAAATTGAAACCCTTTCCGTTATTACGATATATTATTTCGTAAGGACAAAACGCTTTAAAGGAATCATTACTTTCTTAAAATGAAATATTATTTCGTAATAAAGTAAATATCTCAATGAAAATATTGTGTAAGATGTCACAATATTTGCTTTCCGGGTGACCTTTGATACATGTATAATACTTATTGTAGCCTAAAAAATGAAGAGTTGATTTATTAAGGGGTTTTGTTACAGCAATAACGTTATTCTATTTTTTTTTTCGAGATAATCATGCATTTATCTATTATTGCCCTTTGTCTGTGATATTGCTATTGTAGAATATTATTAAATAGATTATGCTACTTTTACTTCGAACTGTATTGTATATGAAACCAAATAGATTGTCCATTAGTTTTAGAATTGATTTGTTAGTTATTCAATACCTGTTCCTGTTTTAATGATAGATTTAAAAGGATTTTTTTATATGCAGCTATGGCGAATATGGATGAATTTGTTGTTTTCAAATAAAATAATATTGTGTACATTTCTTTAACATCTATAGATAAAAAGTATTGTTGTCCTGGAAATCTCTGTAAAATAAATACACAATTATTTATAATCAAGTTATACTCAGTAAAATAAACATTTTGATTTGGAAGTTACAGACTATTTTGGAGTGTCTTTCAGTTTGACCCTGTTTGTTACTACAATTTTCGCAGACAGTTCTTAATGTAGGCTTTGTGTGTTTTTATCCTATATATTTGTCGCTGTACACTTTTTTAAGGTGTTGTTAAAAGCCTTTCTTTACTCATAGACAATCAGTACAGATCAGTGTTACAGCACACGAATTTGTCATTTGGCACGAGGTCTTACTCAAATTAATTGTATGTATTCCAAAGGAGTGAGAAGAAATTACATATTGTTAATTTCAAATTATGTTTATCAGTCATCCCTGTATGGTGCTGTCGGTGCAATTTCAATTCAGTCAGCCGAGTCCATTCCAGAATGAAACATTGCACTTAGATCACCTAAGTGGGTCGTATTCTTCCTAAAGTCCTGTTCATCAGTAGCTTGTTGCCTATATTTGATTCTTCGGAAAGGAAGGTTATCCGAATATAGATTAGAACTGGCGTACCGAGCACAACAGTGTAAAAGATTCGCCTTCCAGTGTCTTGATAGACCGACGTAAATCGACTAAGATGGGCGTGTCTGAAAAATATGCCCACGATTTAAATATATTTTGACCCTATTCATGTATGGCAACACGCACGATATAAAATACATATTCGAATCTTCAGGTCAAGATCTAACTGCGCCGACAATGGACAGTGCAAGAGACAACATACGTTTTAATCCTGAGAATTATACATGATATTATCATGTTAAAAACACTGTGGTCGCCCTTTAATCGGAAATGTAATTGCTATAATCAGAGTCACGTGAAGTTAAGAACAAAGTTGATATGTTTTGGTACTCAAAAGCAGATATTGTCTGTTTGAAAGATAAAATCGATGATAGTGCAATACTTTTGTCCTTTACAATTAATGAAACACCTATACTATCAGACAGGGTCAATTCGCCATGTAGCCGGCTAAGCTAACTTAAAACGTCGTGGCAAGCTACAAATGGATATAACGGACATTAACCAAAAACTTAATGATAACGCAAGAAACATATATATCATCTTTGATGGTGAAGTCCAAAGAAAAAAGTTGTTATTTTTTCCCTAGGTTTCAGAAACGAGCATTATTTAATAGCATACGAACAAGGTGAAAAGATATAAGTGATATGTCCTGTCGAATCAAAACTAAAACGTTCTGGAAATCAGACCTGAATAAAAATATAGTAAATATAATATGAAGCAACCGATTGTAAATTTCTTGACTGACATATCGGAAAAAAAAGATTATTTGGGCAAAACCTTATTAATTTCGAACATGTACATAGACAAATCTATGAAAACTATGCTCCTTTGCGCATGCGCAAACTTTGTCCGAATGAAACGACACACTCAACAGCAACACAACAAAGACCAATGCAAGAACTATCCCCCGGAAAACATTTAATTAAAATGTTGAGGCTGTGTTAAAGTAACACAAAGATTTGATTTTTAACCACATTTCCCCTCACATCAGCGACAGTCAAACTTAATTCCCTCCAGATGTGGAAATGTTATTGAAGCTTGCTGTAAAACGTTCGTCTGAACTTGTCTCTGATGGTCTAGGTACTAAAGAATTAAATAATCGCAAAGTCGAGATTTAAGGATGTAGTAAAGAAAAAAAAAACAACCTCATACATTATAAATGGAATCGATTGAGACTGACAATATGATGGGTCGTACGAATTCTTTGAAGATAATGGTGTTACGTACAAAAGCAAAATTTGTAATCATTTAAAGGCCTGAATGTCGTTAAGCCCAAGTGCTAGTCTGTAAAATAGACAGTGCAACCTTGAAAACCCCGAGTACATGGCGAAAAGATATTTTGTGCCGTCCATAATTTAAGAAAAATGAATATCTTAATCGCTTTAATGGTGCGTCCCATATTCCGCATAAATATGATACAGATATAGACCTATTTCCCGGTCTGACATTAACTTCCTTTCATGGAATGTGATGGGAACGTATACTGCGCTTCCTTGCATCGATGATCAACAACAAAGTGCTCACGTGTAATCACTAGTTCATTAGTAAAATTGTTTCACGGCCGACAGTTATGTAAAAGCTGGCGTCGCCTTCGTATTGGAAAAAGCGACTTTATACTAATAATTGATTCAAAAAGTGGGCGCATTGCAACAATGATATGATACATACTTTACCCCCTTGTACAAGTGAAAACGTAGACATAATTAAAGCAGAAGTAGATTGTGGCCGCTCATATCTAAGAAATCCTCATTTTGATAGTTGAGAATGATTTGGCCATTTTTTTTCAAAATGCAAAGTTCTGAGCTGTAGTATGCAAAACAAAAACAAAAGTTTAAAACATGATCTCATATTTGTTACAGAACAACAAAAAACTATAAAAAAAATAAGTTATTTTAAGGGATATGAATAGTTTCCGTCTTTCCTTTATGTCCTTTGGACATATATCTTTAATTGACGAGCTGTTTTTACTGCAATACAAATATCACACCTATCCAAGCAAAATTATGTTGTACATGGTTTTATCACTTGAAACACGTAGGTCATGTTCATATGAACACAGTTATGAGTGAAGAGATTTTTTCCGAGACTGTTATTTGTACATGAGACTCATCATCTATGAATTATAGCTATAGGATACTAAAGGTCTGTCATTCATATAAAGTCTGCCTGTAGATAACCAGCGGGCACATGAAATATTTACACAAAGTGTCTAATGTGTCTGGGTCATAGGATTGGTTTGTTACAGATTTGTCTGCAAGTGTAATGAAGTTATATTGTTTGCTTTGTAAAGACGCATCAAATCCCTTTTTGTTATTCATAAGATGTTTTTCTCATTTAAAAACAGTCTTTTCTTAATGATGACCAACACTTTTTGTTCGCGTACAGGTAGAAACAGTGACTGGCTCAGTTTGAAATTTCCATATGATGTAGAAAAACCGGATACGAACTAATTCGTTATCCAACAGGAGAATTCATACGACTTACTGTATACATACCTTAACTTATCCCGGATGAAAACTGGATACGAGCTAATTCGTTATCCAACAGGAGAATTCATACGACTTACTATATACATACCTTAAACTTATCCCGGATGAAAACTGGATACGAACTTATTCGTTATCCAACAGGAGAATTCATACGACTTACTATATACATACCTTAATCTTTTTTCGGATGAAAACTGGATACGATCATATTCTCATTCCGAATGTTTATTTAGAGTATATTACTGTAATAAAAATGGTTTAAAATAATTAGTTTCTTTCATCCCGTTTTCTTGCTGGTGACCTGCTTATAGCTTACTTATTAAGTTCATGGTTTTTCCTATGAATTTTGCTTTTTTACATATTTGTTCAGCACAGACTTTGGTTTTAGTCTTTTTAAAATATTATATTTTCTCAAATTTCATTATTCTGATAAGGACATTTTTGTCATCTGATTTCTCATACATAACTGATAAAAAACCCTTTTTCTGGCCTGGTGTTTCTTGTCTACCTTTTATTCAGCTATTGAATAATCTCTTACATAGGCTTCTTACATAGTAGGGGGTTAGAAGAAACAAGAGGGACATGATTGGCTTCCAGATTACTTACATTACCACAACTGCACTAAACAACGGTAGTAATGCCAAGGAAATCCCTGTAAGTAATGCCAAAAGAAATGTCTAGACAATTATGGCATGCAAAATGTTGCAGTATTCAATCATTACATTTCTATTCTATATAGTTTCATTTGTTTAGAAAAAATGATCAACGTGTATGGTACATTTTATTACTATTTTAATAATGTCTTCAATTTTATTACAATTGTATTTGATAATTGTCATTTCTATTCAATATTGTCAATTTGTATCGTGAAAGTCTTTGTATTAATTGACGGTATTGAATAGAAATTAAAAAAAAACAAACACAATTATCAAATACTTATAAAATGTGCAATACAAATTGATCTTATTTTACAACACAAACGCATTAATATAGTATCCAAATGTAAACATTAAATATTGCAATGTTTCATATGCCATAGACAATATCGCATTTTTTGGGTACTTACCAGTATTTATGACGATACATTTTCTGAAAGGTCTATAATGATAATGTGATGCTTGCACCTGTAAATGGCACCAGGGACAATGTAAGAACATTCTGGATTGAGAAGAAGAAATGATATTGCGTCATACCGAATTTCAAAGTGATGGGCCTTGTCGATTCAGAACGTTCAGATGTTGTTTATTTGGTTCGTAAAAGTACACATTAGAATATTTCAGATCAAATTAATTTGGAGACATACACAGAATATATTATGGTGATGTGAGACAAGTCATTACGAACGCAAAAACACAAATCGTAAAAGTACGAAAGTTTCTCTGTTGTTGTTTTTTATTATTATTTTCTTAAACTAGTGTTTTTTGTGACGACTGATTATCAAAACAAAACCGTTTGTTAGCAATTGTCATTATAAAGTCTATAATTAAAGTAAGCGTACATTATCAATTGTTGGTCTAAATTTTACTGCATTTAAATTTTAAAAAAAATAGATGTAATGTATAGCATGTTGTCTTTTAATATTTCTTTTTTTTTCTCATTTACGTGTTTTACGTTGGCGCTAGAACAATTTACACTGCGGAAGAAACGTAATGGATGAAATAATATGAAAATGGAAAACTATAATTACTGATAATTATTTTTGCGTAATTCCGTTAGAAAACATATATGGAACAGTTATTCCCCTCGTTAATCTAGTGCAGGGTTATTGTTTAAAACCCTTTGTTGTAAGATATTTACAGCACAACATAAAGCAACGTGACATAGCTTTAATGTAGAAACGGACAATTTGCTTATCTAATTTGTTTTCCTTAAGTAAATTTGCCTAGTATATCATATAAAATGACAGTCTGATATCTTTCCGTAAAATTATCACGTGTGAAACAATTAACCTGCCGTCTGCCACGTAATTCTTATAACCCTATGGTATCATTTGTTCCACTCAATGTAGCTATTAGATAATTGAATTTCCTTGTCCAATTTCCAGTATGAATTCTAATACAGCCAGATCCTCTGGTATTACTGAATACAGGCTACTCACTTTTGTTACGTTAAAATGACAAAGTACTGAACAAATATGACCGTTCTATATTTGTCTATTTTATAACCGACATACAAATGTAAATATGCCTTTGAGCTTAGTTGTAAAATCAATTCATGTTTAGGCCGGTCAGTTAAGACTTTTACTGCATTCAAGTCTATGTACTAAATGGACGTAAAGTTCTAAGTAAAAATAGTCGAAAAGTTAGTTTTTACTAATTAAACACATCAGTGCATAGAACTTTTTAATCACTTTAATAACTTTAAGTTTGCTGACATTTCAACTACTTACCTCTCACAAAGACAGTTTTACAAATCTGAGTTCTGAGAGAGTTGGCATTTTATTGTGGAGTATGTTCAGTACTCTGATGCTTCTTATCGACAATAGCTAGGTAAACAGGTCGGCAACAGCATTGGTGAAATATTAATATAACAAAAGACTGTGCTAACAAAAACATTAATTGTATGGGAATTTGTTGAACTACCCAAACGGATTTAAATGTACAAAAAGTGTTGAACTGTGATGTAAACATTGCCTTTTTAATTGTATGATGTTATGTTATTTGCAATGTCAGTCATTTATTTTAATTGTTTCAGCTGTTTTTGTAAGCTTTTTTTAATTTAGTCAATCCTTTTGCAAACGACTCTTAAGGAAAATCCAAAGTAACAATCTGCTTTGCACGGGCATTCATGCAAGAACATTCAGGCATCAGGCAAGAACATTCAGGCATCAGGCAAGAACATTCAGGCATCAGGCAAGAACATTCAGGCATCAGGCAAGAACATTCAGGCATCAGGCAAGAACATTCAGTGATCAGGCAAGAACATTCAGGGATCAGGCAAGAACATTCAGGCATCAGTAAGGTTAATAATGTCATTTCTGACTTATTTTCATCTCCTATCTGGAGTTTGAAATTATAAAGTTGAGTTTCTTGCAAGTCGATAGCTGTGTCATAAATCATTCCTGACTATAAATGACATAATTCTGATAAACTCATAAACCAAACTTTAATCTACTTTTCCTTGCAATCTAATGAGAATCATCTTCAATAAGTTCAACATTTCCTGAACATAACAGTTATTTTTCCAAATCCAAATGTTCATGTAATAACATTATACAGTCACATAATCGCAAAGTAGATTGAATAAAGTAGATATTTCAGCAGCTTTTATCGATTCTTGTTTATTCTTGCTATTTCACAAAATATGGTCCTAGGTAGTCACTAGAATTCTAAAATAGACTTTTAAGCATTTTGTTCGGTTAAGTGAAATTTAATTTTAAAAACCAAAGAAAAAAAAAAAAAAAAAGAAAAAAAATAACCTTTACCTTGCCTTTTTATCGTCAAATTGAAGCGGTAACAATTGTACAGGAAAGAATATTTGAAATTGTTGTCTAGAGAAAATTAAATATTGGCAGAGCATTTGTGTTATAATACTTCTATATTTGTACCATTTTAAGTGCAATGACTGTTCTAATTTTGCATATACAGTCTAGAAATGCGACAACATCTCGTACAATTAATCTGAATAATAAAATGGCATACAGAGTACATTAAATTATCAGCATAGTCTTATGTGCATACATTTCTACTTAGATTAGTAAGTTTGTAATCAATTGACATGATTCTTTTCATCGTATTTGCTGATTAAATTCTCCCTCACAAGTGCTACAACCAAATAAATGAAAGGTGAAATACGGTTAGATTATGGTTGAATGATCTAACCTAACAACCTCTTAGTAACGGGTGTAGTAATTCATCCATACCCTACAGCTCTGTCATTAGACAGAACGCGGAACAACTAAAAATTCCATGTGTTTATATGGGCAGTTAACAAGCATTCCTGGGACCATTATTGAAAACTTGAATTCAAAACTAAATAATGAGTTTGATTTCAGATCTGTTCGTATGACCCTCTGTAAGTAAGAGGTTAGATAGAAAGATTATCAGAGTTCAGTCCTTGATATCAGCATCGGCATGGTAACAATGATTCTTAATTGTTAGAAAGATTGTATTTATAGATCAACTCTTATCGTTTAAATGTGTCTTCAGAACGTTTTGCACCCTTAACGTGATTCATGGCTTTGTGAAAACTGTCTGAAATATTGTATTGTGGAACTACTTAAGTGCTCAGCGGGAAGTGTTTCATATCAAGGATAAGAGATTAATAGCCTGTGAAAAGACTTGATCGTAATGTATGTTTAATGCCTTTCACAGGAAATTTTAGATTTAATGAACTTAAGTATTAGTTTTGCTCAATAGCACAATCTTCGGGTGTGTTGACTTTTAATGGAGAAATAAAATACCTTACCGTTCTTAAAAGTATCGATTTCAATATTTTAGTGAATTGTAAACAGCTTTTTCAAAATACGTTATAAAAACTTAAAAATGAAAAATGGAACAAAATTCTCTCTGACTACAAAGAAAATAAATGTTAAAACACAGGAAGTAATCTTACTGCGTGTACCCAGTTCTTAATGCATCTGGCCAGTTCATTTGTTTATCTTTTATATAAACACCCTTAACAAACAAACTATCATTTCAAAGACCAAAAGATTAAGACAGTTAAGACCAAGGAGAAAGGGTGAGGTACTTATAAGAGCGAGGCAGGCGTCCTCGTCCATTATCATTGTTGCACTGTCGTTAATTTCTACACTAGCATCGTCAAATTGCCAAGGTAGGAAAACATGAAGAAGCTCATAAGAAAGGAAGGAAGAAGGAAAAAATATTTTGTTCTATCGCATGACTGTATGCACTGAATATTTCAGCCATGTTTTTCTCTCTCGATAAGTATTAATTGTTTCCATGACTTTCTTATTATCTGTTAGATATGACTGGTTATGACAATATACTATGTTTAAGATTATAATTCATTCAATTTTATTTCTTTGCTTCAGTTTGTGAATTCTCTTGCTTATACGAATGCTCAATGATTCTCTATTTTCTTCCTTCCACATAGTTGAAAGAGCCACGTGTTACTTGTATCACGCAGGACACAAACATTTTATGTTGTTTTGACTTGAACTTTCAGTTAGACTTACCAGAACAGATCGTTGTTGACGGTGATATAAAGATATGTACTAATAAGTTACCCTAGCGTCAAATAAATCATACTGTAGTTCTAGTTTTTAAGGATATGTGTCATAATTCTAACATGACACAGTAGTGTGGGTAGTTCATAAATATTAACTTGACCTGAAATATTAACTTGACCTGGAATCAGACTTAGCTTTTAGATGTGACTATGAATCTGGTTGTATTTGTTAAAGACTTGGAAAAACAAATTACAGTTACCTTGTGATAGTTTGAGTTCAAATGTGTTCAGGAGAATTCTTTGCCTCAACACGTCGATAATCGACAATAATTATTATTATACCACAGTTAATCAGATTGGTATACGAAGCCGTATACCATGAGCAAACCCCTAAACCAAGAGCAATGGTTTTTCCTAAAGAGCGTCGACACTTTCTCGATTTCTGATTGGATACTCATTCTCAGTTTTGTTTACACAAAAACAAAACGATGGTCATCTTCCCATTCGGTTCAAACAATTTAACAAAGGTAATCTAACAATACTAATCTCTTAGGCATGAGTCTGTCCAGTATCCAAACCAATAAAGAGAAATAAAAAAATAACTTAATTTTGTTTGATGAAGGCCTACCATATACTAGACTAAAATACCTAAAGCTAAATCTATTCCTGCTTGAGGTTCAAAATCAACGAGCAAAACTTTTTTTTTTGTTTCATTTACAAATAGTGAAAAATCTTTCTTTATAACAACTGAAATATAAATACGAATAAGTTCAATTTGATTCAAATAAAAGTTTCAAACCAAAAGAAAAATAAAATTAGAACTTCAAAAAAAATGGCCATAAATTGATTAGAACCAATGATATTTTGTGACAAGGTCTCAAACCTACTCAGATCAATGGTATTGAGCACTTTTCAGTGGAGGTAAGGCATTATGGATCTAATAACTTAAGAAAATATCAGTAAAATTGTAACTTGTGTTTTATAGGTGTATAAAACTGATATAATGCTGAAGTTCTGTATTTTATATTATACTGTTTGTAAAACAACTGATAACTGTAAATATTTACAGAAATCTGAGAGTCACCATATGTGTACATTAACCAAGTGTCTGATTGGTCTAGCTGTCATACAGATGGAAATTAGTCTGTTTGTGAGATGAACGTAGATTTTGGCTGCTAATGAATGCTGCTTCTTCATCGTGTTCTTGCTGATTTTACTCCAAATGCTCTGGTTTCAGTAATGTCATGAGTACCTACCTTTTTCACTCTACAATACCATTAGCTTTTTGTGTTTTATATGTTTGTGCGCTTTTGCATGCAACATCGTCTAGTTGACTGGTGGGTTGGAGTTATTTCGCAAAGACAACTTGTTCTTGCTTGTTTTTATGATAACCTGTTGGGGCGAGAGTGAGGTTGGTGCACCCTAGAACCTGGTTTAAATCCCTTGTGGGAAATGTAACACACTAGGCGCTAACCGAACGGTTTCTCTTTTTCGTTAATTTTTTGTTGTGTCTTTTTTAGTTGATCTATAAATAATTTAAGTCTACCTTTTCCTCTACTTTCTGACTGTGTAAGGAGGCAGTGTTTTTTGACTGTGCTTTTTCTGATCTGTGTTTTTTCCACTTTTTTCTTTAAATAATTTGTTCTCGTTTCATTCATAAAAACGTAGGGTTGTGTTAAAAAAAGGATTCATTTTTATTCATGTTCGTGTGATAAACCAAAGTTGTGTCTTCGTGATAACAACAATGTTGATTTGACACAATGTCTCATCTTGATGTTCATTCTGGTAATGTGTTAAATAAAAGTAACCCTCATCATTTTACTCGTTTTTGTCATATATACGAAAACTCACAGTATCTGTATCTAAATGAACCACTTTGCTTTTCAACAAAGAATTACATGGGAATTTCCAAGGTATCTTTTTTTAGTTTATAAATAATCAAGTTCCCAGTGGGATTCGAACCCGCAACGAACGGCACCAACCGCCTAGCAATGCAAGGAAGAACGCCTTAGACCACTCGTCAATCTCAACAACCTCAATCCCAAAAGTGGAAATATTTCGTCACTGATAGATTGAAAGCCTTTGAAAACACCTTACTCTAATGCATTTGTTTTACAGGTATTAACAAAATAATCTTAACTAGTATTGATGCAGAGTGATCCATACACATGTAACTGACAGAGAAAATAATTTGTTCAAAGTTCTGAAAATTCTCCAAATCAATCTTAAAATGAAATCAAGATGGAGTTTCTCATAAGTTAAGTATAACAAATTATTCAAATAGTCTTTATGAATGTACACATAATTATTTGTATCTTTTTTATTTCTCAGAGTTTCATTTGCTAAAAATATCTTCAATCGAATAGGTAGGGGTAGGGTTTATCAGGACAAAGCCTCATCGTTATTTTATGCAGTTGAGTCATTTTTAGATCAACACGCAGAAATTGCATGTAATATAAAATTCGTCTATCACCAGTCTGTTGAATAGGCATGAGACTGGGTTATTAACAAGACAGAAAAATAAGATGAGAGTAACAACATCCATTTTGATTTATGTTAACTTTGAACTTTTCTTTAATCAGACACTCTTATGCAAAAATAACTGTATTCCAAATTGTGTATTTTCAGTGTTGTTAATAGTCTTTGTTTCATTAGATGTATTTTTTTCTGAAAATATGACAATTTCAGAAAACATATAATTTATGACTTAGAAAATGACTAGTGAATATGGTGTTATTTCTCACTGTTTATACAGATAATGTGCTAAAAATGTTTTTTTTTCTCACTGTAATTTCTCACTGTTTATTCAGATAATGTGTTATTTTTCACTGTTATTTCTCACTGTTTATTCAGATAATATGTTATTTCTCACTGTTACTTCTCACTGTTTATTCAGATAATTTGTTATTTTTCACTGTTATTTCTCACTGTTTATTCAGATAATATGTTATTTTTTACTGTTATTTCTCACTGTTTATTCAGATAATCTGTTGTTTTTTCTCACTGTAATTTCTCACTGTTTATACAGATAATGTTTTTTTTCTCACGGTTATTTCTCACTGTTAATTCAAATAATGTGTTATTGCTCACAATTATTTTTCACTGTTATTTCTCACTGTTTATTCAGATAATCTGTTTTTTTTTCTCACTGTTATTTCTCACTGTTTATTCAGATAATCTGTTGTTTTTTCTCACTGTAATTTCTCACTGTTTATACAGATAATGTTTTTTTTCTCACGGTTATTTCTCACTGTTAATTCAAATAATGTGTTATTGCTCACAATTATTTTTCACTGTTATTTCTCACTGTTTATTCAGATAATCTGTTTTTTTTCTCACTGTTATTTCTCACTGTTTATTCAGATAATGTTTTTTCTCACCGTTATTTCTCACTGTTTATTCAGATAATGTGTTTTTTTCTCACCTTTATTTCTCACTGTTTACTCAGATAATGTTGTTTTTTTTCTCACCTTTATTTCTCACTGTTTACTCAGATAATGTGTTATTGCTCACTGTTATTTTTCACTGTTGTTTCTCACTGTTTATTCAGATAATGTGTTATTTTTTACGGTTATTTCTCACTGTTTATTCAGATGATTTGTTATTTTTCACTTTTATTTCTCACTGTTTATTCAGATAATATGCTATTTCTCACTGTTATTTCTCACAGTTTATTAAGATAATGTTTTTCTCACTGTTATTTCTCACTGTTTATTCAGATAATGTGTTTTTTTTCTAACTGTTATTTCTTACTGTTTATTCAGATAATGTTTTTCTCACTGTTATTTCTCACTGTTTATTCAGATAATGTGTTATTGCTCACTGTTATTTCTCACTGTTATTTCTCGCTGTTATTTCTCACTGTTTACTGAGATATGGTGTTGTTTCTCACTGTTTATTCAGATAATGCAAAATGAAAAAATCGCTTCTAATTCTTTCTATCCACATGATGAGAAGAGACTTTGCTAAATTGCTTTGTAAATGATATGATTCGATTACTCTAGACTATCACCAAGACGAGGAGAGAAAGTTTATTTGCCCAGTCAGACGGATATGTGAAATAAATCACACATTAGCATTGTAAAGCTTTATGTCTTGGCTCCTAAATAGATAAAATAGGTAGTTCTGATACATTCCCCTTCGGTTTAAATCTAGGCATTTTAATTCCTTTCAAATTCATACTGTTTGGTATAAAGAAGGAAGGAAAAGTCAAACTCTGATTACTCGGACTAGAATGGATATGGAAAGCAATAAAATGCTCAGATAATCAAAAATCTTATTTGTTTTTCGAATGAATTACTGTTTGCTCTTAAACACCATTTTCCTTGTACAGTTATTTAATATTTTAGTCCAATATATGAATAAACAACTCTCTATCAATATACGGGTTTCCTGTTCTTCGAAATCTTTTAAAAAAACTGCATCGCCCAAGTAATTAACAGTTAGTGTCCGTACGAGTACATGTATTACAAATAATAAATCGAACGAATAGTATTCCTTAAAATAAAGATTCTTCTGTCAATCTCAGGATCATTCCAATCATATTTTGTTAATGTATTAATCTATAAGATTGATAGCAACTTCAAATAAGAAAATAGTGCAAGATATTGGTTAGCAATATTATCATAAGGCAGCTGATGGAAAACATTCTCCTAATACAAATTTGAAATGCAACAAACCACATATAAGAAACATTAGCTTGCGGCAATCGAGTTACCGACTAAGTAGTGCTCTTGTAAAGAATGTTAAAACAATATCAAGCATACAGCGAAGATGGTCGGAAACTGTCAGGCAGCTTAAAATTCCAGATTTTACGTAATTGATACTCTGTTCGAGATTAATGTTTTTTTTATCAAAAGTAGTGAAACCAGGTCTGTAACATATAAGTCGAGGTTACACTATGACGTTTTAGAATTTGTAAAGGTCATTACGCTCGTTTGAGACATTTCTATGTAAATGATTTCAAACAAGTGTGCGAGAGAAACAGTTTCGTTGCTCAAATGCCAAGGTTGTACTGATATGTCAAAGGAAATAAGGTGCATTTTGAATTGTCTTAGTCATAACAATGTTATGTTTCCATGGATTGTATGTTTTTAAGTAACTTGGCACAAATGATTTTCACTATGGTGAGATCTAACGAAATATTATAACTAATGGTACCAGTTTACTCCAGCGATTTAATGATGAGGGGATGATGATATCAAAGTAAATTTGGTGGGTTCTTATAAGCTATATTTGATTTTATCAATAAACTGCTCTGCACCAACAGGTAAAATATTAAAGCGTCTACTGATTACCAATTTTCTTTGTTTTACTATGTTAAAATGCCTTATCGTAATAAATTGACATAAATTTAACACGAACAATTTTTATTTATTTGCAATAAAAGTTGATGTCTTCAGACCAAATCAAAACGCTGAATACTAAAGACCCAAATTGGGTTAAAATCAATACCATTTTGTGAAAAGGTCTTAACCCTACAAACATTAATGGAACAAGTACTCTTCAGTGGAGGAAGGCAAAATGGATCTAATACTTGAAGGAAAATGTCATTAAAATAGTAACCTGTGTATCATAGATAACTACAGGTCTTTCTTTTTACTGCCAATTTCCTACGGTTTGATAAAACAAGTTGTATCATAAAACATTTATACAAAACTGAGAGTGTTTTACTATTTTTGTACCTTGACCAAGTGTTTGATTGGTCTAGCTGTCATACAGTTAGAAATTTGTCTGCATGTAAGGTGAAATTTCATTTTGGGCCGCTGTTGAGCGCACCTTTTTGAAATGATTTGTTCATGTTTTATTAATAAAAATTAGGACTGAGTGCAGAAATAGATTTGTTTTTATTTATGTGGTGTGCAATGCGTCAGTTACGTCCTCGTAACAAAAATAGCCACCATGCAAATTAGTTTCAGCGCGGTCTTCATTCGGGTACTAAGAAAGTAAAACGTAATCTTTATCCTTTCTCTCGTTTTTTAGTAATTTATTAAACCCATATTAACTAGATGTACCGCATGGTAATTCAAGCTAGAACCTCGGGGCAATGTCAAAGGTGTGTTTTCTAAGCTGTTCAAGACTGTTAGAGATGAAATACTGATAGCAATAGAAAAATATGTTTGTCGCTACAGTGGTATATTTTTTTTCTAATTATCTGACTTTAAGAAAACACACACAGTTTAATACCTGGCACATCGATAAACGAGCCAAAATAAATTGTAATCCATATGCTTTTTGAGATCCTGGTCATTCTGATCGATAAACCTGATCTCATTTTTTTTTCTATGGCTATGTTACGATATTATTTCTCTAAAACTCATAATTTCATCATTTTACGAAAAGAAAAGGTTTATTTTTTGTCCGTATATAAATGCCCAAGAGAATGGTGCTCGTCAACAGATCACAGATCCTGCGGATACAGTCATTCAAGTTGAATAATGCTGTGGACATTTAACGGACATTTAACATTTGTAGCAGCTCCCAAAAAGAACAGTTAGTTTAGTCATGTGTTAATTATCAGAAGTAGTTTAACAACAGCAAGACTGGTTACTTATATTTAGCTGTATATCTAGAATATATAGCAGCATTATTAAGTTCAGTGAACTGTCGTGGCTTTCCTGTTCTACAGAATAAAGTAGTAAACATTTTGTTCACATTTAAAACTGATTTAATTGTCTGGAGCAAATTATATATTGTCTGTGCATGTGTGAGATTACGTTTCTGTATTTACGCGAGTTTAAGTGAGGCGAATGTTCTTATTATAGTCTGGAAATGCTGTAACAACTTGTGCCTTAAATCTGAATTTGTAAATGGCAGGTTGCATTATTGCACATACATACATCAAATAACTTGTAATATTTGTTGGTTTGCATTCATTTCAAAAGAAAGTTATTTTATCACCTAAATGTCTCTTATTTCTAAAGCGAAATCAGGAAATTGGAAGTAAAGTAAAATTCTGAAACCGCGTGGTATTTTACTCACGCATTTCAACATTTCTATGTTTCTTTCAATGAATCAGTCTAACGCCCTAAAAAGGTCCGTCATACGGGGCTAGTTTACCTTATCTTCTTTCCTTGGAAAGATTTGTTTCCTGCATATTTTCATGTTTTAAGTTTCAACAGTACGACCATATTGCCATGTAATATTATGTCAACGTGAGGTTATTAATACAAATCAGTGACACTTGCGTGTTTCCGTCAGAATAGGATTTTAAAAATACCAAGCAAATTGTGTACTTACAGAGACGTAAAATTATAGAGATGTCGTTTCACTTTTACGCACATATAAAATCATTCTTGTCTCTACATGGCATGTAAAACGTTGCAGTATTCAATGTTTTCATAGATATTCTAAAATTATATCAATTTGAAGAATGTATTGTATATTTTTCATTTGTACTAAATAATGTTTTTATCTATGTTAAATGAATTTAAAATGCGAGTTATCCAAATTCTAATTGGTTTATTGAATGGATTACTTCTAGCTTTTAAGCACTATTTTGCGAGTAAAGTTATTTGATATTTTAGTCCAATATGTGAGTTAACAACTATTTATAAATATACGGGGTTTCGTATTCCTGAAAATGTTTAAAACAAAAGTGCATGATGTGTTATGTTAACAGCGCAGGCCCCCATATTACAAGTAATAAAACGTGTTATTAGTATTCCTTAAACTAAGGATTCTTCTGTCAATCTTGGGATTAGTCCTGTCACTATCTTTAATGATGCTACAACACTTAAAACTTGAAAGAAGAAATTAGTTGGTGAAGTTTTGTGAGCAATGTCATCACGAGGCAGATGATGAAAATATTCGCCTAACACTTTGAGATGCAACGCAACATTTTAAGAAACATTAGCTTCCAAGACTATAGGCGGTTTACGAGTTACTAAGTGACTGATGCTGGTAATAGGAATGGTAAAACAAATTCAAAATATTAAAAGAGCTAGTTGAAAACTGTTAGGAGACATTATTTCTTTAAACAGTTCTTGGGTAATTATGTTCTTACTTAGCAAATTATGCAATAATATTTCATATATGACTATATCAAAGTCACACTTTGAATTTACAGGTAACAAGATAAACGCAATTTGTTTTGCCCGGGTTTTTAATTTTATTACGTATAGTTATCTAAATACAGAAATAAAGTTTTAAACAAGCTTGTATCTTTGTAAAATAGAGTGTAAGAACTACAACTGTTGCTCATGTGTCAAACAGGTAAGGTGTTAATTAATTAAGGTCAATTTATTCTTTCATTCATATTTTAAGAACAGAACAGAACAGAACAGATACTTTATTTTTGACTTGTACAATCATACATCGTCATACATAAATAAACAATTTTACAATACATACTAACATAAATCACAAGATCGGATCTAAACATGTCTCTTTCATATCAATATAGAGGATGAATTATTAATATATTAAGTTGTATCTACTATATCTACATTATTTCTATGAGACATCGCATCTCGCACATACAAGGATAAATTTAAAAGTATACTTCTATTATTTGATTTTAACATATCAGTGAATTTAAGCATACTAGGTCTTATATAATAGTATCTTTTTATATATTTTTTTCTTATATCAATATAACAAGGACAAATTAAAATGAAATGGTATTCATCTTCGACGTCATGTAGATTACAATATAAACAATATCTTTCATTTCTAACAATTCTATTTCTATGAAACCTACCAGTTTGCACATGTAATGAATGCGAAGATATTCTTATTCTTGTAAGATACTTCCTTAAAGTACTTGGTATTATATCAAGATAATTTTCATATACAAAAGAATCTTTAACATGATTATACAGATACAAAACAGGACTGCTCTCTTTACCAGAAAGCCAACTTTGTAAAAAACAATCAATTAACCTTTGCTTAAATATTGGTAAAAATATTTTACTATTTACGGAATCTGGAAAATCCCAAATATCACTAAAATCATGATTACATAATAACAATTTAAGATTTGATAACCAGTTTTTCTTACCATTATTACAGTCTTCAAGAGCAATGCTATATACATTTTTAAGAATGATATTATCTGTCTCAAGCATTTTAAACCAGAATCTTGAAATCTTAACATATCTTGAAATATATAAAGGATAACGTGCTAGTTCACCATACACAGCAACATTACATGAATTAACTTTTACATTTAATATTTTTTTACAAAATTTAAGATGAAGTCTTTCAATTTCCTTTGATTTAGTAAAACCCCAGATTTCAGCAGCGTAATTTAAAATTGAACCAACAAACGAGTCAAAAAGCTGACATAACACTTTAGGTTTTAACTGATATCTATTACAATTAATCAATAGTACATTTAGAGCTTTATGAGCTTTACCAATCAAATGTTCTTGATTTAAACTAAAACTACCAGTATAACTAAATATTGTTCCTAAGTAATTGAAGCTATCGACAATATCTAAATGTTTCCCTTCGTAATAAAATAATTCATTGTTTTTTAAACCTCCACGTCTTCTGAAAACAACAACTTTGGTTTTATCAATATTTACTTCTAAGCT